>CM062811.1:1078982950-1079418748 GCA_031772625.1 Pinus tabuliformis
GAAATTCCATCTGCAGAGATACAAATGTACGAGGTAAGCCTAAACAATGTTGAGTCATTATACGTTGATATCATTTATTATCTAAAGAATGGATACGCTCCTTCAAACCTCGATCATACCAAGAAAGAGCTCAAAGGTTGAAAGCCAAACAATATCAGCTCAGAACGATGTTCATTTTAGAATAGATTATGATTCTGTTGATGTCTTGAGAAATTTGAAGCTGAAAAAGTTTTGCAGGAACTACACGATGGGCCAGCAGGCGGACACTATGCTGGAGACGCTACTGCTCATAAAATCTTACGCGCAGGCTATTACTGGCCCACATTATTCAAATACTCACATAACTAGTGAGGAAATGTCAAGTCTGTAAACCGTTGTTGGGAGACAAAAGAACCATCCTTGCCACTATAACCAGTTAACATTGAACAACCTTTCGATCAATGGGGATTGGACATAATAGGTGAGATCGTCCTCACTCTTCTAAACACATAGATATATCCTTACAACAACAGATCACTTTACTAAATGGGTAGAAGTAGTTCCACTCAAGACAACTAATGCTGAAAATATCATCGAGTTCATAGATCAATTCATAATCACTAGGTTTGGGTTACCCTATACTTTAATGTTTGATAATGCATCATATTTTTCTGGTAATGCGATGACTGAATTTGCACTCAAAAGGGGTTTCAAGCTTAAATACTCTGCCAATTACTATCCTCAGGGGAATGGATTAGCTGAATCTACAAATAAGAATTTAATCAGAATCATTAAGCGAACCATTGATCAAAATCATAAAAATTGGCATAAGTCTTTGATATATGCTTTATGGGCAGATAGAATAACGCAGAAAGCCTCCATCGGCACTTCCCCCTTCAATTTAGTTTATGGGAAAGAAGTGGTTCTTCCAACTCATTTGGAAATTCCCTCTTTAGCCTTGGTTCAATATATTGATGAAGCACCAACTTCTTCCTTACAACTAAGGTAGCTGGAAATAATTAAGTTGGAAGAACAACGAGAATGGCTAAAATAAATCATGCTCATCACCAAGCATTAGTGAAAGCTTCTTTTGAATCAAACATAATATCCAGAAAAGATTTTCAGATGGGAGATCTAGTTTTAAAATGGGACAAGGCTCATGAGGAAAAAGGGAAACATACAAAATTTCAAAGAATGTGGCTTGGCCCTTTTCAAATCGTAGAAGTCATATGTCCGTCTACTTTTATGTTACAGGATTTAACAGGAAAAAGAGATTATTTACCTGTTAACGGACAAATCTTCAAAAAATATTTTCCATAGGAGATCATTCTTCTATTTTGTAGAGTAGTTGTTTTAGTTTCATAATAAAACTAGTTGTAAATGGTTACATTCGGAATTCATGAAAAAGACACAAATTCTCTTTTAGATTTTGTTTTTTTTCACTTGTATAAATAGAATTCTTTTAGAAAATTGATCGTTATTATTGAAAGATACAGTTAAAAAACTCTAGGCCTAGAAATGATACTAGTTTCGACTTTGTAAATTTTGATAAAAAGCAACCTTTAGTGGGAAATTGTTTATATCAGTCCAATGAAAGGTATCAATAACAAAAATGAAGATTCTCTGTAGAAAAGCTTTTACCAAAAACTCTACTATTGTCGTCCAGAGCCATTTAAAGGAAACGATGACTTCCTCCCCACCTAGGAAACTACAATGTTCAGAGAATGATCCAAAGATACACTTTAACTTAAAGAGTAAGAGGTCTCATCACGAGCCGACTTATCATGATCATAGATATTATAGCTTGCTGACTTTGCCAATACTGCATACCACAACAGGGCAATGGCTCAAGATTGTTGCAATCAAAAGACAAGGGGTCTCATCACGAGCCAGCTTGTTCAGCAAAGCTATAAATCAGTGAATGACTGTGTCATAAATTGGCTACCAAACCAAGACATTGTTCTTTAAGGGTAAAAAAGAAAATGAAAGCAATAAGTGTGGATATGGATTTCTCTTTGAAAGTTGTAAATTTCTCTAAGTAGGATACAGGATCATTGCTGGGTAACAGGTAACCCTGTCGAGGCTATAAACGCCTGCTGGCAGCAGAGGCTCTACCTACGACAAATGAGCATATTCAAAACTGATTTACAGAGAAGGCTTTGTTTTTATCTTTATAAACCAAGTAATGACTGATGTAGATACAAGGACTAGCTTGAGGGAGTAAATAATCAAAGTTGAAAATAGAAGAAACAAAATATCATTGATAGGTAAAAGAATAATGTACTTTGTCTTTCTATAATAAAGTTTAATTTTCTGGAGAATTTTCTATTTTGGAAGTTCAGAAAATTCAAAAGAAAAGCATAGATAACTGGTTCTTCCAAGTGAATCGCCAATTTTGTGGCCAGCAACAACCCCCCTTCTTATTTGGTGTTATTCCTAATACTAAATAAGTGGGGACCCTTAGTTAAAAATTTAAAAATCAATTAGTGCTTGAATTTCCTTTTTCAATAAAACTTACCATCATAAACTTATGGGAATACCTTTGAAAAATCTAAAAAAGCTAAGTTTTATGATAAAGTAGAATTATTCCTTAGGAAATATCGCATCGCAAAAAGGATAACGGGATATCTCCTTACAAACAAGAGTCTAATATTGCGAGATCGCGATGCGAAACTACACATTAAGAAAACATTTATCGCATCGCATGCATCAAAGACCGCTTACGCTGAAAAACCTCAAACCGCCGATATGCGATGGCGCACATCGCAAATCGCATTTCGCAGAAAATAGATTAACAAAAATTGTCATATGCCATGCTCCTACGACATTGCGATATTGCGATATTGCGATAATGCGATAAGGAAATATAGCAAGCAAGCGATAAAACGATGTTGCGATTATGCGATGTTGCGATCTGCGATATTGCGAAGCAAATCGCAAAATCACTTCATCGCAAATCTTTCAGGCTCATCGTTCGAAAAAATATTTTCCATAAACCGAGACCTGGTTATGCGCTTTAATACTAATTAATGAGTTAGTTGCCAGTCATTAATGGAATATGGTTTTGTGCTTATCAAAGAGTCATTTCACGTAAGGTGGTATATTTTATATGTCTTCGGCATTTAAAACTTTCCCGTCACCTTTCCTTATCATTATTCTCACTTCACTTGTAAATTGCAGGAATGGAGAACAGAGAATGATACAAAGCAGTACGTAGGATACCATGGGAAAGAAAGGCAAAGCCTCGAGCTCTGAAGAGAAAGAAATGGCACCTTGTATACAGACACTGCCTGTAATAGAGACGCTGGTATTGCTACTTGGGAAGGCATGTATAATCTACTTGAAGAAGAGAATCCGAGAGTAATGGAGGTTGAGGCTACTGCAGGCTCACATAGTTCTTCTGAAGCATCCATTACAGAGCTAGCTTGTTCATTCTTACACAAGATAGCGGCGAGGCCCAAAATTCTTCCATACACGGACATGATTAAATGGATATTGGACAGCATTGATATCAGAAATAGACAATTTAAAACTCAGGGTCAAGAGCTTACGAAATCATTATTTTTACAAAATTTGAGCTTTATATCCGCTAAAAGAAAACGCGCAAAAGGCAAAAAATCGCACCAGGGAAGCCTGGATCAAGAAACGGAGGTATTTTCTGAGGCCCTAGCGCTAATCGCGCATTGCTAAGAAAACTTCTTGAAAAGGAAAGCTTCTAATTGCTCAGTCACCTGTAAGCCCAAAAATTTGTAAGAAAGCAACGATAGAGGTAAAAAGTAAAACTTGAATCCTAAAACCAGTGGTATTTGTCAGAAATATCTTCAAAATGATATGTATATATGCTCAGCAACTGTAGATAGGCTGGAGACAGAAGGCTCAAGAAAAGGCAAAATAAATCCAAAGGTTAACCAAGTTGAATTGGGATTATTACTGGATGTACTTGGTAAAACCACACAGCCAGTGCATGACTCTCAAGTGTATCATCAATTCTGCCGAGAAGATGGCGCCAGCTCTCACCGATTCTGTTTTCTTAGCACAGCTAAAATCGAAAGTCGGCCAGCTGACTCTTCTCAAGCAAATGTTGAACACGTGCGATTTCAAGGAGCAGATACAGAAATAATTAGTTAGTAGTTTTAATTTTAGATTCAGTTTTAGTTTTAAATTTTGTTTTATTTTTTCCCAAAATGAGGATGGTCATTTAAACCACATCCTACATTTTTGTAATAAGTTATTTTTAGATTTAGTTAGTAGTATTTAAACCCTTCTCATGCATTTAGAGAAGGTTCCTGAAATTTATCAAAAACTTATCCCCAGAACATGCACTTTTGTACCCTCTGAGGAGGTTTTGATGAATGAATGGAACATGATTTATTGATATCTGCATTTAATACCTGCTACTGATGTTGCACTTCTATACTCTTAGTGGATGTTGGATTAAGAAGAGATAAATCATTATCGCTTGAAGCTCATGAGTAGGACTAGTTATAAATGGTACTTCTATCTCTTAACTATTTCTGCCTTTGTGTTAAAAGTGATATTCATGTTCAGCGGTTTATATATTTATGCGTGAATGCTTGAGTTATCATTTGGCACTTTTTTACGGTGATAGCTATTTATTTATGCTTAATGTATGAATAGATTATTATGCGATATGTTTTTCACAACTGTTTCATCTAACTTTTTATACGAAGTGGTTCATCTTTATTGAATTCTTTTCTCATAACAGTTGAATGATATTTATTACCAATTGTTATTTGAAATCATTTTAGATCGCATAATAGAAGGATTACACCCCGGGTTAGTGTAGACTTAGATATTTATGTTTATTAGAATACAATTTGCATGTTATTAGATTAGAGTTAGAATTAGAGCATCTCACTTAGCAACTTTTAGCAAGAAAATATCAATCCTTCACACGCACACACATAAATTGGGAAACTGGTCCCATATCCCCAGTCAGACCCACTATACCAAATGGAAACGGAGCTGCTAACCAAGGTCCGGACCGGGTGGGTGTCCCCCTTGTTGTAGACCAGATTTTCGGGGCTTCAACACTACCTAAGGTCCATTTAATATATATACTAAAACACAGAACTAATGTTATATCATAGCTGAATATTAGACATTGTTAAGAACTTCAAACACTATTAATCTTATAAATTTACCTCTGGAGTTCGGACCTGTCATTTGGTTCCAATTTATTTTCTAGCGTAGACAGAGATGTAACAACAATGTTTAATGCATGTACATTACATCAGAGCAAAAGACTGCAAGGTATTTCTAACAGGTCCAAGTTTGTGTTATGAGTGTTACATGTGTTAAATATTCTGTTGCTCAAACGTTGATGCCCTAACAAATCTGCAGTTGTCTCCTTGTAGAAATTTCCTTTGCTAGTCTTGAATAGAGTTTATTTTCTAATCGCAGGTGAGTTCTCTTAAGGCTACCTTAGAAAAATAACCTTATAAAATTATAAAATATGCCCATCGCATTCCTAAGGTTGCCCTAATCGAAAGTGTTTAATAGGTCGATAGATCTCTTTGGTCTTTTGAGCAGACCGGATCAGGATGTAGCACAAGCTTCAACCAAACCACGAACATTAGATATCAAGATCATTTCTCAACTAATTTCAGATGTACAAGGGCTGAGAAAGGATCAAATTTGGTCCTGTAAATTCACAGGATTGATGCCCTTGTAGGCATAGTTATTACGCCTTCAACCTGTTAAAAGGAGTCTACCCAACGAGTCACAAATACCTACAAGAAAATTGTCCAACGTATCCCTCAACAAAAACAAACAAAATAATTCCCAGCTGCAGACCCTTAGATCTAGATCAGATTTGCAAGAGACTTAGTTTACAGTAAAGGATTTAACCCAATAAATCACCAGACCAAAAACAAAACATCAGAACCAAAAACCCTTTATAGATCTTCTCTATCCCTTTCTTCGTTGTCTTCCTTAGGCATACAAATTATATCAGAGACAATTTCTTAATTGATTTCTCTGTTACCTTGACACTTTCTTATGATTTTATATTAATTCATCCTTATCATTACATGTTTTGATCATCACAAGGATAAGTGCCAAATAAGGGTCACAATGCAAACAATAAAATACACCAGAGATAGGCTCCACGCCAGAGAAAAACCTAGTAAAATCTATTCTTATAGAATCAATTCAAGAAGAATTCTAAGACCACAAACCCTAGACAACACGCCAAGATTAGGAAAACCACCCCAGATGATGTAATACTTGTTATTTATTCTAGAAAAGATTCAGATACAATCTTCCACTGAAACTTCAGATCTGATATTCCATAAAAACTTCAGATCTAATCTTCAATAGAAACTCGGCTGCCAAAGAAAGATAGTCCAAGAAAAAAATCAGAGAGATACTTTGCTGCATTATTTTTAGACTTTCAAAATTATTATCGCACCTGAGATTGTTCTAGAAGATCGATGCTCAAGTGTGAGTATTTGGAGGATGAATGTTCGTTCTTTTCATATTCTTTCTTGTAGGTGAACGGGCCTCATTTAGGCCGACATTAGGGGTTGGCCAACCTGACTCTTGTTAGATTCTAGATAATTCTTTGCATTAATAATAATTTTATTTTCATGATACATGAGCCCTCAAAGGGTCTTTACATCATGACTTTGACTTGACTCAAGACTCAACTCCTTGAGAACTCAATATGTGCTTTAACCTAGGACAAATAATCATGGGCAAGAAACCCATTTACAAATAAATATTTTTCTTTTTACAAAATATTTTTCTTTCTCTTTTTTCTTTTGAGTACAATAATTACACCATGTCATGATACAAATACAATTATGAAGACTGAAACTAGTTACAACTTATATCGTCTAAGGAAGCATGTCAGTTTTTGTAAGCAAGTCACCAAAACATCATATTTACTCTTTGAACCTATGCCCATTTCTTTCATGTCACATTCTATCATGCCATGAAGGTATGGCCTCCAGAGCTTATATCCCAAAGAATCAGAGCCCACAACAATTGCCTCATCCAAGTTTGTTGGACCAAACTGCGTATTCATGCATAGTTACATCAGTTCCAATTTTGGCCTTAACCATGCTATTTAGCAAGTTAGGTTCACTTAAAGGTGTCGATGATCTTGTGATACTTGCATCAAATGTCAATCTTGTTCGAACAAACTAGTTTTTCTCTTGCTTTTTACAAATATGAGGGACATAACAATGTAGGTTCACAAATATTGTTACCAAGAAAAATATCCCTTGTTGACAATAAAGGGTAGTAGCCATGCAATTACCAACTAGAGCACATGTATTAATGGCCTCATCTAGGTCATCAGTTGCAGTCTATCATAAAGAAACATAGCCACCACCTTCAAGCAGTGCCATAGCAACACCAACAACGTGGAGAGGGTTATGAACAAGGGTGGTATCTTCCTATAAAACTCGTAAATCAACTGTACACAAACTCGATGGAGATTCTCTAGGAGGAAAGGCTGAGATTTCTATTGGATCTTGAGTATTCAAGATAAATGTGCAAAAGCCGAAATCATTTCTGAAAATGTCAACCAGGTGCACTGAATTAAGAAGCCCATGACCCTTTGGATTACTGTTGTCTTGAGATACTTCAAGCTGCAAGGTTCCTTTAAGCAAATCATGGTCCTCCAATGTTACTGATTCTTCAAACACATACTCCTAAGAGGATTAACAACTTTATCAAAATATGAAAAGCTTCATGTATCACAAAGTTACAACAATATTGACAGAACTTGGGAATTTAATGAAGACACTAAAGCAGTAACATATGATGAGCTCATAAAGTCTAAGGGTACTTCAAATTTCAGTACTGATAATGAAAAATAAATTACACTTCCATTTTTGCAGAGTTCCCTGATGAGACTATAAAGAGTCAGTGAATGAAAATTTGAGGAACCAAGTAAAGGATTCTCAGAATTCAACGTGTCATTACTGTGAAAGCCTCTGGAACTATTAGCCCTGATACACATCTTGACATTTGGAGGGCCAAATACAAGCTTGGCCATGTGTTTATGCTCAAAAGAGAGCTCGCAGCAGTCACCTACCTTCTTCTCCTTCACTCCGCTTACACTCTCATAACCCCGCTACCTCCATTTTACCTCTAGAAACCCTGTATAAACCCATTTTCACTCAGGCCCCCGAGCGCGGAGCTCAAACCATTATATGACCCCGTCCATGTGACTTCACGCTCCCGTGACCCTTCCTCATCTCTAAACCATGGCCGTTCGATTTTTCTCGTCGATCCAACGTTGTTCTGTTGCATCCGATGAAAACTCGTGCGATTCCCCCCCACCGTACGATCATCTCCGCCGTGATCGGATGACGTTTTCTATCCTCGATCCTGTGAACCAACCGCACGTTAACTAGTGATAAAAAGTGGTTTCTGTGTTTCCCCACTGCCACGCATCACCATCTGAATGGTATCATGCACCCTTGTACGTTTACCACCCATCATCCAAAAGCGGTGCGGGCAATACCACTTACCGCTCAGACCCCATTTCCCGCTCAGTAACTCCCGTTCATCTTCGAAGCCCGATGGCCATTGGATTCGTCTGCCCGAGATCCAATGACTCATGATCATCTTCCACCTCACCTTCCCGATAGTCCCCACCAGGCCGTATCTGTCATCCATCCATTCAATCCGACGGCCATGTTGTTCCTCCATCCAGTTCATCAAATCTGCTATGTAGTCCACGTCCTTGAACTGTTCCATGCACCCGAAGGACGAAGGCGATCAGTTACTAGTACACGACGCATTTTCTCCTCAACAACCACATTCAAGAGATAGTAAGCTAGAGAAGGAAAAGGACAGAGCCAAGCAGGTGAACGCATTTAACAATTGTGGGGCTTCATCCCATACGAGACTCCACCTGCCCGAGAAGGACAGCAGAGCACCTGAGAAGATCGGATTTATTCACTGAAGTAGGAAAATTGCACCAGAGACTCCATCAGATAGTTAAAGTGGTTGGTGGTCAATTATGGCCCCTCCATACTTAGAATGGCCGAGTGCCTTTGTAACGAAACTCTACAAATACCCAAAAACAGGATGTAATCAGGGTTGATGGTTGTTATTTTGATGTAAAGTTCAACTTCTGGAGACTGTAACTACTTTGATACTTGCAGCGTCTCGTCTTCATTTTCAGCTAATACAAGCTTCTTTTGCTGTTAATTGCTCACTTTCCATTTCTATTTTGTTCTAGGTTGTGCTTGATATGCAGTTTTCCTGAACTCTTGATGTTTGGCATTAGAGGAGCTGTCATCCTACCTCTGTGTTAAAGTCTTGTATGTATCAATGGATGTGTTAATCAGGTTTCTTTTCACTTAGTGACAGAGAGCTATCATCCTGTCTGTGCACGGGAATTAGATTTGCAGACCTCTTTACTGGTTGCAACCAGCCATCACAAGGTCTTGTGCATCTGTTGGTGTCGTCAGTATTCTCCATATTCACCCAATCTCTGAACTATGAGTAATTGGTGGTCTAAAGCCTTGTAGTTTGGGGGTGTTCACACATGTCTAGAGTCAAGCAAAGTAGAAGTGGTTATCTGGATTGAACAAGCATCATTCCTTCCATTCATCCATTTCCAACATTTAGTTGAGTTTGTAATGTTCCTGAGCATCTCCGAACTACAACCTAGGAGAGTTTCTTGGGGTGATAACATTAATTGGCGCCATTGCCGGAGAGAGGAGATTGAAGCTCAGCTTTCCTAGGAGAATGACACAGATCCAGCTTTGATAATAAACAAAGTTTGGACACATTTCTGGTTGTAATCATCTATCTGGCGACTCTACTGGTGAACCTACCTGGTGGCGATTCCACATTTCAGTTCTGGCTCAGTTTGTGAGGCATACCCAGAGAAATCCCCAGAAATCACCAGCTGACCTAGTGCCTGACCCTGAGAATATTGCTAAGCAAAGGAAAACATCACAGAAAGGAGCATCAGGATCAGGTAAGCCTAAGAAATCTTATGCATCTTTGAAAGAGAAAGTTATAGCTGAGGATATACAGTTTGAAGATTTAGAGCCTAGCATTGTTAGTAAAGAAATACCTTCAGAGATTCATAAAGCTCCTTGTTCAGTCAGTTCCCCTTTGGATCTCAGTCCAAAGAAAGCCTCCCATACAGTCCATCATATTCCTTTGTGTCTGTCATCTATTTCATTACTTCCTACCATTCAATCTGCCAGTATCCTTCCACCTATCCTAGTCATGGCAGGCCAGCAAGCACCCACGAAGATGGAAAGAATCATAGTTGCTAGGTATGGACCCTTGGTCTTGCCTGTTCCTTTGAATGCCATGCCTGCAGGAGAATATCAGAAATATATGCCCAAATTCACTGGTACAGAGGGAGTAACAGCTGAAGAACACCTTGAGTCTTTTTATAGTTATGCTGATAACTTAGATATCAGTGAAGATGATGTGTGGATGAGAGTATTTGTTCAGAGCCTTGATGGAGAGGCTAGAAAGTGGTTCAAAGAACTGCCCCATAGGTCCATAGCAGACATTGAGGCATTGGATGATGCATTCCTGAAGCAATGGGGGATAGGAAAGATCTGCTCTATTACCATATAGAGTTTGGAAACCTAAAGAGGGAAAACAGGGAATCATTGCCTGATTTTAATAGAAGATTTTAGCGTATGTATAGTAAGGTACCAGTTGAAGTAAAGCCTACCCCCACCTCTGCCAAACTCACTTATGCCAATGCTTTCGACTCTGATTTCTGCCTGTTGTTGAGAGAAAGAAGATGTGCCACTCTAGCTGATATGCAATATGCATCACTGGAGGTGGAATCAAATATTATGGCTGCAGAAAAGCTTAAAAGTCATGCTGATAGAAGGAGGCAGAGAGGTGAGGCTTCTTCTTCCTTTGATTCATATTCAGAACCTAAATTAGATAAAATGACTAAAATAATAGAGTCATTGGCTGCTGAGATATCTAAGCTGAAAGTTGAGTAGAGCTCTGGAAAAGCAAGGCTTCCAAACACATTTGCTCTAGGAAACCCAAATCCATTCAGAAGAGCAAATGAACAGTTGAAAATCATTCAAAGGGGTAAAGAAGCAAATGAAGAACAGAGAGTAAAAGCTCCTTTCCAAAATGTAGCAATGGAGGAGGAGCAGTTTGAAGATGAGGATGAAATTCATTGCATGGAAGACAAAGGTAGTGCTACCTTTTTTACGTTGACTACATATGAAGAATCATTACTGCAGGACCAAACCAGTCAGGAGTGGGACAGAGAAGTTGTTTTGCAGACTGGTGAACAGCAAAGATATAATATGAGGTCAAAAGAAAACAATGTCAAGGATAATCCTGCCCAAAGAGCTGTTGTCCCAACAAAGTCACCGAATACCAGACAGAAGAGACCAGCAGCTGATCCAGTCATCCTCAAAGCACCAGCTCAAGAGGTAAGAGGTCCTGATAAGCCCCCTTCCCCTTTCAGCTTTGAGTCAGAAGTCCAGAAGTTAAAAATATCTGTACCTCTGATAGAACTAGTGAAGAGTGAAGTTTTTAGAAAGCCTATCCTTGATGCTCTTGAGTTGAAAGCCTCACAAACCTCCACTGACTATGTCAATTTGCAAGATGATAAACCTACAGTTGTGCTTAGCCCCATGATCGAACCTGCTGATGATAATTCCCCATCATTTTATGTCTCCTTGACCATTCATGACAAAATCCTCCACAATTGCCTGCTAGACACAGGGGCCAGCCACAATTTGATGCCTAAAGCTGTCATGGAAGAGTTAGGCCTTGATATCACTAGACCATATCATGACTTATTCTCATTTGATTCAAGAAAGGTAAAATGCCTAGGATTAATCAAAGACCTAGCCATTACCCTAACTCAGCTGCCCATGAAGAGCATGATCATGGATATTGTGGTAGCAGATGTCCCTCCCAAGTTTGGCATGTTGCTGTCCAGAGGGTGGATTAAGAGACTAGGTGGGACATTATAGAATGACTTATCTTATGCCACTGTCCCAGTCTTTGGAGGGGAAAGTAGGAGATTGTACAGAGAAGCACAGTTGGCCTACATCATTAGTGATGAGAAGAACCCTTCTAATCAACCCATTTATGCTGTGGACACTGGTTTTGGAGCTTGTATTCTCCAAATTGAAGAATCCCAGAAGGTCTCCATGCAGATCAAGAAACCACTGAATCAGGCCGAGGGAGAGCAAGGAAGTCAGGTTTGGGAAATGTTCTTTGATGGAGCATGTTCTAGGGAGACTGCAGGAGCAGGGTTGGTGTTGATATCTCCAGAACAGGAAAGCACACATCTGCCTTTTAAGCTAGCCTTTCAAGTCACGAACAATATAGCAGAATATGAAGCTCTGATATTGGGTCTCAATGCAACTAAAGACAGAGGAATTAGAAACATAAAGGTGTTTGGAGATGCTAATCTTATCATTCAGCAAGTAAACAGAACATTCCAAGCAAAGCACCCAAGGTTGAAAGCATACAGAGATGAGGTATGGAGACTCAAATATTATTTTGATAGTTTTTATATCTCATACATCCCTAGAGCCAAAAATCAGATTGCTGATTCCCTTGTTGTATCTGCTAGCATGTTTATCCCTCCCATGCCTCCCAGGCTAGTTTATGAAGTCCAAGTGAAATATAGACCATCCTTGCCTGATAATGTCCAGCATTGGAAAGTCTTTGAAGATGATGATGAAGTGAATAGGTTTCTGCAAGTCATTGATGAATTCCCTGAAATGCAAATTGACCAAGAAAATGAAGCCTTGGAAGAAAGTCCCCAATCCAAGCTTAGAAACAGAATTGGTAAAGATAGCATTGTCCAATTGCCCAACAATCATATACCTAATGGTCTAGTTCCATTAGAAAAATTGTTTGATCAAAATGATGTGCCTTACAAGGCTGCCCAAAAAGAAGACCAATCTGCAGTCTGTAAGCATAATATAGGGAGTCTAGATCAGCCCAAATATATAAATCTGTCCACTCATCTGTCTGTTGCCCATAGTGCTGAATACTGCAATTTAATGAAGCAATTTGCTGATGTCTTTTCCTAGGAATATGGTGACCTGAAAATTATGACAAAAAGATCATCCAGTATAAAATCCCTTTAGAGAAAGACACCATCCCTTTTAAGCAGAAGCTGAGACCCATAAATCTTTTTCTCCTTCCTCTGATTGAAAAAGAAATAAAGAAGTTACTGGTTGCTAAAATCATAGTTCCTCTCGGATATTCCAAATGGGTAACCAATTTGGTAGTGGTGAGGAATAAGAGTGGAGAAATCAGGCTTTGCATTGATTTCAGAAACTTAAACAAATGCTCTAAGAAAGACAAATATCCTCTACCCAAGATGGAGCATTTGCTGCAGAAGGTCTCAGGGGCCAAAGTGATGTCTTTCCTGGATAGATTTTCAGGGTAGAATCAGGTTGTTGTACATCTAGATGACCAAGAGAAGATTGCATTCACCACTCCTTGGGGCACTTTTATGTATTCCAAGATGCCTTTTGGATTGATGAATGCTGGAGCTACCTTTCAGAGAGCTATGGATATAGCATTTGTGGGAGAGAAGGATATGTTTGTACTTGTTTACCTTGATGATATAACAGTACACTCTAGCAACCATCATGACCATTTGCAACATTTGAAGAAAGTGTTCCTGAAGTGCAGAAGGTTTGGAATTTCAATCAATCCTAAAAAGTCATAGTTTTCTTTAGAGGAGGGCAAGCTGTTAGGACATGTTGTTTCTGCCGCAGGTGTAAAAATTGACCCAGAAAGAGTAAGAGCAATACAGACCTTGTCTTTCCCGAGATCAAAGAAGGATATCCAGTCCTTTCTAGGCAAGATAAATTTTGTAAGGAGGTTTATCCCAAATTTTGCAGAGTTGGTAAAGCACATTACTTCCATGTTGATAAAGGGGTTGGAGATCAAATGGACTGATGCAGCAAGAAGATCCTTTGAGTCCATTAAGAAAGCTATTACAGAAGCTCCCACTTTAAGAAGTCCAGATTACAGCAAGGAGTTCCATATATTTTCATTTGCCTCCAAAGGCACCCTTGTAGCAGTTTTATTGCAAGCAAATGAAGAAGGCTCAGAGCATCCAATAGCATTCTTTAGCAAAACCTTAAGGGATGCTGAGTTGAGGTATGATATCATTGAAAACGAGGCATATGCTCTTATAAAGTCTTTGAAAGCTTTCAGAATTTACATTCTGCATTCCAAGATAATTGCATATGTACCCTCTTCTTTTGTAAAAGATGTTCTAACGCAGCCTGATGCTGATGGAAGAAGGGATAAATGGATTGCAAAACTTATTGAATTTAACATAGAATTAAAGCCCACCAAACTGGTCAGAGGTCAAGGCCTTGCTAGACTGATGGCAGAAGAAAATTGCAGAACGCTGGACATAAATCTCATAAGCACGATTCCAGAGAATGGTCAGACAGAAGAAGAAACAGTTGAACCAGGGAAAAATCAGTCATTGGCAGAAAATTTAGCTTCTTGTGATTGGTACTTTGCAATAGCTCAATTTTTGTTGAAGCTAGAAATTCCTCCAGGCCTTAGTTCAAGCCAAGCTAGAACTGTTAAACTTAGGGCAGCCAAATATTGCATTCATGAAGATCTGCTCTACTGGAGGGATCCCTCTGGAATCCTGCTAAGGTGTCTGGACAAAGAACAATCCATTGGATTCATGCAACAGTTTCATTCCAGCCTGTGTGGAGGGCACCATTATTGGAAAACTACAGCCCACAAGATCCTAAGAGCTGGGTACTATTGGCCCACTTTATTTTCTAATGTCTTTTCATTTGTTAAATCTTGTGACAGGTGTCAAAGATTTGAAGTGAAACAGCAACTGAAGTCCTTGCCCCTAAAACCCATACATTCCAGTGGCCCTTTTCAGCAGTGGGGTTTGGATTTCATTGGAGAAATCAATCCACATTCCAGTGGCCAACACAGATGGATCTTAGTAGCCACTGATTACTTCACTAAATGGATTGAAGCAATCCCTTCCAGAAAGGCTGATCATCATGTGGTCATGAAGTTTTTGACAAAGCATATCTTAACCAGATTTGGTTGTCCACATAAATTGATCACAGACAATGCAGCAGCCTTCAGGGCAAAAGAATTGGTGGATATGTGTGACTCAATGGGCATTAAGTTGGTTCATTCCACCTCATACTATCCTCAAGGCAATGGTTTAGCAGAATCTTCCAACAAATGCCTTATAAGGATAAATAAAAAGATGTTGGAGGACAATAAGAAGAATTGGGATTCTAAACTCAAGTATGCACTGTGGACCGACAAAGTAACCACCAAGAAATCCACAGGGAATTCTCCATTCAAGTTGGTATATGGCACTGAATCTGTATTCCCAATACAGTTGACTATTCTTGCGGAAACGTTCCTACAAGAAGAGTAGAATGAGGAAGAAGACATGGCAAAAAGGATCACTGATTTAGCAGAGATACATCAGATCAGAGAACAGCTGGTGGAGAAGTCTACAGCATATCAAAAGAGGATCAAGGAAGCTTTTGACAGGATGACAAAAACATATAATTTTCAGGTTGGAGACTTGGTCTTTAAGTGGGATGCACTGAAAGAGAAGAAAGGCAACCATGGGAGGTTTGATGCTTTTTGGACAGGGCCTTTTATCATTTCTTAGATTCAAGGGAACAATACCTTCATACTGCAAAGTATGGAAGGGGAGACAGTTTTTGATGGCCCAGTTAATGGGTGTTTTTTTGATGGCCCAGTTAATGGGTGTTTTCTGAAAATTTATGTTATTTAAAGTTTTTTGGCCTTAAAATTGTAAATGTGTTGTTTTATCAGTTTTAGTGTAAGCTCAATTAGACTCCATGCCCAATGGAACACTAAGGAATTTTTCTAATTTATTTTCACAGGAAAGGCATTGGTCTATAGTTCTTGAGACCTCACAAGGAGGATTTCATCCCTAGAAGGAGCTAGTGTTAGCCCTGCTACACATCTTGACATTTGGAGGGCCAAATACAAGGTTGGCCATGTGTTTATGCTCAAAAGGGAGCTCGTAGCAGTCACCCACCTTCTTCTCCTTCACTCCGCTTACACTTTCATAACCCCGCTACCTCTATTTTACCTCTAAAAACCCTGTATAAACCCATTTTCCCTCAGGCCCCCGAGCGCGGAGCTCAAACTGTCATATGACCCTGTCCACGTGACTTCGCGCTCCTGTGACCCTTCCTCATCTCTAAACTGTGGCCGTTTGATTTTTCCCACCGATCCAATGTTGTTCTATTGCATTCGACGAAAACTCGTGCGATTCCCACACCGCCATCCGATCATATCCACCGTGATTGGACGACGTTCTCTATCCCCACTCCTGCGAACCAACTGCACATTAACTCGTGATAAAAAGTGGTTTCCGTGTTTCCCCGCCGCCACGCGTCACCATCTGAATGGTATCGCACACCCTTGTACGTTTACCGCCCATCATCCGAAAGCGGTGTGGGCAATACCACTTACTGCTCAGACCCCATTTCCCGCTCAGTAACGCCTGCTCATCTTCGAAGCCCGATGGCCGTTGGATCCATCCGCCCGAGATCCAATGGCTCATGATCATCTTTCACCTCGCCTTCCCGATAGTCCCCGCCAAGCCGTATCCACCGTCCATCTGTTCAATCCAACAGCCATGTTGTTCCTCCATCCAGTTCATCAAATCTGCTATGTAGTCCACGTCCTTGAACTGTCCCATGCACCTGAAGGACGAAGGCGACCAGTTACTAGTACACGACGCATTTGCTCCTCAACAACCGCATTCAAGAGATAGTAAGCCCGAGAAGGAAAAGGACAGAGCCGAGCAGGTGAACGCATTTAACAGTTGTGGGACTTCATCCCATATGAGACTCCACCTGCCCGAGAAGGACAACAAAGCACCTGAGAAGATCGGATTTGTTCACTGAAGCAGGCAAATTGCACCAGAGACTCCATCAGATAGTTAAAGTGGTTGGTGGTCAATTATGGCCCCTCCATACTTAGAATGGTTGAGTGCCTTTGTAACAAAACTCTACAAATACCTAGAAACAGGATGTAATCAGGGTTGATGGTTGTTGTTTTGATGTAAATTTCAACTTCTGGAGACTATACCTGCTTTGATGCTTGCAGTGTCTCGTCTTCATTTTCAGCTAATACAAGCTTCTTTTGTTGTTAATTGCTCACTTTCTATTTCTATTCTGTTCTAGGTTGTGCTTGATATGCAATTTTCCTAAACTCTTGATGTTTGGCATTAGAGGAGCTATCATCCTACCTCTGTGTTAAAGTCTTGTATGTATCAGTGAATGTGTTAATCAGGTTTCTTTTCACTTAGTGACAGAGAGATGTCATCGTGTCTGTGCACTAGGGAATTAGATTTACAGACCTCTTTATTGGTTGCAACCGGCCATCACAAGGTCTTGTGAATCTGCTGGTGTGGTCAGTATTCTCCATATTCACCCAATCTCTGAACTGTGAGTAATTGGTGGTCTAAAGCCTTGTAGTCTGGGGGTGTTCACGCATGTCTAGAGTCAAGCAAAGTAGAAGTGGTTATCTGGCTTGAACAAGCATCATTCCTTCCATTCATCCATTTCCAACATTTAGTTGAGTTTGTAATGTTCCCAAGCATCTCTGAACTACAACCTAGGAGAGTTTCTTGGGGTGATAACAGGAACCATCAACAAACTTCCATTCTCTAAGCACTTCCTTAGTGTTAATTTCTGTTGAATTTGTGCCCTTAAGGGGGATCACCATTGTCACTTCCCTCCCACAAAATTCATCACGTGCAGTCAACACACTTGAGTTCCTTCCAATCACCCAAAATATAGTGGTGTCATCATAATTCATCTTGATTTAACAGCTAGCCAAATAATAATATTTGACTTTTCTTGAACCTTGTTCGTAAAATGTTAGTTTAAGGGTGTCTGTGTTTTCATGCAAAACTACATTGAATGTATTACCCCATGTTGGCCATATTTTACTCATTATATTTCCGCATTCCACCTCTACAGATGTATTTAATGTTTTCACACTTCCACTCCCATTTGAATAATTGCCTTCATGTGGATTTTATCGTCTCTCTAAAGTAGCTCCCTTTGTATTTGGCCTAACAACATTACTGGTCGAAGCTACTGTAGCTAAAAGTATCCCAACATTAACGCTTATCTTCAAGTTTACAGATGGCAGAGAAATGTATTTATGTTGGGGTTCAACCAAGGTTCTTCTCAAAGTCTTAGTGAAGAGTTTTTCCAGCCATGATGAAACACCAGGTATCTCGGTTGCAAGGAATGCTAGGCTTCCATTTCCAACAACAAACCTAACTTCTGGAGCTGATTCAAATGAAAATAGAACAACTTGCCCATTGAGGATTGGGATAAATCAAAGTTGGTAATATAATTATCTTGACAATCCTAGGCCTGAGAGCTTGATTGATGTGACTAGTGATCCAAAACATGAAACCCCTTTCCAGGATTGATCACATGGGTTTCTTTCATTTGTACTCCATTCAATGAACCCCAATTTAAGAGGGGAATCATAAGCTAATTGAAACAGATTCAACCTTTCTTGTAAAATGACCAATGAATGTGGCATCCCTCACAAGTTGAAGGTTTTGACAAGCCCTAGTGTACAAGTGCTTCCAACATTGTAACCAACCCTACTTGGACCCTGCTGCCTGGATTTGTCATAAGAGCCAAGGGTTTTCTGTCCTCAAATGTCTACCTTTGAGGAGCTACATTACGTAGGTTGGGCCCAACAGAGACCATGATATATTTCCTCCTATTAGGAAATTTGTGGTCCATCTGTAGTATATCACACTTTTTCCAGTGTGGGTGGTGAAGTTTTTTGGGCTTTCCTACTCCTTCTACAACTTCCCTTTGAGTTTCTTCTAATTGCAACTTATCCTGAGGATCAGCCAGAGATATTCCTTTGGGAAATTTGATTTTCAAGTTTGTTCTCGCCTCCTCATCTTCTTGAAGTTTCTTTTATTGGGAGTAACTAGGTTTACTAGCATTCTCCCAACATATATCTGAGTTTGTATGAGATTAGTAGGAATATTCACATTTAGAGTCTCATTATCAATAATGTCATTGATGAAGGGGCCTTTAGAATTTTTATCTTGTAACTCCTTATGGACCAACTCATATTCTCCCTCACCCTTGGATTTCTCCTCTTTTATTTCCAGCACCTAGGTATTGGGCTTCAGATTTGTAGCTCCCTTTCTTTTTCACTGCCCACACTTCCAAGAGTTCTATCATCTACACGAAGGCTTGGCTATAGCCTTCAAATTTTTGATTTGGGAACATTTTTTTTTTGTATAGTCACCTTAAAACCTTTGAAGCCTCACTACCTTCCATCACCATGATAATCCATTTATAAGAGAAGGCTTGAGCCCTAGGTATAGGCTTTGATGATTCCTATACCCTAATGTCTCCTTGGATGCAATAGATGTTTGTGTTGATGTGATAGAAGCCTTTGCCTCCTCCCTTATTAGCCCAGAGAGTTTTGGAGAGATTTCTCATGATGTTGTTATGCATTAGATGATGAACCCCAACAGGATGAATGTAGATGTGGGTGGTAGCTAGAACGTTAGTTCATATTTGAAATCTAGCAGTGATAGCCATTACCTTGGTCAACAATTTCTCAATTAATTTTCCACTCTCTAAATGACTATGTCCCAAATATTCTTGTGCCAACTCTAGAATTTGAAGGGGATACCAATGAATTTACATCTCTAAACTTGTTGAATTTAGGATCACAATATACTCCCCAAAGGGAAGGCACTTGGTACCAATCTGAGTTGCTAGTTTATCTAAAAACAATTGGCAAATCATTTTATAAAATTATTTATGTGTCCTTGGAAATGTACTATTTTCTGCTCCTTATTTAAGAAAATTGATTCTTAAATTTGAAGGAAACGTCAATAGTGATGGTATCTCTATACATCATTACAGCCTACACTTCCCCTTCTCACGAAGACTAGAAGAGTAGTTTTGACTGCAATCTGTGGTCCCAAAATACTCCCGAAAGAAAAGGCACTTGATACAAATTGAGTTTCTAGTTCATACAAAAACTATTGACAACACATTTTATAGAAATGTTTTTGTATCCTTGGAATGGGACATCATATCTTCCAGACCAAAGAAAATATGGAAATAAAAAGAAAAAACAAAATCATCTCCCTTTTTCTGACATAAAGTTGGGTTATCAAACATTGCAGCTCTCTAATGGATGGGCCTCTCAAGGAGACCATGGAACTTTTTACCAATCTGTTTTCATAGTTGTTTGGAAAAGTGAAAATCCCATAAAATGTGTCTTGATATCTTTTATAATTCCGTGAAAACCCATATATTAAATTTATTTTTAAAGGTTTCAAGATTTTTTGTTGTAGGGTATATCGCTTTGAAACATAGAGTACATAACTGTACTGTGTTTTTTGTTGGGAAATTAAATTCAGGAATTTTAACTGAAGATAATTATTGATCTTTCAATTATTCTCTTCCTTAAGTGATGAAAAGTAAAATGGACTAGAGAAGTTACATTCCTGGCAATATTTGCATCTAACCAATTTGTGGGAATTTGGAAAAGTTTTTGTACCATATGTTGTGTCAAACACCATAACTGGTATCCCTATAAAATATGCTAAGGAAACTTCAACTTTTGATTGTTTAAATTGTTATTAAATTATATATGACATTAGTTTGACAGAGGAAACTTCATTTTGATGCTTCATGGAAATGGTCAAAACTTTTCTTGTTAAAGTCATAGTTAATCTATCTCTCTATGTCCATGTATGTGTGCATTCCTTCGGAGCATATGGATTTATTTAAACTTCTAATTTTCAATTCCACAAGATTTTTACTTATACTTTGAGCCTTATTCTATTAATGATTCCACATCTTTGTTTCTTTTTCATGATTCTTGGATTCACACTTTCTGCTTGTGCTTATGTCTGTTCAGATTGCTTGGCATTAAAAAGATGCAGTCCAATTTGACATTCAACATTCTAGATGTTGTATTTTTTATGTTATAAGTGGCAATGAAACCAATTTCTATGTAGATTCACCACCATCTACTCTGTCGGTTCATGTCCAGCAATCTGAAGTAGCAGAGACTTCTATCCACATTCTTCCTGATAAAGGCTTACAGGTTGATTGTTAATCATAATGTACAGTTAATCCACCAGAGGGCCACCATGTAACAAATTATGGAACATCTATATCCTCTTCTGGGGCATTTGACCATGAGCTCCAATATAAACATACTACAACTAGGACATTCCTAGACTTTCCCATTAATCAACTTCATGATGTCTTGCTACAAAGTCACCCAGATTCAATGTACCGAGGTGATAGGCAACTTAATGACACCAATTTACCAAGATTAGACTCTCATGGAAATCCTAGCAGACTGCAAGACCAATTGGAGACTGCACAATCAATATTGGATCTTAGGTCAGATGGGCTACATCCTATGGGTTTGGAGCAGGTTGCTCATATTTCACCTCCAATCCAACAACCCATGTGGTAGTATCGTCTGGAATCTAGATGCAGACCAATATAGCTACATGCCACCAGATTACATTCCAATCAAATCTGGTGTGCATGTACAACATCCTGTCCAACGACAAACAACACAAATTATTCATCACAACCTTTACCAGATAGCAAGTTGTGATTCTGCAGATCATAGATACGTTGATCTAGCACAACTGTCTCAAGATGATGGATTTGGAGATTCTTATATTGAAAATTCTATTTTAACTAATCAATCTAATCACAATTCTCTGACGCAGGGGGATTCATCTCCATCTTTATGTCAATCTGGGGAAGGTCAGCTGCATGCACAGGTGCAACAAGCTCACAATGCTTCAGATCTTGATCAAGAGCACAATGACCCAAAGGTGAAAAATTACAATGATCTAGCTAGCAGAGCTTTTCTCTCTTCAACATCTCATCATTATAATGAACAATTGCCTCAAGATGTTGTTTATCAATATACTTTGCCTCATGAGAAGGTGTCTCATCTCGAGGAGCAATTTCCTCGTCAGCAGACCATTCCCAAAGAACAAATTCCAGATTTGGATGAACAATCAATTCATCAACAGGCATTGCCTCGTGTGCTTTCCGATCTTATGCTACAAACACGTGTCATGAATTCAAGCCATCCTATGTCTTAAGGAATTCTTTTTTCTCAAGGTCATCGCTCAGAAAGTTCATTATGGATAATTCCTTCATATTCTGAATCAAACCCATCACAAATAAGATTTATGTCATTCCAAGATCAGCAAGATATGGGTGATGGAAAAATTCAAACTGTTCATCAAGTCAATATAGGTCCACCCATATTTTCTATTTTCTAGACTGCAAGGGGATAAAGTTAAACAAGTGAGTGGAGAGAATTTAGATGAATAGCCTTCTCTTAATTCTCATATTAATGAGAGGCTAGATGAGACTAATAAGGTTGTTCAAAAGACAACATTGGACCAAGATGATAAAATCTACCCTGCTATGAGGACATCAATAAATCAATCCAAAGAGAATGATGTTGATAAAATCACTAAGCTTTTAGGAAGTTTCAATGCTAACTTGGCTGGAAGCTTTGGTAGCATAAAATGTTTAGTGAATATAAATACCCTTTTCCCTTCTAGTTTGGGTGATTCTTATCAAGCTTACCAGAAAACTGAAAAGCCGAAAAATTTTGTGGCAACAAAATGTTAACTCAACTTGCTTATTACTGTAGGGGATAAGAGATCCATAGGCATTCTTACTGATGCCATGCTAGCATTACAAATACATGTAAGAATGAACCAATTGTCAATGCCTAGTTCTGAGCCCAAAGCAATGGAAGTTGGATCAACTAATCTTCTAGAAGAATATGCCACTCGTAATCATGATGGGGATGTTCATATTAAGTTTCCTACTATGGATCAAAGGGTCATGGGTGAAAAAATTCCAGAGACTACTTCAAATTCTTACTTGTCAACAGCTAGATTTGAATGGCAGCTAAAATGCACTGTTCAAATTTTCCTTTAGGTTTTGCATGCATGTCACACATTGAAATATTAACCTTTTTCTAATCAAGAAAATAACTAATAATGACTGCCTATGCATTGAATGCATTAGTACAATATGTTCTAGATGCAGGGGGCTCAATTTTGGAGGAGTCGGTGTACTCAAGAACTTTTAACATGTCACTGGAATCCCAAATAGAGAGATTCCATAGTATTTTGGTTGTAAGTGATTTCCTCACCTACATTTAAGCTTCCATTGGTAATCTTCTAAAATGACATGATTGAATTAGTTATAGCAGTTTGGTTAGGATACCTATGTTATGATCTATCTTGACTAGTGCCAACTGACTCATGCCTTACCTTTGAAAGAACTAGCATGTAATAAATCTAAAGTTGGATGTGTTCATGGTGTTGATTTGATTTAGAGAGTGGATATAGTGATAGATGAGAGTTATTATGGAACCGAACCATCCAACAACACAATGCAAACATACACTTAGAATGCTCACATTACTGAATATGATACCTTGCCAACTCCAATCCCCTTCCCATTCATAGCTACTGGGAATGTATGGCGATATAATAAGAAAATTCAGGGCTCTTGTGTGATTGGTAAGATTTCATTTATATTTTAGAAAAAAACAATTATATTGCAATTATGACTTCTAGTTTATGTAGCCTTGACAATGATAGTTGGACTAATTGGCATGTCTTGCATGCAGATTGGTGGGATGGTGGTGTGGCACAAATTCAACTAGCACTTGGGGATTTCATTCAGGCTTTGCATCCTCAACCAAATTACACCACAAATTTCTTGAGAAATATTGCAAAGGTTAGGTTAGAGCTCAACAACATTACATTAGCAGACATAGTTCTCTCTGCAAAGAAATTGACATAATGAATGTCTGACTGTTTCTAGGTTGAATTTGCAGGGAGAGGGGACAATTGATGCAAGCATTGAAGGGTGCACACATGACAAATCTAATCCAATGGAACCCACCCTGGTTCCTTGCAATTCCTTCAATGAAATAGATATTTGATATTCTCTCTAATCCAATGGAACCCACCTTGGTTCCTTGCAATTCCTTCAATGAAATAGATATTTGATATTCTCTCTAGGTTTAGCTTTAGGGTGTTTGGGCTTTAGGACATTTTCAATCAAGCATGGAAAAAAATTATGTAAATGTAATGGGAGGTGGATTTTCTTCATTCAATGGAAGAGAGTGGCCTTTTTGTAGAAAGAGTTATTCTCTTTCTTTTTCTTACATTAATGGAGCTGGTCTAGGAAGAGACCTAGGTTGGGGAAAGGGATTGGCTAGATACTTGACAAGATTATAATGTATACATTAGATAGATACAATGATTCTATCAACATGTATATCACTATGAAACACCCTATTTTGTACAAGACATAAATGAGACGTGTGTTCTATATGGTTAACATTTTATTGTATTTTATTTTATTTAGTATGAATGCCCATTAGTATCAAAACTTGGTGAATGGGACTCCCCTGGGGTTGACTCATCACATTTATTCGAGGAAAATCACATCAGTTGAAATAACCCACGGGTGGTCCATAAGGGGTCAGAGACTCACTCTTGCTAGATGCCTCTGAGTCTTGGGCCATTGACCTGTTTCCTTATGTCTGAGGAATCCAAATTCTTATCCAATTAGGTCTTACTCTTGGGCCACAAGGTGGTCTCAATCTATATAGTATCTGCAAGAAAGCCATTGTCCCTTGTGTTCATTTTTGTAGCTACCTCTAGTGGAGTTATGTTCTTTCTCATAACATCGAGCTTTAGTTCTATACATGAAACCATACACTACCCAGGATTGCAATTGAATCTCTTGCCCAAAAAAACTATACCAATGCTAGTTATACAAGTGGAACTCTCTCTTCAAGACATCTTATACCTTTTAGACTATGGAATTTAAGTTACTTTTTTAAAGGATAAAGCTATTTCATATATTTCTATTTATCCTGACAATTTGTTTGTAATGATCATGTTCAATTATTTATTTCTTTTGCAGGATATCTGGTATTTCTCTGGTGAGGCCTATAAATTACAAGCCATTTTCTATCCGTTGACTGTATTTCATTGCTTTTGAGTTTCCCTAGCACAAGAAATAAAGTCGTCAATCTTTATGTTTTCAAACAATTGCTATGTCATTCACCCAATTTTCCTTTAGGTTCTGCATGCATGTCACACCGTGAGATATTAACCTTTTCCTAATGAGAAAAATACCTAATAATGACTTCCTATGCATTGAATGGATTAGTACAATGTGTTTTAGATGCAGGGGGCTAAAGTTTGGAGGATTTGGTGTACTCAAGCACTTTTAACATGTCATTGGAATCCCAAATAGAGAGATTCCATAGTATTTTGGTTGTAAGTGAATTCCTCTCCTACATTTAAGTTGGCATTGGTAATCTTCTGACATGACATGATTGAATTAGTTATAGCAGTTTGGTTGGGATACTTATGTTTTGATTTATTTTGACTAGTGTCAACTGACTCATGCCTTACCTTTGAAAGAATTGGTATGAAATAAATCTAAAGTTGGATGAGTTCATGGTGTTGATTTGATTTAAAGAGTGGATATAGTGATAGATGAGAGTTATTATGGAACCGAACCATCCAACAACACAATGCAAACATTCACTTAGAACACTCACATCACTGAATATGATACCTTTCCAACTCCAATCCCCTTCCCATTCATAGCTACTAGGAATAATGCCAACTCAAGTCCCACCTTGATGTAGCCTCACCAATGCCGAACTTATAAAAAAAATCCACATGGAGATTCTAAGTTTATCATAAATTTCTAAATGGACGACCTTTGAGAATCAAAAGATCCATCACTAAAGGATCAACTTTATGAAGCCTTACAGTCCTTTTCAGAATTTAAGGAGATTAGTATACAACAAACTTATGGAAAGTGGAATATTAAGGTTGACAACCTGCCCAAAGGTGCCACAACTTTGATGGGAGGAAATTAGGAATCCCAAGAGGTGGAGGCAGTGACAAGATTTGGGAAACAACCATTCTATCAGAAGGATGCTTTTTTAAGAATGCAGGTCCTAGAGCATGTGAATTGAGCTGGTACTATGGAATAATGGAGCCCCTTCAAATGAAATTTTATAATTTCAGCTCATCCTTCCACAAGGAGAAAGGTATTTCCTTCAGTCAAGAGAATGATGTTAGGAAATAAAAATGGCAAAAGAATGTATTTGTAGAAACTTGATTCTATCTCACGCCACTTAGAAAAGAAGCGCTATCCATCAAAGGTGAATTGTGTCAACTATGAATGATATTTAGTCCACAAATTATGCAAGATTCCAGAATTCCAATGTAAGGGGATTATATCTTTTGTGAGCCTGAGGGAAGATAATTACAAAAGTGACAGGGCCATAACAAATTCCCCAGTAGGGTTCCCCATATTTTGGTTATTTTGTATCTTGTAATCACTACTTACAAAAAGAAAAATATGTCTATGCAAATTTATGGCAATGTCTATGTGAACAATGAAGGTGAGGGAAACAAGGTTGTTGCATGCTTACTAGTAATATTTAAAATTGAATATTGTAACCATGTGTTGTATTATTTTTTTAGATATTTTGATTGTTTCAAAAAAATAATCCATATGAAACCCATTGGATAACTGTAGAAGTAAGCTTGGGAAATGAAGAAGGATTCTAAAAGATCAAAAACTTCTGAACAAATGAAGAAAACCTTTTGATAAAAAGAGCTAATGTAAATGTAAGTTTGGTACCATTCAAGGCATTATTCATGGGTGGGACTTGAGTTGGCTCCTAGAGATTATGACATGGACAACCCAAACCCATTCAAGAAAGTAGACATTATAAGCATGGTTCCAATGTATAAGGTAAGAGAAGACATTTACTATTTTATTTTTAGTTGTCTATAGTCATGTCCAACATATAATGTTTATTATTAATTTATTACTTGCACATGTTGGAAATCTGACTCTCCATTTCTTTTACAACAAGTTGCATGCTCATCTGCAGATGGATGAACCTTGTTAGAATTATCAAAAACTACTCTGGATAAGGGGAAACTTGATGATGTTGTTAACTATGGGACCAAGGTACTAAATTCAACTCAGAAACTACTACTTAATGGTTCATCAAAATCATTTTGACAACCATATGGCCTTGGAGTTAAGTCAGTCTCTTGTATTTGTTTCATAGGCTCTAGAAAAGCTAGTGGCAGTGTGTGGTCCTTACCATCGAATGCCAACTAGAGCATATAGCTTGTTAGATGTTCTTTTGTATCATACAGGAGATTTCAATTAGGTATTCACATCATAAGGCCAGTGTACTCTTCTTGTTTGAGTAAATTCTATAACAGTACCATGAAGTTTGAACATGCATGTGGTCTTTGTTGGTTATGAAAATTCCTTTACTTCCCAAGCCATTGTGCCCCCAATCCCTAGTATTATAGAAAGTACTCGTCAAACCATGAAAGGAAGTGTATTATATATTTTCATGTGTTTTGTGAAGGGGGGAGTGGGACACCAAATTTTAACCTGTCATCATATTGTATAATGCTAGGACCCATTTGTAGGGAACCATGTGAGGAGTGAATTGAAATAATCTCCACGCAATAATTAGGGAGGAAAACCATGATTTCCATTTACATCCACACCAAAGCTCTCCCTTAAGAAATTCCAAACACAAAAATTACCATATAATTATGAATTTTGTGCTCCAGTAGTGAATGGGACCAATTGATGACCATATCAACAAGACATTTGAATCACAACATCAAACATGATAGATTGGCACAGAACAATAGCATAAAGTCGTTGGAAGCCCTTTGTCCAGAGGTGATCAATCTTCAAAACAATGCTAAGAGAATACCAAAATAAAATGATCCCAATATGATGTTGCACTTCCCTGTATGCCAAAATTGGAAGACCAAGCTTTTTATACAGGATTTTATAAGGATCCTCTGGCCTCGACCAATCACATGTGCACTTATTGTACTACTCTAATCAATGCACTTACCACATAGGAATAATTCATACCATTTGGCATAATATTACTTGTTATAACACTATCTAACATGTAATGGGATCACAATCTCTAAAGTTAGTTGTCATGTTCATGGTTATATTGTGGGCTGTAAATTCATGTTGAGATACTAACCTATATAATGGGGCACCATCCCCTATGCAAACAATTCATTGGCCTAATAACCACATATCTGAAATCACTCGAGTTATCATGCATTATATACTAACTATATAATAATTAATCCTTATGATCTTGTGTAACCGTTAAAGATGAGAGGAAACTAGGCCCTAGTAGTGGTATCAAAGCTTGGTTAGCAGTTATCCCCCACCAAAGTGAAATATATGGAGAATATGATGCTTTGGTTTAAGAGTTTCAAAAAAATACCTATGAACATAGAAATTGAAGGTGAGAGTGCCCTCTTCTTTAAGTTTATCAACAAAGACAATGGAAGAAATATCCATGAAGGAAAGACCTCAAAAGGGTAAACATCTTAAGATTTCTCTCCCTACAAAGTATGATCATGAATGTAATGGAAAATAACAATATTCCACTAAGCTTTTAGAATGTGGAAGTAGTAAAGCACATCCAGGTGACATGTGGAAGCAACACCCAATTTCTAGTGAATGTCTCAAGGGATGTCTAGGTCTTCGACATAGGGGAACCCATCTGAAATACTAAAAATTAAAATTAAAATATATGAAAACTGAAATATAAATCATTGAAATCTTATACATAACAATGCACCAATAACATACATGATTACATGTAACATAATAATTCATAAATGATACATGATTTAACACAACATAATAATCACGATTGACAAATGAATTATCACAATTGTATTTCTCATTATACTTAAACTTAGAAGATATAGATCTAAGTCTTAAGATAACTTATCTAAGAACAAGTCAAATGACGAATGAGCATCATTGCTGAAGGGAATGGCTCACTAGTCTCTACATCCAGCTATTGTATGAAATAATAAGTACCAACCATAGGAATGTCACTATCTAAATCAAAATAATTTTCTTTCTCAAACATAATCAATGAAATTCCAACCAAATTGAGTTGTTCCTAATCAAAACCCTCATAAGAGATTTTTTTCCTTTTATGAGGCAATTTTTCGACCAACTCTCATACATTATTTTTTATATGTTGTCTTTTTTTTTATTTTTATTTTCAAAAGTTATTTACAGCCTGAGATTTTTAGCCTGTAATTTAGTTGGTATGATTGTGCCTAAGCTTTTCCTAAAGGTCGAATACTAAGATCCTAAGGTATTTTTTATGGTGATGTTTTATTTGCTTTATTTGTACAAGTCATCTAGACATATAGTGACCAATATCACCTAACTGAAGAAAACTAGTTCAAGCTTCTTTCTTTTCCGGGGAAAAATAGTATTGACATTGTTGATGTTGAGGTATATGTCATATAAATCCTTTACAGCCTAATTTAGTTTATATTTCAGTGTTCATCATATTTCATGTCTTATACTCTACATTATATCTTCTTTCATTTTTAGAAGAGGAACTCAATATTGATGATAAGAAGCAAGAATTGAAGAAAAATGAGTACAATAACATTGGAGCGATAAATGAAGAAGGAGAGAGAGAGAAGAGAAACAATCTAGTGATATATTTAAAGTTGATATCCCATGAGACACACACATACAAGCAGATGGTCAAGTCTTTAGAGTTGGAGAATTCACCTGCAATGCCTTGACAACACAATGATAATGTTTTGAAGTGATGAAACAATATTTCATATGTAAATTGTAGTCCAACGAATGTTAAGTTGGAAACTCATATTGTAATACTTGAAATTTCATATAATATAATTTATGTGGTTGAAATTATTTATAGTTGTACTTGATATTATTTAGTGTTGTAATTAATATATGTAACTTTTCATTTTCATATTAGATGAACATGCACATTGTATACCAACTTTTTAAATTTAGTCGCAAAATCATACTAATTAGTTTATGTTGATTAATAATGAACACACAAAATCAATCTAAAACTAATAAATTAGTAATTTATATTGATTAATGATGAACACAAATAAAATGAATATACAATGACTAAATTAGTTGTTTATAATGATTATTAATGAAAGTAAATGAAATGAATATAAATTACTAAATTAGGCATTTATATAATGAATATGAAATCACCAAAGGAAAATAAATGACTATTGTAAATGATAAATTTGTGATTACAAATGATGACTAATTTTTGCATATATACGACTATTAATAGCTAATTTACAGTATCTTATAACACGACTAAAATTTAGTCATATTTCTTTGGTCATTAATTGGTTTCAAACATTGACTAAAATTTGCATATATATGACTATTAGTAGTTGATTTACAGTATCTTATAATGCGACCAACACTTTGTTCATATTTCTTTGGTCATTAATTGGTTTTCTTTGGTGATCATGTAGTAGTATATTTTGTTGTGTATTTGGTCATTAATTGTGACAATTAACGATTAAATCAATGACTAAATTAATAACCAAATTTATGACTAAATATACTATTAGATGATAAAATTGAGACAGCCAATTAATGACTAAGATAAATACTACTAAAAGTTGGTCGCGTTATAAGATACTGTAAATTAGCCACTATTGGTCACCGAATGAAACATGGTCATTTATATGCAAATTTTAATTGTTTTTTTAGTAACTAATTAGCTATTTTGTACTAGTGGATGTTGAGGATGCAGAGGAATTACGCTGGTACCCAATATTACAACAGTTTTAGGATGTGTTTCTAGTAGAGATTTAAAAGTTTCTACCTCACAGAGAAGTGGACTTTTCCATTGAGTTGGTACTAGGCCCAACACTAACATCAAAGGCACCGTACAAGATGAGCACACCAGAGTTATTAGAAATGAAGTTACAGTTGAAAGAAATGCATAACAAGGGATACATTAGGCAAAGTGTATCACCTTAGGGTGCACTGGTGTTGTTTTGAAGAATAAGGATGGTACTCTCAGGCTATGCATTGATTACAAACAGTTTAATAAGGTTCAAGAACAGGTACCTGTTGCCGGGGATTGATGACTTTTTCGATTAGTTGAAGGGATAAACAATGTTCTCGAAGATTGGTCTAAGATCAAGATATCATCAGGTACACATCAAGGAAGAGGACATATACAAGACTTCTTTTAGGACCAGGTATGGTCATTATGAGTTTGTTGTAGTTCCATTTGGTTTGACTAATGCTCCAACTACTTTTATGTGCTTGATGAATAATGTATTGCATTCTTATATGGACAAATTTGTTATTGTATTCATTGATGACATATTGATATATTATAAGAATGAGGAAGAGCATGTCGAGCACTTAGCAATAGTGTTGAGATTACTGTGAGAGAATCAGTTGTATTCCAAGCTTAGAAAATGCAGTTTTTTTAGACAGAGATACATTACTTGGGACATGTTGTTTCCAAAGAAGGAATAAAAATGGATCCAGAGAAGATAAGGGTTATCATGGAGTTGGAAGCTCCTAGAAATGTGGATGAGGTAATATCATTTATGGGGCTAGCAGGTTATTTGTAATATTCCTAATTAGCCATGGCTAATTGGAATATTCACTTTTGCCCAATTTTTGCCTTCTATAGTTATTTATAAATAAAAAAGCGAGGACAGGGGACATAACTCACTTTAAGAATAAAAAGTCACTTCCTAGTAGCACAACATTGTGACTTAAGGAGTAGCCAAGGGGGCCAAAGGGGAACACAGAAATGGGGCCCATGTAGACACATGGAGGGACTGCGCAGGAGGGAAGAACACATGGCAAGAGGGGAATCACGCAAGAGGAGGTGAGCCTAGGGATTGTGAGAGGCAGAGGCTATAAAATAGAGAGGAGCCCCCTCATTTTGGATTATTCTGGTTATGAGAATTTGTGATAGTCATTTCAACTTAGAGCACGCTCGCTGTTTAGCTAGTCTGCAACACTATTTAGTGCATTGAGTGTCTCTGTTTGGAGATCTCACCCTTAGCCCTGGGGGACTTTGAGTGCCTGCTCGAGCAAGGTATTTCCATTGGCATTCCAGCAGTAGATTCATCAACATTTCAGCAGCAGTTCCATCAACATTTCAGTAGCAGTTCCATCAGCATTTCAGCAGCAGTTTCATCAGCGTCTTTGAGGAACTGCGTAGAACCCCAAGGGGGTGATTTTTGGGGGTCGGCCATTTCAGAAAATCTTTCTGGGTTTTTCTGGGTTTTTTGAGTAGAGTCCGATTCCAGAGTTTCAATCTTTTCTGAGGAGGGGAGTAGCCCCAAATCCTCATTTGATTTCCAGCAACAGTAGCACGACAGTTTCCCAGCAGCTGCGATGCATATCAGTGTGAGGCCATTCTAGGAAAGCTTTCTGGGTTTCTTGAGTAGAGACCGAATCCATATTTTCAGCTTTTTTCGAGGAGGGGAGCAGCCCCAAATCATCATTTGTTTTCTAGCAGCGACAACAGCACAACAACAGTGTCCACGCAGAGAGGCCATTCTTGTCATTCTGAGAGTATTTCTTCACTTGCCTTGTGCAAGTTGAGGTGCCATCTATCTAATCACCTCTTGTACTCATTTATTTCTCAGTATAATAAAATGGCTTAGCATTTCTCGCTACATTTATTGTGTATCTGCTTATATTTCTAGTTTACATTATTATATGTTGTTCCACTGTTATTTTATCACTTCTGGGTTATTATATCATTTGCACATATTTGGTTGGAGTTTTTGCTGGGGTTTGAGGAATATTCTGGGTTAGGGATATTACAGTGGTATCAAAGCATAGATCTGGCTCAGCCTGTGGAGCTAGCAATCTATGACATCGAGGGAAAAACCCTATATCTGTTAAAGAGGTCAGAGATATAGAGACACTGGGCGTAGGTTGGAGAATACCTATGGAGAGGGAGATTGTGTTCATGTGGTAGACGCAGAATAGAGAGAGCCAGTAGTGGATGGAGATCATATGGCAGACGAGGAGGGGAAGAGATTTGCGGATATGCTCCTCAAATCAGTGCAGGATCTGTCGAGGCAGATTGAGGTGATGGGGTAGAGATTCACGAAAGTAGAGGCCAGACAGGGGGGGAGCCCACGAGTTGTTCGGATCGGTGAGGGATCAGGTGCATCCCATCACTTGCCAGAGCAGCGTGATACTGCGCAGCAGGGGGCCTCACATGCCCCTACACGCTTTACCATGCCCACCTTCTTAGGAGCAGACACAGGGGCCGCAGCCCAACAGGAGGCAGAGCCCGGGCATATGGGCGATTATTTTGCAGAGTACCAGGCCTGTGGGCAGGAGTTCAGGGAAGCCCTCTCATTTAGAGATTTTGTTAAGCTCCAGTGGGATAGCATACCCCGTGATCATCATAGAAGGTACCGGCATTACCATGATGGCGACACCCACCGTGCAGTGAGCAGATTCCACTTGCCTACGTTTGATGGCTCATCAAATAGTTTGGTAAAGTCTTGGGTGGAGAAGCTGGACATTTATTTCCAGATTAACCAGATGTCGGAGGCAGAGGCCATCAAGGTTGTGACGTTGCATTTGGATGGTGAGGCCCAAGATTGGTGGTTTCATGGGATGGTTACATTGGGGCACTCCACAGTGACGTCATATGTCGAGTTTACTAGGAGACTGATGGAGCAATTTGATCGGAGGGATCCAAAACAACATTTCGTTGAGCTGATGAGGCTCAAACAGACAGGGAGCCCAGAGACCTACATTGCAGATTTCTTGAGGGTCTCCGTGATGGTGCCAGACCTCTCCATGGCACGGAGGGTCTATATGTATGTTGAGGGGTTAGCAGAGCCACTTCAGGGTCTAGTCCAATCCACTAGACCAGCTACGCTCCAGGATGCTATCAGCAGGACCCGGGACTTACAAGATGTCTTACCCAGGACCTGGACGCCTTACCCCCAAAGACAGACTTTCCAGTCTAAGGGGAAGGATGTAAGGATTCCACCTCCAAAGGGGAATCCAGGACGAGTACAGCTTGACGATGGTGCCAGGAGGGAGCTGAAGAAGAAGCAGTTGTGCTTCACTTGTCAGGAGCCATGGGCACCAAGACATAGATGTACTGCTAGTAAAGCACATTTTATTGAGGTCTTCTCCGAGAGCAGTGGAAAAGAGGATGTGGAGGCAAGAGATAGCCATGCCATACAGGGAACTTTGCCACCTCCACCACCAGCAGTAGGTGGTGCATCTTTTGCACCCACCGGAGGGGCCCTTGTACCGTTGCGGGGAGTTCCCAAGTATCTAACGCTACACGTACGAGGGACAGTACGTGGCCAGTGCGTATCAGTTTTGGTTGACAGTGGGGCAACCCACAACTTCATCAATGCACAGATGGTTGAGTGGAGAGGTGTTCAGATAGAGCGCTTCGATGGGTTTTCAGTATTGGTCCCAGGAGATCAGACCATGACGTGTACTCGTTATGTTCTGGAGATTTCGGTGATTATGGGAACCTACACATTGACTGACTACTTTTTCGTGGTCGATATTTCGGACACCAACATGATACTGGGTGTTCAGTGGCTCATCACTCTAGGGAAGGTCACAACAGATTGGAAGACCCTGGAGATGGAGTGGGATGATGAGAAGACAGGGAGGCATGAGAAGATATAGGGACAACACACATATCCGCCTCAAACTATTTCGGCTCATCGGATGGAGGCAGTCTTTTGAAAGGGAGACATAGAGTGGGCAGTAGAGCTATGTGCATCAGAGGTAGGGACTACAGGGCGGACGGTACATCCGGAGATACAGTCCATCCTTGACCGGTATGCCATAGTGTTTGGGGAGATTCCGCCAGGAAAGCCACCGGACCGGGGGTTTGAGCACACTATCGAGCTTGAGCAGGGCATCCAGGCAGTGATCACCACCCCCTATAGGCACCCCAAGGCCTATCGAGATGAGATTGAGCGGGCTATCCAGGAGTTGCTGGCTCTTGGGCACATTTGACCGAGCACGAGTCCTTTTTCTTCTTCTGTGGTGTTGGTGAAGAAGAAGGATGGTACATTGAGGATGTGCATTGACTACAGGGTGAGGACCGATCACAACAGCCTCAAGTTCTTTTTGGAGTAGAAGCAGCTACAAGAGAGGCAGCAGAAGTGGATCAGTAAGATCCAAGCATATGACTTTGACATTGAGTATGTCAAGGGTAAGAACAACGTGGTAGCAGATGCCCTTTCACATAGACCAGCCACGTTGTCTCTTATGAGCTTTGATATAGATTGGAGGGCTCGACTCTTAGTAGAGTACTCCAAGGACAGGTTTGCATGTAAGGTTCTAGATGGGCAGGTGGTAGATGACAGGTACAGGGTGGTCGATGAGATTATCTATTACAGGGACTAGATCTTCTTGACTGAGGCGTCTCAGCTCAAGAAGAATATACTCCAGGCATCACATGATTCACCTTTGGCAGGACATTAGGGGTTTACCAAAACCTATAGGGCCATTAGAGAGAGGTTCTCATGGAAGGGCCTCAAGGAGGACGTACTCCAGCACATTCGGGAGTGTGATGTTTGCCAGAGGAACAAGGGAGAGATGAGCCATCTTGCGGGTTTATTGTAGCCTCTTCCCATTTTGGAGGGGAAATGGGAGAGTATTTCGATGGAATTCATCACAGGGTTGCCCTTGGTACAAGGCAAGGATTGTATCTTTGTCGTCGTTGATCGACTGACAAAGTACACACATTTTTTTGCCATATCTGCACACTATACAACAACACAGGTGGCTGAGCTGTTCTTCAGAGAGATTTTCAGGCTACATGGTCTTCTTAAGACCATCGTTAGTGACAGGGAAAACCGTTTCATGGGCGGGTTTTGGCAGGAGCTTTTCCGGTTGGTGGGGACGGAGTTGACACTGAGTACCAGTTATCACCCACAGATGGATGGGAATACATAGATAGTTAACAAGTGGTTGGAGGGCTACTTGCATAACTATGTCAGTGGGCAGCAGCGAGCATGGCTGAAATGACTGCATCTAGGGGAGTACTGCTACAATACTTCACATCACTTGTCCATTGGTATGTCACCATTCTATGCTTTATATGGGTATCATCCTTGATCTTTTGTTGATGTGATGTTTGGTGATAGCAGGGCTCCTAGAGCCAAGATTTGGATCTAAGAGAGTTAGGATATCCTCCGAGCTCTCAAGGATAACATGGCTACAACACAGAACCAGTGGAAGCTGTATGCCGACAAGGGTTGGGTGGAGAGGCAGTTCGAGGTAGGGGACATGGTCTACCTACAACTATAGCCATATCGACAATCGTCACTGAAGCAGAAGGGGGTTGAGAAGCTCAAGCCCCGCTTTTATGGGCCATACAAGGCGATATGCAAGATTGGAAAAGTTTCATATGAGTTGGAGCTACCCCAAGGCAACAAGATTCATAACATTTTTCATGTATCATGCCTGAAGAAGGCGTTGGGGCAGCAGGTGACAGTGACAGATGAGCTACCACCCATGGATGACAAGGGGCATTTGGTATTGCAGCCGGAGGCTATCATTGATACCAGGGAGAGGCAGCTGTGGAGCAGGACGGTCCGGGAATTCTTGGTGAGGTGGAAGAATTTTCCGGATGTGGCTACCACTTGGGAGAGTGAGAAGATCTTGCAGCATCCATCACTTCAGTTGCTTAAGGACAAGCAACATTTTTCCGGGGGAGACTGTAATATTCCTAATTAGCCATGGCTAATTGGAATATTCGCTTTTGCCCAATTTTTTCCTTCTATAGTTATTTATAAATAAAAAAGTGAGGACGGGGGACATAACTCACTTTAAGAATAAAAAGTCACTTCCTAGTAGCACAACATTGTGACTTAAGGAGGAGCCAAGGGGGCCAAAGGGGAACGCAGAAATGGTGCCCACGCAGACACATGGAGGGACTGTGGAGGAGGGAAGAACACATGGCAAGAGGGGAATCACGCAGGAGGAGGTGAGCCTAGGGATTGTGAGAGGCAGAGGCTATAAAATAGAGAGGAGCCCCCTCATTTTGGATCATTCTGGTTATGAGAATTTTTGATAGTCATTTCGACTTAGAGCATGCTCGCTGTTTAGCTAGTTTGCAGCACTGTTTAGTGCATTGAGTGTCTCTGTTCGGAGATCTCACCCTTAGCCCTAGGGGACTTCGAGTGCCTGCTCAGGCAAGGTATTTCCATTGGCATTCCAGTAGTAGATTCATCAGCATTTCAGCAATAGTTCCATCAGCATTTCAGCAGCAGTTTCATCAGCGTCTTTGAGGAACTGCGTAGAACCCCAAGGGGGTGATTTTCGGGGGTCAACCATTTCAGAAAAGCTTTCTGGGTTTTTTTGGGTTTTTTTAGTAGAGTTTGATTCCAGAGTTTCAACCTTTTCAGAGGAGGGGAGCAGCTCCAAATCCTCATTCGATTTTCAGCAGCATTAGCACGACAGTTTCCCAGCGGCTAGGACGCAGATCAGTGTGAGGCCATTCTAGGAAAGAATTCTGGGATTTTCTAGGTTTCTTGAGTAGAACCCAAATCCAGAGTTTCATATTTTTCCGAGGAGGGGAGCAGCCCCAAATCATCATTTGTTTTCTAGCAGCGGTAGCAGCACAGTAGCAGCATCCACGCAGAGAGGCCATTCTTGTCATTCTGAGAGTATTTCTTCACTTTCCTTGTGCAAGTCGAGGTGCCATTTGTCTAATCACCTCTTGTACTCATTTATTTCTCAGTATAATAAAATGGTTTAGCATTTCTCGCTGCATTTCTTGTGTATCTGCTTATATTTATGGTTTACATTATTATATGCTATTCCACTGTTATTTTATCACTTCTAGGCTATTATATCATTTGCACATATTTGGTTGGCGTTTTTGCTGGGGTTTGAGGAATATTTTGGGTTAGGGATATTACATTATTATAGGGCATTCATCAAGAAATTATCTCACATTGCATATCCTATTACATCACTGCAAAGGCAAGGTAAGAAATTTGAATGGACAAAGGAATGTGAAATTAGTTTTGAGAAATTGAAGCAATTATTGACAAATGATCCACTGTTAAAGATTTCATATCCATACAAAGATTTTGTGGTGTGTACAGATGCTTGCAAGAAAGGACTTTGTGGAGTCTTGATGAAGGAAGGACGTGTAGTGTGCTATGAGTTACAAAAATTGAACGAGCATGAGCAGAATTATCAAACACATGATCTTGAGTTAGTAACGATCATCTATTCAACAAAAATGTGGAGTAACTATCTTCTTGGTAGGATATTTTTATTGATGAGTGATCACAGTGGATTGAGGTATCTATTTGACCAACCAAATGTGAGTTCTAGGAAAGCTAGATGGTTGGCCACAATTAGTGAGTTTGCTTTGAGATTAGGTACACCAAGGGTAAGGAGAACAAGGTTGCATATTCTCTTAGTAGGAGAGTACAGGTGAATCACATACCAACTATGAGTTCCTATTGTATAGACTTACAAGATGGATTTTACAGGAAGGACAATAGGATGGAAGGTACATGGAGCCTATTCACAGGTTATAACAGGGTATAGGTGGTCAGGATGTGGAGTATTGTCTTAGAGAAGATAGTTTGGCTAGATTTAGGGACAAGATATATGTGCCGAATGAAAGTGAGATTAAGAATAATATATTTCAAGAGTTTCATGAAAAATCATATTCAGATCACCTAGGATACCATAAGACATTGACAACAGTGAAGAAGTTTTATCAGTGGCCAAGTCTGAAGAAGGAAGTGAAAAGTTTGTGGCTAAATGTTTGGATTGTCAACAACTAAAAGTAGAATGTAAGCATCCAAGTGGACTACTACAATCGATTCCGATTCCATCGTGGAAGTGGGAGGTCAATTCGATGGATTTCATCACATGTTTTCCAAGGACATCTAGATATCATGATTCCATCATGGTTGTGGTGGACAGGTTGAAAAAAGTCGCAACTTCATTCCAGTGAAGTCTACATATTCAACTAGTGATGTGGCACAAGTATTCATCATAGATGTAGTCAGATTGCATGGTGTTACAAGGAAGATTATGTCATACATGGATGTTAAGTTCACTTCCAAGTTTTTGAAGGAGTTGTTTACAAGTTTGGGGACAAAGTTGACCTTCAACACAACTTATCATCCGTAGAAATATGTATAGACAAAGAGGGTCAACATAATATTGGAGGAAATTTTGAGGATGTATGTGATGCATCAACAGAGGATATGGGAGTAACTTATGTTTTTTGAGGTTGCTTATAACAATGGGTATCAGATTCACTGAGGATGAGTCCATTTGAGGCACTATATGGGTGGAGTTGTAATACTCCCATTAGTTGGAGTGATTCAGTGACCAAGGTATTGATAGGACTAGACATGTTGACAGAGATGGAATGGGAAATGGAGATTATCAATAAGAATCTAAAGGAAGCACAAGACAAACATAAAAATTATGAAAATTAGAACGTGTTGTTTAAGGAGTTTCAGATTGGGGAACATGTGTATTTGCGCATCAAGCCGAAGAAGAGCTCCTTGAGGATTGGATCATCTGCCAAGTTAGCATCTTGGTTCTGTAGACCTTTCAATATTCTTGAAAGGATTGAACCAGTAGCCTATCAACTTGCAATGCCTCCAACAAGGAAATTCCATGATGTTTTCCATGTGTCCTTGCTTAAGAAGTATGTTAAATATGTTGATCATGTGATTGACTAGTTTGTATTGCAGGTATATCCAAACAGAAAATTATAGCTAAAACCTCAATGTGTATTGTAGAGAAATATTCTCATGCCATGGAACCAAGAAATTGAGCATGTTAAATTGAAATGGAAGTTATTTGGGTCTGATGAAACTACAAGGGAGATGGCAGATCAAATGCAGGCTATGTATCCTTCTTTATTCATTGGTTGAGCGAATGTTTTTGGTATTTTTTTTGGTGTGATGTTTTTGGTATATTTACATATGTATATGGATGTAAATACTACCATGAGCTATGTTATAAAGCTCAAATATGCGATATGGGTTTCACGTAGTTATGGTGTTATGTTTTTATGTGTCATGTTGGTTTTATTCTCAACAGTTTGATCATTGTAAATACTACGTTGAGCTAAGCTTTAAAGCTCCATGGGAAGTACTTTTTTTTCTCAGTAACCTTGTTGGTTGTAGGTGTCATTGAACACCAAGGATGGTATTCCTCCAAGGGGGAGGGTTCTGTAACAACCTTGGTCAAAATTTCATGTAATAAAGTTAATAAAGGAAAAATAATAACAAAGGTCATGGGAAACGTATTCCAAGCTCAATGTTGGGCAAAACATCCTAGTGTGGTTGTTCATTTGGTTTATTATGGCTAAGGGAAATTGGCAAAGGCAAAGGAAAAGGCTTTGAAAAGGAAAAATTGCATTTTTGGAAATTTATTTATGAAAATAATGGAATTTAGGAGAAAACGAAGGTGAAATCTCACAAGTTGCATGTGAGAAGGAAAATGAAGGAAAATAATGGAAAATTGAAGAAAATAGAGGCCTCATTTTAAAGGCCTCTGAGGATCAGTTGGTTCCTTTTTCAGTTCAATTTTGGAGCTCTCTCTTTCTCTCTCACACACTCTTGGCCACTTAGAGCATGATGGGCCCTAGTATTGCAACAAGAATGTTGCAACTCCTAGGGCTACCAACTTAAATTATCAACTCAGTGTTCGTACAAACTTAAGAGGTGTCGACACTATGTGTAGCATTCAATGTGTCCTTCTTTCGTTGATTTGATGTAATCGAGTGAATTTCATGAAATCAAAGTCTAAACTAATTGAAGAAATGGAAATGTTACTTTGAAAAGAAATTAATCCTAAGCAAGAACAACAATTTGTAATTGAAATCCTAAGAGCATGAATTCAAATAAATAGGCCTAATCTACTTTGTAAAAAGGCATGTCCTAATTGGTGTTTATTCTTCCTCAATCATGGATTTAGAGACTAGGGGTCATGATTCAAGCCTAAGAGACAAAAACCAAGCTTTTGGAGCAAATTTGGTCAAGTTTACACATGCTACAAGAGGTTTCTATAGGCGAAACAAAATTACTACAAGTGAAACATAATTTCTACAGGAGGAGATAATTCACCGAATGACCAAGCCAATAAAATGAAATGGGATGGGAAAAAAATTGTTATTAATTAGGATTTATTATGACTCCATCACAAGTGGAATCACTACAAAATACCCCTGTTAACACGGGCTAAAAAATAGCAGAAAATTACTATAAATATTACTAGAAATTCAGGAACTAGTGAGCTAGTTAACCTATCAAATGTCTAACCTAATCAATTGAAAATGCATTGGAATAAAACAATTTATTAACTTGAATTTTTATATGACCTAATACAAGTATAATCAAATCAATTGAAGCTCACTGACATGTTCTAAGAAATAGCAGAAAATTACTACATTTTGCTACAAGGGACTTCCAGAAATTCTAGATTTGTGAACTAGTAAACCAATCCAAGTAACTTAATGAATAATATGACTTTTAAAATATATTATAAGGATGAATAGTGCTTGTGAATATATAAATAACCTACAATAAAACTCACTTCAATACTTTAACCCAATACTACAACAAAAGAATCATAAATACTAAATGCAAAAATAGGAAAAACAAGAATAAGAGATGCATGTGAAAAAGAAGTGAAAAGAAGAAAGAAAAATTATAAAAAAGGGATCTGAGGCTTCTTTGATGGAAAATCCCAAGGATAATCAGAGTCCTATGAAGGATACCAAGATTTAGAAGCTAAAAATTGCACCAAACTTCATTATTTGAATCAATCCAAGTACATCCCTACTAGAAATGAAAGTGGAGTTGCAAAAATACAAGTTTTTCCAGAAGAAAACTAAGAAATACATGCCTTTAGAGGAAATTTTGAATTGGTAATTATAAAAAATGATGAGGAAGCATTATACTTGAAAGGAGGAATCTTTCCCCTCCAAAATCCCTCAAATAGTGGATCTGATTACCAACACTAGGAATCTGCATTAAATGACAGGGAATGCATTCCTAGATTTTCTCAATCACTGCAACTCCAGAATTTGTCAATGATTTGATGATATTTTGTTCAGTTATTATCCAATCTTGATCCTTCTGCAGTAGGGATAAATTCCCTAGATTATATCCTCCTCCAAATCTTCATAATCTGCCCAATATTCTACAAAAATAAATAATATTAGGCACAAATCTGCAACTATCTCTAAACCTTCCTAATGAACATATTAAAGTTAAAAATATGTCATGTAATGTAAAAAGAGAAGTTAAATGTGTTGAAGGATGGTTAGATGGGCCTTAATTTATGTCTAATTTGGAGGCACATCATACCCCCCTGCTAAAAATGTTGCTCATCCTCTTAGCAAGTTAGTGGCCTAATTGTGCCTCATTCATGGCCCTGGTGACCTCCCTGATCTGTTCTGTAGTTGTCCAACACTTTCCTGTAGCAACTTTATGCTTTCCTATAGAAACGTTTTTCCTTATTTTAGTGGGAGATATTCTTATTCTAGTTTTTTGGTCATGTCTCCCTTGGTGTTTTTCTTCTTCTGAGAGGCTTGGGGCTCCTTTCATTTGGATTGGAGGGATGTTATCTCTTCAGTTTTCTTCTTACTCTCCTTTTATCCCTTGTTCATATTTTTTTCAGGAACTTTTTCTTTTGTTTCAACCCTTAATTTTTATTTTCCTCCCTCTTCTTCTTCTATAGAGCCATCCCTGACTATCTCTTCAAGTCCATAAAATCTTCTTTAATCATGTAAACAAAATTTGTCCATGTGTTCTCAGGGTTTGTGCAAGGGAACCCTGCTATCGATGATTAATTTCAAAGCACTTAGGATTTCAATTTATGGCAAGAGGAGGAGCGCTTCCTGTTGATGAGTGAGGTGAAAAATGGTATGCCAATTTAAAAATAAGTTAATTCTACCATCATAATTCTCATCCTCACAAACAAAAAAATGTTCTCAGGGTTCTGCTATAGGATGTTTACTGGAGGAATTTTGTAAAAATTCATAGAATTTTTGTTTGTAAGAGGTGAGAGATTAAGTACTTACCCCTTACTTGCATATGCCTTCGAAATTATAGGGTTTTTTGGAAAAAAAAGGCTCAAGATATGGCCCCTTTTTTCCTCTTGGGGCAATCCTATAGTAGGCATATTGTCTCCTTTAACAACCCTGTTTCTCCTATAGTAGCTCTATTTTCTCTTGTAGCAGGGAATTGTGTGTCTTGGGATGCTTAGTTGTGGCTTCTCTAGTGGTTGGCCTTATCATGGGTGTCAAAATTTTCTTCCCCTTTTGTTGAAACCTCCTCCCATTTCTCCTACTACTCCTTCTCGGGATTTTAATATTTCCCTTAGAGCAGTCTTGGTCATAAAGACAATGTCAAATTTTCCTTTTTATCTGAGAGGGAGAAGTATGCTAATAATTTTTATTAGAACAAAATTTCCTATGTCCCTATCTTGGCTTCACATATAAAAATTTCCAAAGGGAATTACTGCACAATTGTTTGCTATACGGTACTTAATTCAAGCAGAATTCTCCATGTATATGTATGAAAATTAAAGAGAGAGGAAGCCACTTACTCCTTTAAAGATAACTTTGTCATGTGCATGAGGGTTTGAGGACAAATTTGGGAGTTTTGGCTTCTCTCCTACAGCTTCCTTTTATACCTCATGTAGCAGTACATATCCTCCTAGCACCCCTTGTAACACCTGCAAACATTGTTCGAAGCAGCTCAGTGGCATCCTAGGCAACATCTAGTTCGTCCTTTTGTATCTTGATGGCTTTCTCCAACTGTTTCTTTGGAATGAGTAAGTGTGCAAGTGAATTTGAGCCTTTTACTTTTATTCCCTTATGTGGTAGTGGCTCAGAGTGCTTTAGTGACTTGGCCTTTGCACAAATTTCCTCTTTTAACCATTGTCCCCACTCCTCGTAATCATCACCCTTATTAATTTGGCTTTTCCATGTTGCATGAATGAGGGAGTTAGTTGCACTTAATTGGTTGAGGGTGGTCGAGACCTTTGACCCGTCCTTAGCCTATAAAACCTCATCTCTCATGCATTGACAACAAATTTCTAGCTATAATACACTAAAGAGAAGAGGTGAAGAATATTTCATACCTGTACCTACCTAATGGTTGTTGGAGATGAATGCATGCTGCTGTTGGACTTCGAATCATGATGGGTTGAAGGTGTTGATTTCCTTTGTTTTCTTATGTACAAGTCTTCATATCATGATGATTCTTTGACTGATAATTTTTTTTGTGTGTAGGATTCTTCCCAACATTCAATATGTTGTTGTTGGAGTGGATTGATTATCAAGGTAGCTGGATGTTTTACTCTGTGGGTGGAAAAAAAATGATTCTGGGATTTTGATGTGACTGTACAGGCCGCTATAGGAGGAATTTCCATCTTGTAGCAGTAACTTAATTCTTATTTGAGACCTTATATTGCACGTGGAACTGAGGGAAAGTCACAAAAGGTACAAGGACAAAACTAAAATCATAAGGAGGTGGTGTAGGTGGTGGAAAAAATGAAAGAAAATATTTTTCTATGCTTTTTATGTATGGCAGAGTGGAATTTGACGATGAATTTTGGCTAGACGGAGTGTATGAGTGATGAATGTAGTATTGGAGGACCTCTTTCAACATTCTCTAAAGAATACATGACCTTTTGACCTCGTCCTCCAATCGGATCTGCCTCCTGTAGCATTTCAGGACATTCTCCTATAGCATAATTGTTTTATTCATATATCTCAAATGGTAGACTAGATTGACCTGAATTTTTTTATCATGTTTCCATCATCCTTATTCACCTCCCCATAAAAAATATTTTCCAATGGATGCATGAATCTCGAGAAAACTTAAAAATGCTTGTAGGTGATGGAGGTTGATTTCTCGAAACGTGTGCACTGGAATTTTTTGAAATTGCTTGATCATGTTAACATCATACATATGCATCTCCCCATGAAACAACTCAGCCAATTGATGTATGATTTTCAATATATGATAAAATAATTTTCCTCTCTGTGTATTTTGGCCTCCTGTAGCAAAATAGAATCCTCTTGTAGCATTTTAGGAAAATGAGAAAAATGCATGAGAAAGGATTGGGAATGATGGGTGGATGTTGTAAATGGATGAGGGTGATGGATTGACATGGCCTTGGTCCTATTGGAACATCTGAGAAAAGTAGGAGAAAGTGCAAGTTTGACTTCCTTTGACTAAATTTTTAACCAACTTTTTTCTTTTGGTGCTAACTTGCTTTTGTTGCTTGCAAAGGTTGGAGAGCACCTGAATTCATGAGATATATATATATATATATATATATATATATATATATATATATATATATATATATACAGGCCTACTAGCTGCCTCAATGAGGTTTTTAACTAGTAGGTCTGCCTAGATGCCTCAAAGGAGGTTTTCACACAGGATTTTATTTTCCTCTTATTTTTCATTTTTTATTTCTTTTTCTATCCTACTCTACTTGAAAAACAAAATCTCTTTCAAGTATAGGAATATCTCCTATGGAGCCATGTGCACATCAAGATGGTAGATCAACTCATGTGTAGGCTCAAAATGTATGCTTTGTCATGTACCTGAATTTTAGAGACCAAATGATTTGACTTTGATGATATCAAGTATTGTCGAAGAAGACAGTGATGCTCCATCTTGTTGATTTTCTAGAACCAAACCTCAATATAGATTTGATGCCCTTGGTTCATTTTCTCATCTGGATCATCCTTCATGTCTTATTCTACCATGACATTCAAATCCTCCTCTTTATGTAGATTATTCTCTTGAACACATGGAGGATCTGATGGTAAACATGATGGAACTTGCTCAATCTCTAATTTTGATATTTTCTCTTCATCAAGGGAAACCCATGATTCTTTGGTCTTCTCATTTGAATCTTGTTTTTTTGAATGTTGTCCTTCAATGACATCAAGAGAAACCCTTTTTTGGAATACTCTTCCTGAGCTAAGATTAATACCATTAAGATCCAGAGGAGATGTTAGGAAGTGTTATAACTGAGCATTGTAAGTGGGTTGAGCTACTTCCTTGTGTGGCTATGGAAATGGTGGTATAGGTAGTTGAGTGGGAGTGGATATTTGAGATGGATGTGGTTGGGGTTGGGGCTGTGGTGGAGGTGGATGGTAGGGATAACATGGATTCGAGTATGGAGCATATTTAGGAAAATATTGAGGATATTTTGGATTTCTCCCATAAGTTACTTTCCAACCTTGTTTCCAAGATTGGTTTTGGGATTGACATGGCTAAGGTTTCAAGGAAATGGTGTGTTCCCGTTACTTTGATATGGATGTGCATATCCTTGAAAATCTAAATTAGGTTCTTGAATCATACTAGGTTGACTAGGCTTCCATGGTCCTCTTGGAGATACATAACATAGTTTCTTTGGTGATTGACCTGCTCCATTGTCCTCTTCATAAACTTCCTTCAACCTTGGTAATGATGGGAAATATTTAATAGCATGTGATTCTGCATGGACAACACAAATATCAACATCTTATTTTTCCTCATTTTTCATTCTTAACATTTCTACTTATTCACTTAGATTGCTAAGAATTTATGTTTTAAAGTCATTAAACAATTTTCCAAGTTTAGCTTGACTTACCAATCTTGATGTTGATTTACTTACTCTTGCCCTTCCTCTTGATTGCGTTTGCATGTTTAAAAAATTTCTTCAAATGATAATTAGTATACATAACCTCTATTCATGAGATCAAGGAGATCAATCCACTCATCCCTAATTATTCTAAGTAAGAGGGTTTTTAGTGTGTCAAACCCTAAATGATGTAATTTTTGCCTGTTAACATTATACATGAACCTCTCTATTAGATCCTCAAGGATCTTATCTTCTGTTTGAGTCATTCTAAATATTTATTCCTTAAGGTCATGGTCTTTATATTTTTCTAGAAATATCTTTTTCATATCATTCCATGATCTTATTGAATTAGCCCCTAAACTCATGAACCATTTAAGCGCTCTACCCTTCAATGTTGCTTGAAACAATCTTAATTTTTGAGTGTTTAATAAGTAGCCATAAGATCTATAAACAATTTAAAATTCAAAGAGAAAGGTTTACGGATCCTTTGACCTCATACCATGGAAGTTGGGAAAAAAATATGGAGGGGTGTTCTTCATATGCACACTGACATCAATATCTTGAATGGGAAATCTAAGAGGATTTTCTTCATTGTCATCATCTCCATCCATTTCTTCTACTTTTTTTGCCACCTCTTCTTCTTCTACATGAAAAAGTGGATGGTGGTGTGGCTCTAAATGCACCACATGATAAAATGGTGGGGTTGATGTTGGAGAAGTATTTTTAATTTTCTTTTTTGAATAAGAATACTAATGCCATGCAATTTTATGTTTTAGAAATGAAATATGCCTAATGAAATTTTTCTTCTTGTAGAAAGTAAAAGAAATGAATCAAATAGGGAAGAGAAAAATTCATACTTTGACATCTCCCTGGAAACAACAACAAAAAGTGATGAGCCCCAGTATTGCATCAAGAATTTTGCAACTCCCAAGGATACCAACTTAAATTATCAATCTGGGGTTCGTACAAACTTAAGAGGTGTCGACACTATATGTGCAGCATACAATGTGCCGTCATTCCATTGATATGATTTAATGAAGTGAATTTCATGAAATTAAAGCCTAGACTAATTGTAGAAATGAAAATTTTATTTTGAAAAGAAATTAATCATAGGCAAGAACAACAATTTGTAATTGAAAACCTAAGAGCATGAACTCAAAAAAATAGGCCTAATCTACTTTGTAAAAATGCATGTCATAATTGATGTTTATTCTTCTTCAATCACGGATTTAGATCATAGCAGTCATGATTCAAGCCTAAGAGATAAAAACCAAGCTTTTGGAGAAAATATGGTCAAGTTTACATGTGTTACGGGAGGTTGCTATAGGTAAAAAAAAAAATCTGCAAGCAAAACATAATTGCTATAGGAGGAGATAATTCACCAAATGACCAAGTAAATAAAATGGAAATGGGATGGTAATTTTATTATTATTAAATCTTATGTATTAGGACTCCATAACAACTGGAATGACTCCAAAATACCCCAATTAACATGTGCTAAAAAATATCACAAAATTACTATAAAAACTAGAAATTCAAGAACTCAATGAACTAGTGAACCTATCAAATGTCTAACCTAATCAAGTGAAAATGCGTTGGGGTAAATTTTTTTATTAACTTGAATTTTTTTATGACCCAATCCAAGTGGAATCAACTCAACTAAAGCTCATTAACATGTTCTAAAAGATATCATAAAATTACTACTTTTTTCTACAAGGGACTTCCAGAAATTCTAGATTTGTGAACTAGTAAACCAATCCAAGTAGCTTAATGTTGAATATGAATTTTAAAATATATTACAAGGATGCATCGTGCTTTTGACTCTATAAATAACCTGCAAAACAACTCAGTTCAATTATTTAATCTAATCCTACAATAAAAGAAGCATCAATACTAAATGTAGAAATAGGAAAAACAAGAATAAAAGATGCATGTGAATAAGAAGTGAAAAGAAGAAAGCCAAATTATGAAAAATGGTTACAAGTCTTCTGGTATGGCCAAGCCCAAGGATACTCAGAGTCCTATGAAGGAGACCAATATTTATAAGCTAAAAATGGCACCAAACTTCATTATTTGAAACAATCCAAGTACATCCCTGCTATAGGCCTAACGTTTTCAGTCTCAGGTGGCTATTAGAACACTTTTGAATGCACATGGTGTATATACCGAATGTAATTTCCATTTTTATTATGAAAATACTAGTTTTTCTTAAAAAAAAGAATTAATATATAAATTAAACATGCACACATTTAAAAAAACAAGTCATAACATTCTTAACCATGTAGATTTACTCCCCCTTGTCTTGGAATTTCTTAATATGTAAATAGGATTTGTTAAAATACCATGGATTATCAATACCACATGCCCAAAAATCCTTTAACTCATTTCATATGACATTATTTCTGATTATCAATTTAACTAAAATGAAAAAGGGGCATAAGTACTTTAGAAATAAGTCTCAACATTTGATTTGTGAATGCTACTAAGAATATTCTAAAATATTCCATGAAGGTTAAATCTTTACCATCCACCTAATAATTATTGATAATTAAATTAAAATACTATAATCTCTATTCTAAAATACACCCACCTATCGACATAACTGTTAATACTTAAATTAAAATTTTGGAAGCCCTATTCCAAAACATGTGTATGATTTGTTAATACTACTAAGAATATTCTAGAATATTCCATGAAAGTTAAATATTTACCATCCACCTAATAATTAATGATAATTAAATTAAAATTCTAGAATCTTTATTCTAAAATAGACACGTCTATCGACATAACTATTAATACTTAAATTAAAATTTTGGAAGCCCTATTCCAAAACATGTGTATTTGCATAACTAGTGCATCCATATGAATTAAATAGTTGGTAAACACACATAAGCATCAAACCATAATAAACATCAAAACGGTTACTTAATGATAAATGTCAAGTTGTTAGAATTCCATGGCTGATCAATATCACATGCTTAAAAAACCATAATTGATTTCATATGGCACTTGTTCATATGACATTTTTTTAATTAATCAATCTAATTAAAAGGGAAAAGAGAGCATAACTACTTTGAAAATAAATATCAACCTTTGATTTGTGAATACTACTAAGAATATGCTAAAACATTCCATGAGAATCAAATCCCTACATTTCATATGACATAATTTTAAGTGGTGTCTATTTTGGAATAGGGCTTGAAGAATTTTAATTTAATTATCAATAATTATTAGGTGGATAGTAGGGAATTAATATCCACTAAATATTTTATAATATTCATAGTAATGTATACAAATTAAAGGTTGAGATTTATCTTCAAAGTAGTTATTAAATTGTTTAATTATAGATATTGACCCATGTTTACCATGGATCTACAAAGTGTCAGATAATTCAAATTTTTTGATATGCAAATGTATCTTAAAGAGAAAAGCTTGAAAAAAGTTTACACATTCAGATATTCAATCCCTCTTTGTCTTTGATAAATCCCTAGTTAGGGTGATGTCGTGTTCATATGAGTGAAAGAGCAGCATGGTTTTCAGAGCAGCATGGTTTTCAAAGCAGAAGCAGTTAGGGTTTGATAGTCATGGATAAGGGGAAGGGGATCAAGATGGGTTTTAGGACACATGAAACTAGTATGTCAGAGAATGTGCATGGGTCAACAGAAGAAGGTAGTAAAGGATAGATAACAAATGAGGACAAGGGCCCAACAGGGATGCAGAAGGACCAACAACAACAACAAAAGTCAAAAGGGTCCAAAGGGTCATGTAAGCCAAAAACAAGGGTAATCCCAATGGCATTGATCATCGATCCTGAGACCCAAGCCTTAAAAGAATGAATGAGATCATATGAAAATTCATGGTCTTTGGCACACAGAAAGAGCCTTATGTGATTCAATCAAACATCATTGGAAATTGAGGGTGAAACCAAACTCCACCTTGGGTCAAAAGGATTCTTCATGGTGGTATTTGATAATATGGAGGACTGAGATCGAATTTTTCACAGTGGTCTATATTTCTTTGCTTTAGTTAGTTTGTACATGAGGCCATGTATGGATAACTTCACCCCAGAGAAGGAAAACTTTACATGCATCCTAGTATGGGTAAGGTTGTATTCCCTTCCCCTGGACTATTGGCTTCCTACAACCTTAAAATTGATAGGAGATTCTCTGGGTAAATTCATTAAAATCTTATAAGAAACTTTACAAGGTAGATATAAAACATATGTGTTACACGTTTATTTGGGCACATCACTCCCAACAATCAGATCAATACAATTAGGGCTCATCAAACCCTAATTTCAGTTGGTACATGCCCTAGACAAATCATCATATTGAATGCTTTCATCCATAAAAGTTTCCTAGTTTGAAACCCTGCTGAAATGCTTCCTTGGGACACCAACACAGCCTTGGTCAAGGGCAACTACTCTTCATAGTAGGTAGGCCCATTCAAGATTGTGTTGCAGAGCACTTAGGCCCACTTAAGCCTACGCTGGGCGAGGATGAGTGAAATTGACATAGGATTATGGGAATATTCCTTGATTCTAGAGCATTCGAGAAGGATGCCCAACTCTTATCTCATCCTATGAGCTTGTTTTTGGATAGGCTATGGATCATTCAACCCTCTATCCTCTCATCCCTTTCTCCTCTCAATGCCTAGTTTATGACAAAACCACATGCATTTCCCTATAAATTGACTACTCATCATAATGATCAGGAGGCTAGAACTTGGATATTATAGAGAAATACTATTGGTTTGAGACTTTGTTGGCTTATATGGGCTTGAACCAGGTTCGGAAGAATTATTTAGCCAAACAAATCCCGCAACTACTTGCCCTTTCGGCAATAGCCCGTGAAGCGCGGACTGAGGTCTCACCCGAGGTAGCAGGGGAGGGTGTTGGAACTAGGTTTCTACACCCTGGGGGTGTCTTGGATGTGGTTTGGGGCTTGCGCGCTATTTTGCAGCCTCGTGCTACGCTAGATCCGTGCAGATCGGAATACCCTTATCATGTTTATTAAAGATTGAATCACTTATTACTGGTTTGATCTAGTTAAAACGGTCTTTAAGAAAACATTTATTACTTTTGGTTACTTCGCGCATCAAGATTAATCCAGTTCACATGAATTCAACCATAGCAAATGCAGAAATCATAACAGTACATTTATCATAAAAGAGTACAGTCGTAAGCAACACAGAAGTAAGAAGAAACTTATCTTTATTATCAATCTTCCACAATACATCCAGATCCACCCTGTGCACTCAGTTGCAGGGGTCCGCGCACATAACTGCGGACTTTCTAGGCCTCTGTGCGCACAGTTGCAGAGCCTCTACCTTCTACCCTACTCCCTCGACTCGGACTTACAAGTGCTCTCAGACTATTCACCCATTATATCATAGAATCAAAACTCAAAAACTGAATTGCCTTTCCCTCATATAGCCTTTCTCTATTTATACTTTCCCTTGGCCCGCGATCCCACTGTGGGTCGACTCTATTACTATTTCTTTACAATATTTTCGGTCGGACTACCCTTTGAATCAACCTCCTATAGCTCGTGCTCCGCGCTTTCCGTGGAGTCTTTTTCCCTAATATTACCCAAAATTCCTGGCTTCATACCCCATACTCGTTCCGCGGGGCTTTCGCTATCCAACAGTCCCCCAACACAATCATCGTGACTCATCCCGAGTCACTGAGTTGGTGCGTCCATCTTTGTGTGGAGATCAGTCAACAACTTTTGTGCGTCGCTGGTACTGGCAGCAAATTCTTCCCTCATGCGCTACATCCGTTCCACCTATGGTATCGATATTTCTGCCCCTATCTCGGCTGTCTCCATCCTAGCACATTCAGCCTTCATGTGTGCTATGTTTCTGCAAGGGGCCAGTGGTCATATTGTGCCATTGTACAACATCCTGTTTTGTAGTTGCACACCCTCTTCCAACTACTTGGTGTGCTGGGACTGAACCCTCGATGGATAGTTAGAAGGGCGAACCCTTCCCATGGATCCCCTAGTTTCTCACTGACCCGGTTCGCGAGCATCCTAGATGTCCTCCTGCTTCTATCACGAAATTATGGTGTGCGCGCCCCTGTGGCTTCTGGTGCAGCCGTATCAAGGTAGGAAAGCCAGCCATGTTGGTTTCCTTGGGCCATTCCTTTTCGTCATCTAGAGCGGCTACTTCTAATTGAAGTTTCTCGATGGCTTTGTCCAACTTCATACTGTGGTCACGGATTCGGGCCTCAGTTTGTTCCAACTCATCAAGTTGTCATTTTGCACGCCGAATGGCAGCCCACAATTGCTGAACTGTGTTGTAGACGCCATCTTTGGTGGGAGAAGCTATGCCTATAGTGGCTGATTGGGCTGTATGGGGGAGGTTCCCTCTAGCCTGATGATCCTGTGGTCCACTCTGGTCTGTTTGAGGTGTCGGTCATCTGCCATACACCTATATTCTTCGTGCTACCGTTTTGTGCCAAACTTAACTACCACACATATCTTCCAATTTTGATTCGAAACTTTCTCGTGGATCTTAGCTTCCCTGATCCTTCTATCTGTGCGCATGCCCTATCTACCGACACACTAGGCGATTCTTGTACTACACATGTGAGCTGGTCTTTAGTGGTCGCGTCCTACTCTTTTGGGTGGTGTCTTTCTTCACATCGTGCCGATTGAGTCACCCTATTACAGTTGAGTGTTGTAACCCCCTGTAATCGATTCTGCTAGCGCTCCATCTCTTCCTTAGAATCGATAGTGCAGATACTCTCACGTTCCCATGAGGTTCTCCTACTATCACTGTAATGTATCTCACTGGGGTTCAGCGCCGTTATCTAATAAATGCAATCCATTTCATCATTACTCTCCTCATCGCGGACAGGTTCTGTGTAGCGCTCCCCTTCCGCTCGGTCCAGCGGAACTACTATGCGAAGTGACTTCGTTTCGAAGGTCATCGTGCACCTTTTCAAGTTGATGATTCCTTTCATGTCGATGGCCCAATCAATCCCGAGCAAAGTAGGGTAAGGATTGCTATCATCAATAAGCTCTATGACTTCGAAGTCAGTCTGGGTCATTACACCATCGATATCCACCGTCACCCCTTGCAATCGGCCCATTGGTAAGATTTTTTGTTGGTTAGCCATTCATAGTTGAATCGAGGACCATTGCAGTACGGGCTTGCCTATACGCTCCCAAGTTTGCTTAGGTAGTATATTTGCATCCGAGCCTAAATCTAGGATGACTTGATCCATCTCATAATCTCCTATTTGCACCATCATTCTCATTTCTCGTCCAGTGCGTAGAGCATGTCGTCCTATCCTCCGGACCACCTGGGGTTCGCTGAATTCGGTGCTCTTGGTAATCAACTCATGTAGCCCTTGGACAGCCTTCTGATTCCGCAGTAATTTCATGCAAGCGTCAAGAAAGGAGGTGATCATATAGGGGTCCATTTTGGCTTCTGTTTTCTCCTTCTCACCTGAGGTAGCAGCTTTCGCGAAGCTCAGCTGATCTTCATTTGACCCCGCCCTTCCTTGCTTTAGTTCAACAGTACGGTTCCCCATAAGCAGGTTGCCTCATGCCCCTCCTGTGTTCCCACCTTCTGTTACGCTATTCCTTCGCACCATATTTATACTAGTGTTCTCTTCGCGAGGTCCTGCACGCATCATCTGGACATTTTTGGTTGGTGGAAGTTGAAGCACCCCTTTCTCATTTAATTGGGCAAGCAATGTTGGACAATCTACCAATTCGTGATCGAACTGCTCACAATAAGGACATGAGATCCTAGTTGGGTTCGTGCACTCATGAGCATAGTGTCCTTGTTCACCACAATTATAACAAGTTATCTGTCCGCGACCTCGGCCGGGTCCCCATCCTCTTCCCTGACCTCGTCCTTGAAATCCTCCCCGTGTTTCGGCCTGTACCCTATAGGCTGGGGTCCGTTCCATCATTAAGTCATAACTTCAACACGTTCGCTCATCGTGTCCTACTGATCGACAAAAATTGCAATATAACTGTTGTGAGGTCTAGGTATACTTCTGTAATAGATGGCAGTTATCTATTGCATGTTTCCCTCCCACCTGGAAAATCGCGCACCAGAGCGCAGGCATGGCATTTTGTCTGGTTTGGACTTCCACTTTTAATGGCATCGGGCCTCCTCCTGCCAGATAGTTCGCGAAGACCAGGAAATAGTATTTTTCGTGTGCGTGGCTTTTACATTCTTCCTTGCTTCAAGCTTTGTACTTCCAAGCTTAAGTTCTGAAGTTGCACGTGGAGTTGTTGAAATCCCAACCCTGGGTCCGGAATCGGGGTCGCGTATAACCTCATAGCTATCTCTAGTGCCTCGGCCTAGGTTGAGATCTTTTGTTGTGACAGAGCCATCCTTAGATGGGGTGTTAACAATGCCACAAACGACGTGCAATGCTGTCTGACGGTCAACGTCATATTAGCTTCGCGAATAGTACTTTTTAATCTCTGGTCCAGATCCCACGGGTTTTCACCAAGCAACATTACTTTCCTTGAACCCAATGATCGATTGGTTCTCAGACTTTGGTCGGCCAAACTCCTTATTAAGCGCATCCTGTATAGTTGCTAGTCCTTCATTCGAATGGTTGATTGAGTGTTGCATATACCATGTTAGCACGGGGTCCTGGAGTGCACTGACCAACGTAGCCTTTTTTATGTTTTCATCCATTATACCTTGCGTGTCCCATGCGGAGTTTATCACAAACTAGAACCAGCTTGGATCTTCATTCCCTATACCTTTAAAGGTTGGTAACTTCACTGCGACCGCCATCCCTATTCCATGAGGTGGTGGAAGAGGTGGTGAGGGTTGAGGTGGTGTGGGCGGATGCGATGTGGGTGATGGGGGTGATGGTGTAGATGGGGGTGGTATCAGTGGGAGGTGTTCTGTAATCAATCAGACTGCACTTCTAGGCGAGAACCTAGCGAGATATTCCTCGCTTTCCCGCGAGATAGAAATCAGAGGACTGTTCCCTACTCCTCCCGTTCTTCGGTAACATCTTCCACTCCGTGTTACCCAAAAATTTAATGTATACACATAATCTATTTTTCACACAACATCATCTTAATCCAAGTGTTTAATGACTTGATGTACCGACCCTGCAGTCCTTGGAGAAATTATATTTCTACTTTTTTGTAGCTTACAGTGGTATCTATTACGAATTCAGTGATAAATCCTCCAATGATTCGATCTACCCAGTGATCGACCACACGCACGAGTTTGTATTCAGTGGCTTCTAGTCTGTGCATCGGTTCTGGGGTCCACACTATTGGCTGATCTAATCTGCACCTTCCCACGCTATCAGCTAACTTTGCGATCCACTCATACAATTCTATCAGGAATGTTACGAAGAAGATCTCATGTATGTCTGTGAAGATATAGCGATCCAACCACTGTTCCTCTGATATCTGTGAGTTCCTGTTTTCCTAAACCACGAACTCGTGGAGCTTCAGATCCCACCAATCTTCGAGCTCTTTCTTTGTAGGATTCCAGTGTTCCCACATTAGACACCCCTTAGGCAGATCCCGGTCCCGGCAATGGAACCATTTGTTGGCTTATATGGGCTTGACCTAGGTTCGGAAGAATTATTTAGCCAAACAAATCCTGTAGCTACCGGCCCTTTCGGCAACAGCCCGCGAAGCGCGGACTGAGGTCTCACCCAAGGTAGCAGGGGAGGGTGCTAGAACCAGGTTTCCACACCCTGGGGGTGTCTTGGATGTGGTTTGGGGCTCTCGCGTTGTCCCGTAGCCTTGCGCTACGCTAGATCTGCGTAGATCGGAATACCCTTATCACATTTATTACAAATTGAATCACTTATTATTGGTTTGATCTAGTTAAAATGGTCTTTAAGTAAACATTTATTATTTTTGGTTACTTCACGAATCAAGATTAATCCAGTTCACATGAATTCAACCGTAGCAAATGTAGAAATCATAACAGTACATTTATCATAAAAGAGTACAGTCGTAAGCAACACAGAAGTCAGAAGAAACTTATCTTTATTATCAATCTTCCACAATACATCCAGATCCACCCTTCGCACTCAGCTGCAGGGGTCCACGTACACAGCTGTGGACTTTCTAGGCCTCTGCGCCACAGCTACAGAGCCTCTACCTTCTACCCTACTCCCTCGACTCGGACTTAAAACTGCTCTCAAACTATTCACCCATTACATCATCGAATCAGAACTCAAAAACTGAACTGCCTTTCCCTCATAGAGCCTCACTCTATTTATACTTTCCCTTGGCTGACTCTATTACTATTTCTTTACAATATTTTCAGGAAGACTACCCTTTGACTAAGCCTCCTATAGCTCGTGCTCCGCACTTTCTATGGAGTCTTTTTCCCTAATATTACCCAAAATTCCGGGCTTCGCACCCCATACTCGTTCCGCAAGGCTTTCGCTACCCAACAAACTTGAAATCATTGTGAAGTAATGTTATCCTGCTGGATTTATGTGCTATTGGTGTGATGAGGATTTGGACTAAGCTGGATGAGTGACACGTGATCGAACCACATTGGTTGTAACTTATCCTTCTATCAATCAATAAAGTTGTTTGTTCCTTTTCCAACACTTTTGTCTATACCTATGATGAATGTATGTTCAAATGTTGTCGATTCCATTTGTTTACAGTAGATATATCATATGCTTTGATGGTTGTCGTCTTCTATTTATGTTGGCAGGTACCAATTGAGCGAATTCAGTTTGAGCAGGAGCGACGGGTGCAACTCAAAGGAGATCAAAGGAAGCGAAGGATCACAAGTAGGTTCCTTTATCTTATTTGTATATTGTAGGAAAAGGTTAAACATCTTTACTTCTATTGTTCTAAGTGTAAATATCCACTTAGGGAAGATGTACTTATCCGTAGGTATAAATTTTGTATAACAAATTGGCGACCATACTGGTGACGATCATCGTTCTTGGTAGTTACCCTTATCATATTACATCCTAGTAGATTTTAATTGACTTTATTGATCTCTTTTCAATCATTTTGAAGCTTTTTTGGTCAAAAATTTGCACTAGAATGCCTATTCTAGGAATGTTCTGTTACTAGTGCACCCTTGGTCAGGGAACAGTGCACTGCAGAGCACCCTTGGCTTAGAGACAGTGCTCTGCAACGCACTATCTCCCACTCAGGGCTGTGCTGGTCCTTGTCAAGCCAAAAAACCCATATTTTGCTTGATGTTTTCCAAAGTTCTTTATGATCTTGTTTGTTGAATGGTCAATGTTTCTCTATCCTTGAAGTCCAAATTAGTATTTCTTTTCCATGCCCACGTTGGCTTTGTTTGTTCAATGTTTCTTTATGTTTTCTTTATCATTTTCAAATCAATCGCAAGCTATTTTATATTGATTAGTCTTTACTTTACTGAAAAAGAATTGTCGTAAATTCTTCATTTCTTTGAAAAAGAAACTGTCGTCAAGTCTTCATTTCTTGTGAAAAACATTGATTGATTGTTTGTGCATTTAGTTTCTTTATGTTCATCTAAACATTAAAGGAACTAAAATAAAAACATGCATAATTCATTTAGAAGTTTGTGTGTGCTTGTAGGAATGGTATAGGGAAAGTTGCATTAGATGTGCTCTATGATCTTTGTTTAAAGATTCTGATTGTTCTATCCCTTTTAGTTATGATTTTCATTGTTTAAATAAAATGAAAAGAATGTTTCTCTTCTTAGGTGCATTCTAGGAGTTTTAGAAACATCACGCAATGAACCTGAAAGGAAAACTTTTAAACAAGATCAACTAAAATTTATCTCAATTAACCTAATGGAGCATTGTAACTTAATGCATAACATTTAGAAGTCTAGGCTAGAGACGTGTTCCGGCATCATTAAACATAGCAGCTGTCGCTAATGGTCTGCGATACATTTCAAGTGTGATACCTCATTCCACGTACGTAAGTATATCGTAGCTCATCCACGTACTTTCGGGTATATCGGGCAGTGTTATAGTACGAAAAGTATAAGGGAATTCTCTCACTGTGCGGTTTCACATTAGACAATGCTAACACAGATTGGGCCTCCATGTACTTTCAGGTATATTTGGGAGGACTACATTAGGTTCCTATCTATCCATAGGTAACTAAGTCGACCTCCTTGTATACTGTGATACACCGAAAATAACATTCGTGGAGATTTCCTGCACTTATATTAAGTCCTTGGTTTATTGAGGCAGTATATTGCAGTTCACAGTTACTTGGTAATCCTTTTGCCTAGATTATCCCTCTTTTGTTTTGTTATGTTATTTTGATTAAAATAAAATTAATTGATCATGGATAACATCCTCCACGTCACTCTTTAGTTGATGTTAGGTTGAGACAAATGGAAACAACTCCAGAGTCCACCGATCAAGGAATTCCTTTTGATGGGAATCCTAGTCCTTTTCCTCCTTTCGGAAATATTAGTGCTCCTTATATGGCTACATTGTCCCTTCTAGGACTTACCATCGGCTTTCCAATATGGTTGTTCTCAACCTCCTTGGCCCCGCAACTGAATATTCCTACAACTGGACAAAATCAACCTCCAGTTGATCCTAAAGTTGACCCTTTACCTTCTTCATCGGTTGTTTCTTCCTCCCCTTCTTCCTCTTCGCTTGGTGAAAGTATTGACACTAGTAACCAGGTGGATAAGAAGAAGAAGAAAGGGAAGAAGAATAAGAAGAAGAAAATTCAGTAGGGGGGCAACCAAGAAACCATCGCTTCGAATGCAACTTCTAAAGAGAAAGCGTTCGATAAGCCTCAAAAACTTTGATATCCGTGCAAAATTTGTACGAGAGAACATCTTCTTCGAAATTGTTGTGGTATTCCTTAGATCTTAGAAGAATGGTCTTCTCATTCACATCAACTAGTGGTAGTAAAGTTCATGGAAAGAAGGGTAAAGTTAAGTTTCCCTGTAGGTTATGAATCACCCCATTCACCTTTGTCCCTATCTGGATGAAGCCCAAAAAGTGTTGGATAACCGTCCTGCTTCTCTGCAGTGACTTCCATCTGGTTACAGGAGAATCTCCCTTGATGAAGCGACTGACCCAAATCAATTGTCGGTCAAACCCACTCTCTCTGAATGTGAACCCCATGAGTCTATACCTAACCAATCACAGGTCGAGGAAACAATTGACCTGATTTCACCTTCAATTAATCGTACCTTTCCCGTAGAGAGTGAGACTGATACCACTCAGGTTCTTTTTGTTTCTTCATATTCCAATGAGCTTGGAGGCAACCCTCTTGTTCCATCAAGACGGGAGGAAAATCCTACCGTTCTTGTAACTCAAGGGGGTAATTCTCCCATTTTTACGGTACCCCATCCAAGTAGTCTGGTCACTTCCTTTGATTGGAATTGATTGGCAGGATGTCATCTTCCTTCTTATGTGCCTTTCCATATCATAGTACAAGTTTATATTATGATTGTATCTGGAACTATTATAGATGAAGGTGCATCTGTGAGTATCCTTTCCTCCACTACTTGGCAGGCACTCAATTCATCACCACTTGTGCCTGTTACACAGAATCTATTGGCTTCTAACAGAGGAACCAATCAACCATTAGGGAACCTTCCTCAATTGCCTCTGACTTTGGGAGGAAAAATTGTTTATCTCAATGTGATGGTAGTCCTAGCCCCTTTAGATTACAATTTACTTCTCAGGCGTGACTATGTTTATGACATGGGAGCTATTGTTTCAACACTCTTTCGAGTGATGTGTTTCCCACATGAAGGCAGAATTGTCACTGTTGACCAGCTTTCATTTCCTGGTCCAAATATGGCTTCCAGTCAACCATCTTCCCTAAATGGTCCTTTTGTCCCAATGGTATCTTCCCCGCCATGGGTCAATTATGTGGCAACTTGTTCCATGCCTACATCAACTGATGATCAATTCCGTGATGTTGTGCATTATGTACTGGGGGCATTGGAACCAGATCTCTCTAATGGATTCCTTGCTACGTATCCCTTCCAGAGCATTGTTCTCCCATCTGATGAGAACCTCTTGGAAGTCATGACCTCTTATGGGTCATGATCAAGGAATATGAGGATATTTCTTGTTCTTGTGTCAACCTCATTACAAAAATAAAACAAAGAATATGAGCATAGTTCCTTGTCTTGTGTCAAGTTCGTTAAAAAATGAAACAAGGAATATGAGCATAATTCTTTTACTCTGTCAACCTCATTAAAAAATGAAATAGGTCCTAGAGCATAGTTCCTTGTCTTGTGTCAAGCTCATTAAAAAATGAAACAAGAAATCTGAGCAGAGTTCCTTGTCTTGTGTCAAGCTCATTAAAAAGTGAAACAAGATCCCTGGAGCAAAGTTCCAATTCGAGTCTTTGATTATATCTCGTAAAATTTCAGTCGAGTCTTTCACTTGATCTCGTAAATGAACCTTCATTCCATCCACCTGATAGCCACGAGTAGTCTACTTAGGTGAATGTAATGAAGCTTGGGGGGCATGCACCTAGAATCGAGTCATCATGCTGGGGGCATGTAAACCAATCCAAGCATAGTTTTTCATTTCAATCTTGTGTAAACATGAAACTGAATCCAAGAATAGTTCCCTATGGTTCAAGCTTGTGTAAAAATGAACCCATCTCCATTTTAACCCTCGTGATTGCCATTCTATCAGCCTCTTCCGTCAGATGAGCCTTGGTTTTTCTCCTTCCATCGTCACTATCTGCTTGGCAAATAATACACTTTCACTTGGTTGTTTTACCCTTTTTGAGGAACAGTGGCAATGAGTGGTCTTATTAGCCAGCCTATTCACATAAATCAACATGTTTTGAGAAGTTCCAACATCACCGGAACCAGTTGCTATCCTAGACACCATTCATTCCTATAAGACAAGTCAACTTTAAGCTCTTTTCTGACTCATAGAAAATGAAAAGATCGCCGATTATTTTCCCTTTTTGACTTGTTAAAAAAAAATAAAAATAGGGGGTCTGCTTTCAAGCTCTTTTTTGACTCTTTAAACATGAAAATACTACCGACTGCTTATCCTTTTCAGCTCATAAATGGATTGGAAATGACATTTGCTAAGTATAAGTTTAACCCTTTTTCGGATTGAGATAGATTACTTATGAAAAAGGAATATGTTGATCAAACATGGTCAATAGGTTCTCTCTTGTATTATTTTATGATTTTTTGGACTTAAAGAGACAAATTTATGAAAACGAACTTGTGGAGTTTTCTTTTTGTACCTTTCCAAACTCTCTAAATATGAAAAGGACCGAGTTCTCATTATTGTTAAACTTGTTAAAGCATCAAATAGCGACCAACTTGTCCAGACCGAGTTTCACCTTCGCTAGACTCGTTAAAAAATCATATAGAGATGGATTCACCCAAAGGGTGGAATTATACTTCAAGCATATGTTATCCTCCTCAAGATTGTTAAAAAAATTAAAGAGGTACTAGTCATCAATAATTAGGGAAAATGGGAAAAGGGATAAATCACTTTATGGTAGCAAGTCTCTCTTGAACATGACACTTTCACTTCATCTCTGTGGCTATTTGAGTTGGATTATCTACTTTATGGTTATCATACCTATGGTCTATCACACCATCCATCACTTTTGTTTTGGGTAAATGCTGCCAATTCATTCAATGTCACCGACATGTTCAAGAGAAGTCACTCAGTAAACTTCATCCTATGCAATACTCATAAGCCTTCATTTTGATGACCGCCATTCCTAAACATTGTGTTGTCAATCACATTCTGTCTTAAGAAAAATTACACTCGTTTCGTGTTGTTTATGGGGGATACATCAAGGCCCTCCTACGACGAGTCACTTCTTGTGCCCTCCTATGACGAGTCACTTCTTGTTGACATCATCACATTATCCAGGAAGTTGACTTAGAAACACCCTTCTAGTACCTTGAGGCTTGCATATATCAATGGAATGTTTCTCACTTCCGGTGATAGGTTGACATCACAGGCCTTCGACCGAAAGAATTTGTATGATTTTCAACATCAAAACATCTATTCACACCATGCAGAATGTATTGTAGTACCTTGAGAATCATAATCATTATTGGTGATTTCTCTCACATCTATTAACAACTTACATCATTGGCTGGTAATCAGACGGTGTCTTCACATGTTCAACTTCAGATCACATTTTCAAATGGTTAGACTCATACTTGAGCGAATGATTGGATGAGATAGAAGACCCTAAATCTATTTTCATCCATTCGGGCTATGATTTCAGGACAGTACTAAATCATCTGTACAATGGCTTTACACAGATGGTCATCCTATCATGGGTCTATATCTGTAGATGACTATCTGATTTATGTACATGTAATGAAAAGTTTATATGTTGAGTATGGGTATGCCTTACCTCAGCAATTCATGAAAAATTCAAATATATCATGATATTATGTATTGTAATTGATGCAGGTACCCATCCTCTTCAGATCCTCCTCATCACATGATAAAGCATATCGCTCAACATTATCATTTTCAACTTCATGCATTAGGGGGCAGCTGTTACAGTTTTATTTGGGTAGATCACTGCCGACAATTAGATCAGTAAAAATAAGGCTCATCAAACCCTAATGTCAGTTGTTGCATGCCCTAGACAAGTCATCATATTGAATGCTTTCATCCATAACAGTTTCCTAGTTTGAAACCCTGCTGAAATGCCTTCTTGGGACACAAACGCAGCCTTGGTCAAGGGAAAATTCTCTACATAGTAGGTAAGCCCATTCAAGACTATGTTGCAGAGCACTTGGGCCCACTTAACCCTGCGCTGGGCGAGGATGAGTGAAATTGACATAGGATTTTCGGAATATTCCTTGATTCTAGAGCATTCTAGAAGGATTCCCAACTCTTATCTCATCCTATGAGCTCGTTTTTGGATAGGATATGGATCATTCAAAGCTCTATCCTCTCATCCCTTTCTCCATGGAAACTAACTATCCAATTATGGAATGCCTAATTTATGACAAAACCACTTGCATTTCCCTATAAATTGACCACTCATCATAGTGATCAGGAGGCTAGAACTTGGATATTATAGATAAATACCGTTGGTTTGAGACTTTAAATCATTGTCAAGTAATGTTATGCTGTTTTATTAATGTGCTATTGGTGTGATGAGGGTTTGGGCTAAGTTGGGTGAGTGATGTTATCACTTAAGAATTCTAAGGCCAAAATATCTCATACTAGTTTGATGATAAAGGTCGGTGCTAGTCTAAGTTTGATTTTTGTTTCCCTTAGAGTCTGAGTCTTAGGAGTCTTGAGTCAAAAATGCATTCTCGTTCATCACTGGTCATTCTCATTCATCATCGGTCTCATAGCCATGTGTCAATTTTGTTTAAAAGTTACTATGTGCCACAAAGCCCTTTAGGTGATTTCGTAGCGCATGTAACCATTTTGAAGAGTTTTTGCATAGCGCATAAATCCTTTTTAGCAGTTTCGCAGCGCAATAGGTTTTAGGTAATTTCGCATCACGATATGTTTTAGGTGATTTCGTAGCGCATAATTCAAATTTTACACTGACTGCGCTACGAAATCAGAGATTCGTGCATTCCGCAATGAATCTTTCCTAACTGTGAAATCTATCAAGTTAAATTATAGTTGCATCATTCATTGTCAGTTTATGCACTCCACATATCATGTCCAACTGCTTATCTCCATTATTACAGCCACTAGGTACATTGGTACACACGGATTGCAAGTTCCAAGAAAGGCCAGGTATGCACAGTCTTAATGATGATTGTATTCGTTGCATGAGAAACAAGTCTGCAAGATTTCAATTTGAAAACATTGTCATCAAGCGAGGCAGCTATCAAGAGAGGCAGCCATTCAAGTGAGGCAGAGATTGGAGTTTGAGCAGCGCTAGCATTTCCAGCCTCCATTACACTGAACCTTCATGGAGGGATCGGCAGAAAAGAAAGACCACAGATCAGGCAAATGTTTGAGGAATGAACCTGAAGGTTTAGACATAACCTTGAAGGACAGAGAAGTCGAGCATGCATTTAAACAAGCCGGATGTTGGAATTTTTGCAAGAAACTCCAGGGAGGACATGCACAAGTTACTAAGGAATTTGCCCTGAATTTCACAAGACTAAACTCAAAGGTTGGTATGCTGGAATTGCAGGTCTCACCAGACATGATATCCACAGTTACGGAGATTCCAAGGGGGCAAGAAAGTTGGTTTAAGAATTTCAAATTCGATATGACCCCATGCAAATAATTTCTAAAGCAGGAGCTCATTAACTCAGATTTAAACAAGTCTGTTCCTAGAAGTTATGTCAAAGAATCATATGCCCATTTGCTTACCTGTATACAGAAGTACCTGACCTGTGAAGGGAGATATAACAAAGTGTATTCATACCATTTTAAACTTATGTTGCATTTCACAGGGAAGACATCTATTGATCTACCTTTTTACTTATTCCGCGGCTTAAGTAAAATGTGTGACAAGGTGCAACTAAGAAAAGAAGCCTGTGAGACTTCATTGTTCCACCATGGCTTGGTTAAGTTGATTGTTCTACATGAACTCCAGAGGGTAGGTAGGGACTGGGACACATTCATACTCATGTCTCGTTTCAAGAGCAAGACCGGTCTCAGCCCTCAAGCAGCAAAAGATCTTCCAACAACAACTGGTCATCAGGCAGAAACAAGATCCAAGAGGTTTTCAAAGTTAAAGGCAAGGAAACAAGTAAGAGAATCCACCAGGCCACTGACTATCCAGGATACACCCCAGCAGTCCCTTAAAGAGAAAACTCAGGTTAAAGAAACTGCACATGAATCAAGCACAGGTGAAGGAGTTCAAAGAAGAAGGACTAGGAGCCAGGTGGCAAAAGAAAAAGGTAAGTCAGTGACTATTGAAGAAAGCCCTGTTTCAAAGGGAGACTTAAATGACTTATTGCAAGCCATTGACATTGAAGAATCACCACTAGTTCAAGCAGATTTGATAGAGTCAGGAAAAGACAAGGCTAAGAGAGTTAAAGCCTCGAAGAAACTCAAGTTTGATGATCAAGTTGATCAATTTGTTTTTAAGCCCAGGAGACCCATAACGAGGAAGTTCAAACAAGTACAGGAGGTACCGCCAAGAGCAGATGAAACAGGGGAGGTGTCGCGGCCTCATGAAAGAAAGGATAAAGGCAAAATAGTTGCCACTCAAGAAGAAGATAGTGTGGAAGACTTGAAAAGGAGATTGGAATTGGCCAACTTTGAAATTGCTAGACTGAAGAAAGCTGCCAGAAAATTTGCAATTAAGGAGGCTTATTTTAACCAAATGCAAGCTCGGTGGGAGGACCAAACATTTCAAATTCCCGAGGTGGTTGATTTTAGTGTTCAATTCCGTAGCTGGACTACTCCTACAATAAAGGAAGCTCAATTTATTAGAAAGGTCAATACAAACCTCAGATCTGGGATCAAGGTCATGAAGAAACAAATTGAAGACTTAAAAATACAGTTAAGCCAGCTGAAAGAATCTCCTTAAAGAAATCTCTTTTCAAGTAAGGCTATGTTTCAAATTTTGATGGTTTTGCTTGGTATAATCTTTCTTGAAGAATCATACATTTCCATTCAGTTTTGAAATGCCTTGGAGCAGTTGAAAGAATTTTTAAATAGCAAAAGGCTCAAAATGGAAAAATTTTGGTTGAAACTGTGTCTTTTGGAATAACACAGCAGTTTCATAGCGCGCTACGAAACTGCTGAAGATGAGGACTAACGCTCAGCAGTTTCGTAGCACGCTACGAAACTGCTGAAGCTACACAACCTAATCTCAGTCAACCAATTTTGAAATATAAGCAGAAATTTTGAAAGGGGAATATCTTCAAAAGGATCATCTAAAGTTATCAATTATCAACAAGGTCAGGACAGTTGGAGGACATATGTATTCGAATCCAACTCTAAACTTTTTGTCATAAAGTGAGGACATTTACTACAGTCCAAGATATGTGAGACAGCCTGGAAGAGTTTTTGCCTTCACACATGAAAGAGGTTAACAGCACATCAAAGACGTGGCAATCTGTTATATTTTGGATAATCAAAGATAAAGGGCATGGTTCTTTGGATTCGAACATTTTTTAGGCAAACCAAAGGCCGATAAATAGGGGTAGTTTCCTATGTTTCAGGGGCAATGGAGAAGATGTGACATTGAAGACCAGCATGGGGCTTTGAACATCCACCACAGCCAAACTAAAATGGAACCAGATGTTAAAGAACGAGAATGATTGTAATTAAGGCTATTATTAGCATAATATGGAATTAGACTCCTACTTGATTTAGATCTCTAGAAAGTCTAGTTGCAGTTTGTTACATTTAATAGGCAATTAAAGGTTGAACAGGCGTCATTAGAAGTAGATTTCGAGTTCCCCTCATGTTTGAGGAGGAATCTCAGTCAGGTAGAAGAACTCTATATATAGGAGAAAAGGAAATGTAATAAGGGTTGGAAATTCATGTAAAAAGCTCTGTTATTTAGCTTATGTAAAGACTCTATTTCTTTTGGTAATACAGTACTCGCTTCTGCTGCTCAAGAATCATAGAGAGTTCAATGTATGAGTTCCTTTTTGTTGTCTTTTCATGTTTTCTACAGTATTATGAGTATTTGATTACTTAGAAATCACTTGCAGTGTTCTAATTTCCTTCATATACTTGTAGACTGTCCTTTTTTGTGTTTGGTGTACTCTACCTATATTGAAATCTGAATGCCTTGATTTTATTGCAAAGCCAATTCTACTGTTAATGCTAAATGACATATGACTCCATAAGCCCAATGGATGCTTGTTAATTTTGATTCCACCAGCTTCATTCCTATTTGTTTCACAAAGAGTTAGCCATCTTAATCTTAATCAAAAACCCTTCAATCCTTTGAGAGAGCCCTCTCAGGCTAAGGAGGCTAAGCCTTAGCTAAAAGATTGGTTTGAAACAGTTACTTGAAGTCTTCCTGATCTGCAGCCTTCCAGGGCCTGATTTTGAGATAACAAGTGACACAGGATCGAACCACATTGGGTGTAACTTCTCCTTCTATCAATCAATAAATTTGTTTGTTCCTTTTCCAATACTTTTGTTTATACCTATGATGAATGGATGTTCAAATGTTGTCGATTCCATTTGTTTACAGTAGATAGATCATATTCTTTGATTGTTGTCGTCTTATGTTTATGTTGGCAGGTACCAATTGAGCGAATTCAGTTTGAGTGGGAGTGATGGGAGAAACTCAAAGGAGATCAAAGGAAGCGAAGGATCACTAGTAGGTTCATTTATCTTATTTTTTTATTGTAGGAAAAGGGTAAACATCTTTACTTCTATTGTTATAAGTGTAACTACCCACTTAGGGAAGATGTACTTATCCATAGGTATAAATTCTGTATAACAATATGCAAAATGTTTTGATGAAATGGATGTCTCAAGGGCCCTACTGGAAGTCATCAAGCTAGAGTTCTGGGACAAATTTTGGTTACAACTAGTGGACTATGAACAAATCTCTTTCATATGTAGAATGCGCAATGAACATGGCCACCTGATAAGTGAATTCCCCTTAAAAAAATTGTAAGAGCATAACAAAGAGATAGTTCGAAAGGATGCAGAGGGTTTTGTCAGACCCACCCTGAGGGGAAGATCTAATAGAAGACAACAACAACGAAATCAGGGAAATAAATCTCAGACAAATACCTTTGAAGTGCTAGCCAAGGAAACCCCATAGCGACAAGGGGGGTAATAAGAGGATAGTGAGGAGAAAGGAGAAGATACAGAGGAAGAAATAGGACAACCGAATGGAGACTATGAATAGCAAGGATATATCCCAGATCTATTAAAATATTTTGAGGGAGACATGGAAATGACCCCAAGTGAAGTAGGAAAACAAGATATGGAATTGCAAGATATAATTGAGAGGGAAGGAATTGACCTCTAGGATATAGTGAAATAGGCGGAGAAACAAGGAATAGAAGCAATCAATGTGGATCAAATAAACAGAATTCAATAATTATACATGATGATAGAAGACACGAGATTATGGGAGTAGAAAAGCCCACATCCAGAAAAGTAGTGGGATCTCATAAGGTTTCTTAGTTAGGAGTCCAATCATTGGGATCTCATTTAATTCTGGCACTACGGAAAAGCAAATGAAAACGAGGGAGAAAGTCGAACTATGTAGCCCTCAAGGAGTTGGGATCTATGTTAATAAACTCAGGTAAGATTGAGACCTCTAAGCTCGCCCTCCCTAAACCATAGTTAAATCATGAAAGTTTTATCATGGAATATAAGAGGCATCAATAGCCTTAGAAAACAAATATTGTTAAAAAAAGGATTCAAATGGAATAAATTGATATATTTTTTCTATAAGAGTCGAGTTCTTAGTAGGACAATTAAAAGAATTTAGGAGACTAGGTAGAAGATACGACATAGTGGAGGTGGAAGCATGAGGCTCAGGAGGCGAATTGGCCATCTATTGGAACCCCCAATCCCTGATCTTACTGGATTTTGAAGCCAATAGATCATACTTATCTATATAAATGCAGGTTATAAGAAACCTTGGCAAAATGGTGTTTACAAATGTTTATGGGCCTCAAAGGATCGAGGAGAAGATCAATATTTGAGGAGGATTAAGAGCACAAAAGGGAACCTACATTAGGTTGTGGGGGAATACTTCAATAGGATAACCTCTCTTTCATAGAAAAAAGGTGGTCTAAGGAGAGTAGACATAGAATCAATAGCATTGAAGGAATTCATTGAAGAGACCAACCTCATTGATATGGAAATTGCGAATAGATGCTTCACTTGGAGTAATAAGTAATAAGTGGGGAAGGAAACATCAAGTGGCATCCATTCTTGACAGGTTTTTTATATCAAAAGATTTATTGATGAGAGGGGTCGATGTAGTAGTAAATATCCTTCCCTATGGAGGATTTGACCATTGGCCAAATTTGTTAATGCTTCAGCTGGTAGCCACTCCCAAAAATAGGCCCTTTAGATTTGAATCCTTTTTGTTAGAGCACCCTACCTTCATGGAGAGTATCAAAGAATGGTGGTTGGAAAGGATCCCAGTTATAGGCTTGAAGATGTACACTCTATAAGCTATATTAAAATACATTAAGATGAAACTAAAGTAGTGGAATAATATGGAATTTTGGAACAGCATTCAAGAGAAAAAGGAATTGGAACAGAAAATGGAAGCATTGCAACAATGTCTAATCTCGGAAGGTTACTTGGAGGGAAGCAAAGAAGAGGACAAGGAATTACTATATAAGTGGGATGATAGATGCAACCAAGAGGAAATCCTTTCAAGATAGAAATCACGAGTGCTATAGCTTAGGGAGGGGGAGAAAACACAAAATTCTTTCACCGGTCAACTATTGAGCATAGGAAATCCAATAGAATCCTTAGAATGAAGGATGAGAAGGGGAAAACCTTCAAGGCTCACCAAGACACTTCCAAAAGATAGCTGAAGAGCCCCACTAGAGAGAGGAGAAGATAATCAAAGGATTGTGAGGCATATCCTAAAGGTGCTCACTAGTGAGCACAACAAAAATTTAAACAAGTCGATCTCCATGGAGGAAGTGGTTATGGCAGTGAATGAAATAGCTAATGGGAAATCCCATGGACCAAATGGATTTACCATAGATTTCTTCAAATCCTACTAATAAATTGTCAAAGGTAATATATATGAGGTGGTGGATGACTCACAAGAATAAGCAACAATTCTCAAAGCTCTGAATTTGAAGTTTATAGCCCTTATCCCCAAGGAAGAATTGGCCATTATCCTTGAAAATTTCAGGCCTATATCTTTGTGCATAAAATCATATCCAAAGTAGTAGTTAATAAGTTGAAAACAATTCTTTCTTGTATGATCTCGGAGGAACAGTTGGGTTTTGTGGAGGGGAGACAGATTTTGGACAATGTAATCATGGCGCACAAAGTTTCTCACTCACTAAAGACCTAGAAAAAGGTCAGTATGATAATGCAATTAGATTTATGTAAATCCTATCATAAGATCAGCTGGGAATACATGGTAGTGGTGCTACAGTCTTTTGGCTTCAATGATCACTCGACTAGTTGGATCACGGCAATGGTCTCATCCCCTAGTTTTTCAATTCTTCTTAATGGGGCCCCATCTAAACCTTTCTTCCCATCTAGAGGAATTTTACCAGGGGGACCCATTTCCTCCCTCCCTGTTTATCTTAATAATGGAAGGGATTGGGAGGGAGATAGGAATAGCTAATAGAGAGGGGCATATTATAGGACTACAGTTGTATGAGAATGTGCAGGCAAACACTCAACAACAATTTCTGGACGACACCATGTTGCAGTAAAGGAGGCCCTTAATTTAAAAAATAGTTTGGATACCTTCATGAAGGTGTCAGGTATGGAATTAAAATAGCCAAAGTCAATGATTTTATTTTTAACACTCACATTTCTATCCAGATAAATATTTCATCTATCCTAGGGTTAAAAAGGAAATCCCTCCCTTTGAAGTATTTAGGGGTTCCCTTAACAACACAACCTTAAAATAAATCCAACTGGGAAAGGTTAACATCCAATCTGGAAGGCAAGGTCAAAAGATGGATGGTGAGAGTGTTGAATTTTTCAGGGAGATCGGTGCTAGTTAAGGAAGTGCTTCAGTCTATCCCGGGGTATATGTTATATGTTCTCCCTGTGTCTGAAGGAGTTATCCAAAAAATAAAGTAGGTCCAAAGAAACTTCCTGTGGCAAGGGGCAGAGGAAAAATGGAAATGGCCACTGGTGGTGTGGAACAAAATCAGTAAATCCAAGCAGGCAGGTGGCCAGGGGATGCAAGATCCTAAGATAATTAAAATAGAAAATGGAGCCAAATTATGGTGGAAATGGTTAACAAGAGGGAGAATCCATGGGCGAAATTATGGAAAGCGAAATATGCCCCTAATTTTCAACTAAAAGATATAGTAAGGCTCACAGGTTCAATCCAGGGGTTAGCTATATGGAACCTGGCATGGAATAACAAAGAAATTATACAAAAAAATAGCTTTTGGGAAGTAATAAATGGAAAGGATGCCCTATTCTGGGAGGATGTCTCGCAACGACAACCAGAATTAAACAAATTAGAATAGTTGTGTCTTAAGGAAACCACATAGATATAGAGGTATAGGGAAGTCCACCAATTTTGGGCTTAAGGACTAGAAAATAACAAGTGGAGAACTTGGAACATAAACATCCTCCACTAGGAAAATATGAGAGATTCAAGCATTCAAGAAATTACAGCGGAACTGATTAAAAGAAAAATCCTAGCAAATGAGGCTCGAGACCAACTCTGATGGGAGGAATGAGAGGGGCAAGATTTCAACCTCAAGGAATACAAGGGTTACCTTCGAAATGAACATCTCGAAGTCCATGACCCAGTTTGGAGTAAAATATGGGCAACTTCCCACTGGTAAAAAATTAAATTGTTTCTGTGGTTAATTTTACACAGAAAGGTTCTAACTTGGGAGAATCTTGTTAAGAGAGGGATGATCGTTCCTTCATGGTGTTGTCTATGTGAGAGAGAAGAAGAAATTATTAACCACCTACTAAATACTTGTAGATAAACAAAATCTATATGGGTCTGGTTGACTATCATCTTCAGAAAAAATTGACAAAAATAAGGAAAGTATACAAGAAACAATTAAAATATGGAAGTCACAATACACCAAGAATGAAGTGGTCAACATGACCTAGAAATTGATTTCTGGATTTATCCTCTGGTCAATCTAGAAGGAATGCAACCGTCAAATTTTCCATGAAACCATCAAAATTAAAAGAATCTGAACCTCAGAGGAACAACCATCTACTCAGGAAGTAATAATTTTAAAGTTCCTTTACCTTGAATAGCTAGGAAATAGGATCCTCATACCCATATAAGGCCACATAACAATGGGTGCTACAATGTGGTAGGCTCCTTCATATGGTTTCTGGAAATTTAATTATGACGGAGCATCCAAGCACAATCCAGGAAAGAATAGAGTTGGAGGAATCATCTAGGACTAGACAGGTAAAATTCAAAGTTTATACTTCATCAATAAGGGACAAGCCACAAATAATGTAGCGGAGTTCCAAGCCCTGGAGGAGGGACTGGAAATGTTGCAAAGTGAAAGAATGGTGAATGCAATAGTAGATGGAGACTCTACATTAGCCATCCAAATAGCACATAGATTGCAATGTGGCACTCAGATGAGTAAGGTCACAAATAATTGATGACTTGCATAGATTATCCAAAGGATTAAGGACCGACTAGAGGAGTTGAAAAAAATGGAGTTTTCCTTAGTTCGACGCTCGGCCAATGCGTTGGCAGAGAGAGTGGAAAAAAAAGGGGTCAAGAGTACCAGGGTGATCATTGAAATGGTTTGTGAGGACATGATAGACAGACAGCTAAAGGAAGATTTCCAAGCACTGGTGAATCAATATCAATCCACATCAGAGGGGTGGAGTGATAAAAACAGGGTGGGCCAAGAGGAGGTAAGTAACCCACCTGGTGAATGGAATGTTTAATAATTATCATGAACGGAAAAGTAGTGGTTATTAGAGAAGATCTAGGACATGTGTTCATGAAAAAACAAGTAGCGGGTATTAGCGAAGATTAAGGACAATTTGAGGGTACGTGTCATCAAGAAAGAAGGACATGACTGTAGATGATGGGAAGGAGTGGAACCCAGGCCCATTTAATTATTCATCGAGAGGTTGCATTAATAGGAAAGGATGGTCTAAGGAGAGGAGACGGACAATACATAGTGTGGAGAAGTACTGTAAAAGAGTTATGACTATAGTGGGCTTGTATAGATCGTATGCAAAGGTGAATGAGAAAGAAGATTGTCCTTCCCTCGCACGAATGTACTGGTACCACATTGGTAAGCGGAAGCTACTGGAAATTGACATGGAAGGTGCATAAAGGACGAGCTGGAATGCATGGCTTTTTATTTTTCCTTTATATGTAAAGGAAGGGAGGTGCATAGGGTTCATAGTGATAAGGTCGAGTGATACAAATCCCGGGAATAATAGCGGGAGAAACCCTGTTCATCAGAGAATTACGTCCCCCAAATTAGTTATAGAGAGGAATGGGCATGGCAAGTCGACAACAAAGGCATAAATCTCCACAATTGGTAAGAGAACTAGAATGGAGGAGGAAGCAAAGGAGGCAAAACTCAATTATCACATGACTATCTGAGGCAGAGGCTAAGAAGTCGTCGAAATTTAGGAAAATGAAGCGAGGCGTTTGCGACGGAACATCTTGGATGAGAAAGTCGAAGAAGAGGTCGATTGGATCATAGATACAGGGAAATAATGAATGAGATAGATGGTCTATTAGAGAACTTTAGAGATAGCATGGAACATTATTATTTACTTGGAAAGTTGTAGGCAAAAGCTATAGAAGAGAGAATCTGGCGTCAAATGGAGCATCAGTTGTAACTAAAGGCAATTGATCAATGGCTTCATGCGGTGGAGGAGACACTCAAAAGAGTGGTGAACATAGAACATTTGCAGGATGATCGCATTGGAGATATGAATAATTTTTTTCAATTTATCTGAAATATATCCATAACTTGGATATTATGTTGTGATAGGGACAAGGAGATCTGGCCAGATTAAATGAATACAATGTCAGAGAGGTAAATGGATCCAATAGCAAGCAAACAGTGACACCAAGAGCGGGGATGAATTCCACAGCAACTCCAACGGAGAATACTACACTTGCGTCTGGATTAGTTGTGGTGGAGGACCCTTCACTGTCCTTGGATAAATGACCATGAATCTGTGTCAATTTTTTTATTTTTTTTATTTGGTTGATTGGTTGTTTAGGCCAAATCATAGAAATAGGACTATAGGTAGTTCTATAGGAGGAAATAATAATGTTAGAGATTCAAAAAGACCTCCAATAAGTCGTAAATGGATAATTAGTAGTAGAAAAGATAGTTATGCATATATGCCTAGTATATTCCATAGACAAAAAAAAACTTTTTGGCATGTCTGGCTAAGTTTTGGAATAAGGCTATATTTTACTGCAACTAGTTTGGTTTCCAATCTGGCAGACCAATAGACTATGCTGTAAATTTATGTTCTATCGTAATATAAGGTTTCTACACTGACTTACAAAAAAAAAAGATAAATTCCTAGTTAAGATATAAATATAATTTAAATTTCATTTTTAAATGCATAATTGGATACAATTGTTAAAAATCGTCTTGGGCATTTGGATTTTTTAGAATTACACCATTTAAATTCCAAAAAATCCTTGTTATATTTTAAACAAATTTGATCAAAAAATTATACTTGAAGAAAAGACCAAAATGTAAAATAATGAAGCTACCAAAATGTAAAATAATGAAACTATGTGAATATGTGTTAAAAGCTTTTAACGATATGAAACATTTTCCATATTAAAATGATTTTATGTTATTAATATACCTTTAAATATACTTAATATTACTTAATCTTGCATAGTATAATATTTTACTTATTATCCATATTAAATATTTTTATTGTTACTAATGTTTTTGAATGTTACCAACCAATTTTATTTTAAGAATTGAATGGATTACACATTTCCCTCTTATTACTAAATAACTGAGTTATTGTACTTTTAATTACTTCTCCATTTGAGGTATATATTCTCTCTTTATGTGTATATCTGTATGTATGTATGAATTTCATATTGAAATATATTACTTAGATATTTAAATAGTTTATTAAAGTGCTATATTAACATAAATATACATAAAATAACATAAAATTTATATAAAATTATACTATTTAACATAAACATTGAAATATTTTATTTATGGTTGGGAGAGTGCAAGTGAAATATTTTTAGAACATCTCCTTTGTACTAGGTTGTAATATTAACAATAAACCAAGCCAGGGAGCACAGTAAGAGTGATATTATTCATATGTTATGGATGATCTATGTTTTATCAGTAAGTGTCCAAGTGTGTGGTCGCAATCAAGTTCTGTCACTGTTCACATCGGTTCCACTGATCCCACACTTAGCCAAATTCCAAAGGATTCCTAGCAACCTAGCCTCATCCATCTTTCCTAACCCGTGCACTTTGCATCTACAACCCTCAAGCTTTTTCCTTTCCTACTGGAACCACACAATGCGTAGAAATCCCAACACCCCTTGGCATACAAAACTGCGCAGAGGCTACCTCCAGTGAGCATCCCTCAGCCAAAGCTCACTTCCCTCAAGAACTGCAGAAATTTTCCCTCAAAGCCTCTCTACTACCCAGTCTTTCCTATAAAAAATGCGTAGATTTGTCCTCTAGGGCCTCAACTCGCAGCAACCATTTCCTGCTTGAACTATGAAATTTGGACCCTCAATAGACACTGCACAAATATTTCCCTTAGTGGGCACTTTGCATTCTTATCCCTCCATCCATCCCAATCACTGAGCCTTCTCCCACGTGACCTTATATCTGTTTCGGCTCAGTTAGTGGATTATCATGCAACATCTTAGACTAGGGGTTTATTAGACTGATGCCATCTTTTCATGAGTGGATTAAAGATACATGAATTCTACCAGGTTATGGCAAGATGATTAAGAAGGATATTAAGAAGGAGGACATGCTAGATGATGCTCAAAGAGCTGAGGAGAAAATATGATCATCAGATAAGAAGACCAAGGAACCTCGACGTATGATATAAGATCAGAGATCAGGACCGCATGAAAAATCCATCTAATTCATAACCCTTTGGAGGGTAGGTATGGAAAACAAAGCGCATCTCATAAAGTTGAAATACACCTCTTAGTGTAGTATGAATGATAGCTTATCATTTTCAAATCATTATGTCTTCAATGACATGTATGGTTGCAAACACTGAAAGTCATTTCATGTGTTTTTTCTAAGTGTTTCGTTCCCTTTTTCATGTTGGGCTAACTATCGTCTTTTGGCATGTTTGACTAATATGTAATGTTGCGATCCTTTTCTGTTGGTTTTGAAGGTTGGCCTTTAGGTATATGAGTTTTCCTAGTCATGAAAAGACGTGTCGCACTCATACACGAAGTCTTGAGCAATGTCACACAAGTGTCATCTCGGTTGTCCTAAAGCCTATCTCAAGTGTCACACTTGTCGCTTCTTGTCATGAGATGGTCACACAGAGGATAATGATTTGTTTGTTTCCCCGATGGTCTATGATGTCGTGTCGTCAAAGAATGCTAAGTGTCTGATCACATTTCAAGTTCATCACGAGTCTATATTCCTCCCGCACTTAGCCATTTTTACGAAAATGTTCCCAACCAGGGAACTCAGCTACACCAGACCTTGAATGAACTATGCACTACATAGTCTTAGCCCTCAGTGTTATGACCTTGCTGCCTAGAACTGCATAGTGCGCAGAAACTTTCCTCTAGGGCAGTTGCATTGCACAATTCTAGAGCTCAACAGCCTTCCTTGACCCCAAGAATTGTGCAGCAGTTCCTCCTAGTCTGACTTGAACTGTGCACTTCGCACTGTTAGTCCTCAAGATTTTCCCCTTGTTTGTTGGAACCCTGCAAGCATCCAACCTCTTTTGGTCTCCAGAACTATGCAGAGGTGTCCCCTAGTGTCTTTCCTCATTTGGAGCTCACTGACCTTAAGAACTATGCAGATTTTTCCTCCACGTCTCTCTATTGCCTGGTCCTCCTTGCCTCTCAAAACGGCGCATATCTGTCTCCCAGGGTCCCATCCCGCATCAGCCACTGTCTGTCTAAACTACGCAATCCTGATTCCCAGTGGCCACTACGCAATTTTTCTCCCTAGTGAGGACTTTGTTCAAAAGTTCCTCAGTCAAGCCTGAGCTGCGCTCTACTCAGTCTTAGTGATCAACCCCTCACCTTGTCACCCAGAGCTGTGCAATGCGTAATTACTGGGCCCTCTCTCCCAACCTATCACCGATCTCGGGCTCAGTTCATGGATATCAATGCATCATCTTAGATTAGGGAGTTTTCAAATTGATGTCATCTTGTCATAAGTGAATTGCATGAACATGTACACAGTCAAATCATGGCGAGATGATGAAGAGGAAGAAGAAAGAGGAAGCATGCCTAAAGAATCATTTGTAGTTGAATGGATGAGTGAACCTACCAAGAGTAAGCAAAAGGAACAAAAGTGTGCAACCACCTTCCAAGACCGAAGATCATTGAAGACCCCGCATCATCAAGCTATGTGGAGGAGAAGATAAAGCACATCCAAGAACACATCTATCACTTAGCAGTAGTATTTGCTTGACATTGCCACATCATCAAGCCAGTCCATGTCACCTGTGTCATGTCAAGTCATGTCATGATCAGTCACCTACCACATCACTATTGTGGGCCATGTTTATTGTAAATCAAATGTATTGTGAAGTGGAAGTCCAATGTTTAGGTTTTAATCTCGTACATAAGTTACCTGCATACGAATTCTAAAAAACAAAAAATAAACAATGGCGAGAGCATAAAACATAAAACAGATATACACAGATATTTCCCCTGGATCCCAAAACCGTGACTACAAGATTAATTTTTCATTATATTCCTTTCAATGTTACAATATATATATATATATATATATATATATATATATATATATATATATATATCTGTGTGTGTGTGTGTGTGTGTGTGTGTGTCAAAGCATCCATAAACCTCAATCCATAAACCCTGGATTAGAACATAACCATAGTTCCCTTGACCAAATCTACAAAATACCATTGACAAAAAACCATCATGCCCAAAACCACGTGCGAAATCCATGCACAAAACCATAGGTAGGTCCGCCCACCTAATATACGGTCCAAAAAAAAAATTCTCGGGGCACTGCCCCAAACCTCGCATGTGGGGTAGTCGTGGGAAGAATATAACACACACACAAAATTCTCCCACTTGTTGTTTACTTTCCACAGGGGGCCACAAGAGAGCTTAGTCATTGATTCAGCCCTGCAACACCCATTGTTTCTCTACAACAATAGAACTTCTCAGTGCTCACAGACTTTGTCCATGCATCTAAAGTATTCTTCAAAGTGTCCACCTTTGCTAGAAACACCTTTTTGTCCTCAACCATATCCCTCACAAAGTGATACTAAACATCAATTTTCTTTGTCTTTGAATTATAAGCAGGGTTCTTTGCCAAGAAAAATTCACTTTTGCTATCACATTCTATCCTTATAGCTCTTTGTACTAACCACATACTTGAACACAATATCTACAACCAAACTACTTCCTTGCTTGCATGAGTGGTTGCCATGTATTCTACCTCTATAGTTGAAAGTGCCACTACATACTATCTCTTACTCATCTAACTGACTACACCTCTAAATAGGTTAAACACATACCCACTTGTAGATCTTCTCTGGTCTAGATATCCAACCCAGTCTGCATCAACAAAACCACGAATGTACAAAACTCTATCCAATCCTAGTCTTCCTTGGTAGCACAAACCATAATCACTAGTACCACGCAAATACGTGAAAACCCCCTTCATTGTTGTCCAATGCTCCTTCCCTAGTTTCGACATAAACCTTCTCAATACTCTTAATGCATGTGCAATGTCTAGTCTAGTACAAACCATTTCATAGATCAAGCCATCGAATGCACCTGCATATGGAACATGGGATATGTCCTCTTCCTCTTCTTGTGTCTTGGGAAACTATTCAACAGATAACTTTACACCTACAGGAATAGGAACCTTCACCGGTTTAATATCATGCATATTAAACCTCTACAGTATTTTCTCGACATACTTCCTCTGGTTTAGCCAAAGATTCCTCTTTTTTTGATCTCGTTTAATTTTCGTGCCCAAAATATAGTTTGTAGCACCAAGATCTTTCATTTCGAATTTGGAGGAAAATTGGGTCTTCAAATCCTAGATAATTTCTTTGTCATTTCCAATCAGCAACATATCACCCACATACAGGACCAAATAAATAACACGGTCACCAATTAATTTAAAATACACACAGTGATCTTATTTGCTTCTGATGAAGCCAAGTCCCAGTATAAATGTATTAAATTTTTGATACCACATCCTTGGTGACTATTTTAACCCATATAAAGAATTTGTTTAACTTTCATACCAATTATTTCTTACCCTCCACCTCAAAATCAAAAGCAACAACAACAACTAAAAGTAATCTAATAGAAGCTACCTTGGCAGCAGGAGAAAAAATATCACCAAAATCAATTCCCATCACCTGGGAATAATCTTTTGCTACCAACCAAGATTTGTATTTCTCCACCTTGCCTTCTACATTCATCTTCTTCTTAAACACCCATTTTCTGCCAATGGGTTTCCTTCCATCCGACAACTCCACCAGATCCCAAGCCTCATTTTTGTGCAAAGATGTCATTTCATCAACCATGACCTCTTTGTAGAGTTTGACATCCTCTTAATCCACTGCTTCCCTCACAGTTCTGGGATCATCATCAATAATAGATAAAGAAAAATTTGAGCAAAAAGAAGATGGAATATACCTTTTTGGTTTCCTTCTTTCTCGAATTGATCTTCTCACAGCTGGAGTTTGTGGCTCTTCATCTTCTGATTCCTCTTATGTTGTAGACTTTGATTCTTACTCCTTTAGCTCAAACTCTATCTTCTCAGGTTCCTTTAGTAGGACTTCATGTTTAACAAAATATTTCACCTCTCTAACACCACATCTCGGTTGTACACAACCTTCCTTATTTCTGGGTTCCAAAGCTTATAACCTTTTAAACCATCCTTATACCCAATAATGATGCATCTTTTAGATTTACTATCCAACTTGGTTCTTTTCTCCTTTGGAACATGTACATATGCATCACATCCAAATACCCTCAGATGTGAAAGATAAGGTTTCTTACCAGTCCATACCTCTTGTAGAGTCTTATCTTCCAACATTGATGAAGGTGATCTATTGACCAGGTGACATGCAGTCTCCACCGCCTCTGCCTAGAATTCATGTCCTAACCTGACACCATTAAGCATGCTTCTTGCCTTTTCCATCATTGTCCTATTCATTCTTTCTGCAACTCCATTTTGCTGAGGTGTGTATGGAGTATTTTTATGTCGTGTTATACCACACTTCTTACAAAACTCTTCAAATTCCTTCTTACAAAATTCTCCACTGTTATCTGTCCTCAACACCTTTATCTTCTTCTCTGTCTAGTTTTCCACCAAAGCCTTAAGTTCTTTAAACTTGTCAAAGACTTCAGATTTCTTCCCGAGGAAATATATCCATGTATTCCTTGAGAAGTCATCTATAAATGATACATAGTACACAAACTTACCCAGTAATGGAACTGTCATAGGTCCAAACTGTGCACAAACTCTAATATCTGTTTTGCCCTCTTAGTACCAAAGGGGAAACTCACTCAATTCTGCTTCCCATATACACAATTTTCATTGAAATCAAAATCCAGAGAGAAATTAGACATACCTTCTACGATACCATTACCATGAAGTATTCAAAGGCTCTTCTATCTAATATGTCTAAGACTTTGATGCCATAGCATGGTATTTTCTCCAAAGACCACTATATTTTCTCCTCCACTTTCAGGAACCACATAACTATTGCACCCATCAATAACAGTGCTACCCTGAAGCTTGTATAGAGTTCCAATCTAAACTCCTCGCATCAATACCAATTCTCCTCGAATCATATTGTAGGTATCTTTCTCGAACACTATTTTTACACCTGCATTATCCAGGTTGCTTACATAAATCAAATTTATGGCCAAGCAATAATATGTAGAACACCCAGAAGTGTTCTAATCCTTCCAAATTTCAACTTCAACTTGATTTTTTGGTGACCAATGATTCTAGCCTTCCTGTCATCCCCTACGAAGACATCACCACCTTCATATTTATCATACTCATAGAAGCACTCTCTATGGGGAGTGAAGTGAAAGGATGCACCTGAGTCAATCAACCATGCCTCATGATCTACATGTGTACTTGAAGAAGAAACCAAGTACACAACCCCACCTTCATCTGAGGTGGTTTTTGCCTCTACAGAAGGAGAATCATCAGATCCCTTTCCTTTCTCAGGAGCTTTAGATTTACAGTCCCTTTTGAAGTGCCCTTCGTTTCTACATTTCTAGCACACCTTTATAGGTTTTCCTGGAGATTTATATCTCCCACTCGAGGACTTATTTTTGTTTATGTTCTGGGACCGTCCTCTTACAAAAAAGGCATCACGATTCTAGCCCTCCATATTTTTTTGTCTCATCTCCTCCGACAACAAGGATACGACTATTTCATCAAATTGCAAGGCAATTGCATTGCTACCTATTGCACCAACCAGACTATCCAACAAATCTTGTAGAGAACACAAAAAACTGATGCACTTATCTTCATCTGACATTCTAATATCAAGAGACAATAACTGGCTTATCATAGTATTAAAGTCGTTCAGATGCTCTGTCACCGAGTCTCCATATTTCATCCTTAGGTTATACAGCTTTTTCTGTAGGAAAAATTTATTCACCAGAGACTTAGATTGGTACAAATTCCCTAACTTGTCCCACAAATCCTTCGCCGAAGCTTCCCCTAATACATTCAACAATACTAAATCTGAGACACACAATCGTATTGTGCTCTTTGCCTTCTGATCCAACTTCGCTCGGTCTTCAGCTAACATTGTTGTTGGTTTAGTACCCAGATATACTGTGATCCACTAATATTTATCCACCAACAGATCCTCCATCTTGAGTTTCCACAACTCAAAAATATGACCATTAAATTTCTTGATCCCTATCTTTCCACTGCTCGCCATCTTCTTTCACCATAAGAATCGATCCCGCTGATCTCTCACTACACAAGTTCTACCACATGCCCAAGTAAAACCCCTCAACAACAAAGGCATCCCCTTGAAGCCGAAACAACTCTGATACCAAATGTAGGTTTTAACCCTATATATAAATTACCTGCATATGAATTCTAAAAAACATAAAATAAACAATGGCAAGAGCATAAAACATAAAACAAATATACACAAAAATTTTCCCTTGGATCCCAAAACCAGGAATACCAGATTGCAGGGGGGCTACCGCTCCCACGTGTGGGGTTGTCATGCAAAGAATATCACACACAACCAACACAATGGATACACATGAAAATGAAGAGTCATGTAAGTTTAAAATTCAAAGGAAGTTGAACAACCATGAGGGCAGTCAGAGAGTCACAAGGGGTAGGCATCACCCCTTTGGTTATATATATACCCCCTCATTGTATGAGCAAAGGACGTTTCACCTTGGCTCCTCCCACAAAGCATTAGAGAGATCAATTAGTTCTTTGAGGAGAAAGGAGTGGCTCCAAAGTCCCACTACTAAGGCTAGTGTAGTGGGACTAGTGATGTACAATGTAAATATGTGTATTGGAACTTTTGCTTAATCACATAAGCCTTTTCAAGACAACACATTTTCATGCATGACTTATGAATGTTTGTAAGACTATTCTATGAACGTTTGTATTTCATGTTTTCTTTCACATGTGCTAAGACAGTTGAACTAATTCAGTTATTTTAGTGCTCATCTTGTTGGGAATGTGTTGTATGGTTGCCACTGTTGTATCATCCTCGTGGACTATTCTGCGGGATAATAGATAGGCCTTTCCTTGGTTATCGGTTATAATGACCATCACATTCTCTATAGACTATTTCGTTGGATGTTAGACGGATCTTCCCTTGTTCATTGGTTGTAACGACTATCGCATCCGTTGTGAACTATTTCGTTGGATGTTGGAGAAACCTTTCTGGTTCATGTATGTCTCTTCTTAGGTGATACTATTACCTCTCACTTAGAGGCTCACTTTTCTTTCCCCCTTTTGCAGTAAGAGGACCTAGACATAGTTGCGTTGCACACTCACCTTGTTGTTTGAAGACAATATTGCATCACTCTCCTATGCTGACAGCTAGAGCCAAGGCAAATCTTTGAGGATTTGGCAACTGGGCCTTTATATCGAATGGAACTCCTACACCAAACGATGTGAGTTCTAATTGGGACTTCATATCGAGGAGATCCCCTTGGTTGAAGGATTTCCAAAATTATCCACAAAAATCTAAAACAAGATTGAAGCAATGTCAAAATCTTGTGTTGGGATATATCTACTACTCAAGAGAAGGAATAAACTTCCATTCCTAGCGATTGAAAGCTTGAAGTGAATTCTAGTTGTTTTTTGGGTGCTATAAATGTCAGTATTAATGGATGTAAAACTAAGGAAGTATGTAACATGATTCCTAGTGTAATTTGGTGATAATGGTAGCTCATATAACATGTGCAAATCAAACTACTCACACAAATTTCAATTCCATAATCATGGAAATTTATAAGGAATAGGAGGGCACACCATCCAAGATTTCCCCCTCAACTACAGTGCACCCACCTCAAGGATGCTCCCCAAATTCAATTATTTTATATCAAATTCCTATGCACTTGCATCCACTTCCATTTAAAGAAAGAGAGAGTAGAGAAGCCTCACCTTCTAGTTGGGTTTTCTCTCATAATGGCTTTCTAGTGCATATCTTGTGTTCATTGTGGTTTGTAAATTTCATTTCATTTTTCTTTATTTTCCATATTTTATCTATACATAGTAACTAACAAATTCATAAATATAAGGAGAAATTAAGCCTCATAGTGTGGATTTTGGATTTGAAATAGATTTTATTATATCTTTGTGACAAACTTCCCAATGGAACATTCATGCCAATTTACAAATCAAGCATCTAGTGCAATGCAAGCTTGTAATACTCTAAAGTTAGTCTATCATGGAAATGACAAATTGAACACTACAAATCTTCAAACCCTCAGGAGAGAGTTTGAAACCTCGAACATGGAGGAAGAGAACATTGACCAGTTCATGACCGAAATGATGAGAGTTGTAAATTTTCTCAGTGGTAATAGAAATATGACTAGAGATTAGAAAATTATGGAAAAAGTTCTCAAAATTCTACCTAAGAAATTTGAGATGGTTGTTGTTACAATAAATCACTGCATATATCTATAAAATGTTTTTGACAATATAAGAACTTATAGGATCTTTTTTGTCCCACGAGTCAAGAATCAACATAGAAGAGGAACCTTTAGCGCATGCCTTCAAAACAAAGGCATCCATTGGTAGAGGCGGAGATAAAGAGAGTAGAGGAAAATATTAAATAGGTAGAGGTTATCATCAAGTGGAATAAAGAACATCATTAGCACAATAAAATCAACCTAGTCAGTCTTTGAATCAGAGGGGAAAAAGCAGAAGATGGACATACAATTCCAAGATACATTGTTATGACTAGAAAATGTATGGACACTATGAAAATGAATGCAGAAAGAAACAATTAGATTTGAACTAGGGAATAACTAATGTCTCCAACAGTGAAGAAGAGACCTTTAAATTAATGTTCATATAATTTCACATCACTGAAGAAGATCACAACAAATATCTTTGCTTGTTGAATAGTGACTGCAACAATCACATGACGTAACAAGAAATTTGTTTCTAATATTAATAGCTTTATTCAATCCAAAATTACTTTAGACAAATATTATGATGTTAACACCATAAGAAAATTTGTTGTTCCTATCCTAAATAAGAAAAATGAGAAAAAATATATTATTGATGTTTTTATGTACCAAATCTTAGACACAATAAGTATTGGATAGTTGAGTTGACATGATTATGATGTCATATTAAGGGCTATACTTTCACAATCATAGATAAGTTACTTAGTAAAAGACATGTTATGAAGGTACAAATGACTAATAACCAAATGTTCCCATTGCAAATAAGAAGTGTAAATTTGTCACGGTGATATGCACAAAATGTATCAAGCATAGATGAGAGTTGGTTGTGGCATCTTAATTATGTTCACCTACCTTTTAGGTGTATCTTAGTCTCTTGCATTGATAGTGAGTGGTTAAGGGAATCCCTATATTGAATGAGAAAACCAACACTTCTAAAAGTGGAATTCTTGGAAAATCATCAAAGGGAGTTTTCCAAAAGCCTACTACAAAGGCAAGAAGCATCCAGGACTTCTCCACATAGATCTATTTGAACCCATGCAAACTCATTCCATTAATGGAAGTTTCAAATTTTTGACATTGAATAATGATTTTAATATAAACATTTGGGTATATTTCCTTAAAAGAAAATTTAAACATTCACAAAGTTCATAGAGTTTAAGGTTGTAGTAGAAAACAAAGTGGTGAACATGTTAAATTGTTTAAATTAGATGGAGGAAGAGAGTGTGACTCAATGGAGTTTCAAAAAGCTTTTTAGACAAAAAATAATTAAAATGTAATTTACCACAGAATGGAGTCACTGAAAAAAGAATCTTACCATCTTTAGAAAGGAATATGTTCAAAGCTAGAAACATGCCCACTCAGTTTTGGGTTGAGGCTAATGCTTGGTTTATCTATGTATTAAATGGATCTCCATAGTGTGAAAGGTATGTGCCTCAAGAAACATGGAGTATCATGACCATGACAAGGAGCATCCTCAAGGCTAAGAATCTTCCCAATGAGTTTTGGACTAAGAATAATGTGTGTTTAGTATACATATTGGATAGAGCTCCAAAAAATAGCCTGAAAGGTAAAAGTGCCCAAAGAAGCATGGAGTGGCACAAAGTGAATGTTAGTGCCAAAGAATGTGACAAAGATTAAGGAGTTTTAAAATATAACTTATTCTTACCTATCGATCAAGTATGCATAGGTTAGTTAGTAGTTAGTTGACTTGTGGTTGATTAGGACTTTGTATATTTATAGAAAGTTGCTGATCTATTGTAACATCTTATAGTGAAAAGGGCTAGCTATGCCCCATGAGTTTCGATGCTATTCATTCTTGTCTTTGCTTGTTAATTTAACAAAAGTCTCCTCCACCTATAATTTTCTTCCTTGCCACTGTTTACAAGCTCTGCAACATCTATTTTGACATAAGTTTCATAAGTTGAAACCCTTCTAACTTAAAGAACATCATCCCATCATAACACAAAACAGAGATACCAAATCAATATACCACATTTACAGTTTGTGTTTTTTAATCTATTTTTCAATTTTCTTATGATTAAGAAAAGTAGAGAGTGGTGATATCAGTCTTTGGGAAGTCTCCTTCACCCATGATCTCTGCAATATTATCCACTTTTCCACTTTTTACAAATTCCATGATGTCTATATTGACATGTGTGTCATCATTGTTTGAAACCTTTCCCACTCAAACAACTTCATACCATCGAAACACAAGATAAAGATCCCAAAAAGATATATAACATTTACAATATTTTATTCCATTTATGTTTTAAGTTATTTATAATTAGTAAATAATGATCTTTGCATATGTTAACAATCTACTAGCACATTCAACATCCACTATTAACCACTTTCTATCCATCTTAACTTTGGATCTAAATAAAGATCCCAAAAAGATATATAACATTTACAATATTTTATTCCAATTGTGTTTCAAGTTATTTATAATTAGTAAATAATGATATTTACATATGTTAACAATCTACTAGCACATTCACCATCCACTATTAACCACTTTAGATCCATCTTAACTTTGGATCTAAATAAAGATCCCAAAAAGATATATAACATTTACAATATTTTATTCCAATTGTGTTTTAAGTTATTTATTATTAGTAAATAAAGATCTTTACATATGTTAACAATCTACTAGCACATTCACCATCCATTATTAACCACTTTAGATCCATCTTAACTTTGGATCTAAAAGTCAAAGTGATCAAATCTCTTTTTAGATATTCACATCTCAAGAGATTTGATACCTCTCTTGGTAGATGCCAAGTTAAGATGGATCTAAACATTTATTTATTAATTATAATTATAATTAATTATAATTGTTAATTTGTTGGTTTAATTCCACACCAATACCATAGGGTTCTAGAACCTAGAATTAATTACAACTATTAATTTGTTTTTTTAATTTTCTCTTTTAAATAAGTTATACTTGACATAAATACTATAGATTCTCATAAACATTGAATTAATTATAGCACATGAATACCATAGGTTCTCATAAACCTAGAGCTCCAAATACATAACTTGACCGAATCAAATTTACCTTACCTAACTAACAAAAATTAATAATATTATAAAATTTATGAGAAAAAAAATTTTGGCGTAAATCACATGATAATACATTTGTCAACGCGTTTCGAACCAACAAGTGTGGTTCATCGTCAGGACAAGTTGAAGAATCAGATCATGGCTACATATTAAATAGGGAGAGCAGATCATCCAATGGCTAGGTTTGAGTTGAAAACGGCTATATTAGATCAAACTGGATAAACGGCTAAGATTGACCAAGAAACGGCTAAATTTGACTATTCAAATTGTTTAATTATATAATATTATTATGCTAAAACAAATATTATTTTAATACCTATCATATGTTATTTAAGTGAAAAGTTAACCATATCTGAGTTAACAATACTACTAGGGAATATTTATAATAAAATTGATTGAAATGTTAACATATAATAATATATCTAGGGAAAATAACTATTACAAATCGAAATGATTTAATAATAACTAATAATAATTAATATTATATTATTATTATAATAATGTTATAGTATTAATCTTATTATTAATGTCTTGTGTAACTAATTAATATAAATTTAATAGTAAGGTTATTTAAGGGAATAAGTATTAATTGATCTAGGGATATTAGTAATTCTAAGGATTTAATATTAACTAAAATAATATTAATTATTGTTATATTATATATACTAGATCATTTAGATTAGTCATGAAAAGGGAATATCTATACTAATATCTAACATATATTATTAGTCATATTAACTAAAGTAATATTAGTTATTATTATATTCTCGTTATAGTAATAGTATTATTCTTATTATTAATGGTTAGGGTATCAATTTATTAGTAATCTAATAGGAACATATATTAATAGTTCTAGGGAAAATTAGTAATTGTAAGGATTTATTGTATTATTATTATTAATATAATAGTGTTATAATAATAGTATTTAATTAAAGGATGGGTAACTAATTAATATAAATTTATTAGTAAAGTCGTTTAAATATCTTATACTAGATAATTTAACCCATTAAGATAGGTATGAAAAGGACTATCTCTTAAAAATAAGAAATCAAGGAAGATTTCCAAAAAGGATCAAAGAACTATGGCTAAAGAAAGCAGGTTAAAGGATAACAAGGGGGAATTTTTTTTTTTATAAGAAATCTAGAACAAGCTATTAATAGAGGGAGGGGAGGAAGGGGAGGAAATGACTAGGAAGCGAGGGCCGGGATCCAGCAACTACTGATCTTCCAACCATCATCTCTATTGAGATTGCTTGGCCTTCTTTCAATCTCAATGGCTTCCCTAAATTTTTGGTGATGGAACTGTGAAACTTTAGCAATAACATTGGCCTCCTCAATACAAACATGATGTTTGGTCTTCTCCGCATGCTCTGCTAATGCGGAAGACTTGGTTCTCCTATGTTTAAGGTCAGTTGTGAGCTCATTAATCCTTTGATTAATAGTGCATCTAGTCTCACCAATATAGGGGGTCCCACAGGAGAAAGGAATAATATAGACGCCCTTCATGACCTTAGGGTCAATAGGATCCTTCATTGATCGGAGGGATTTACAAATGGTGTTAAGGGGTCTAAAGGTTGAGGGAACATTATGCTTCTTAAGAATCCTCACAACCTTAACAGTGGTCCCTTGAACAAAAGGTAGATGGACCCCTGGGACTCGTTCTTTAGGTTCCTTTTTGACTACTGAATTTCTGGAAGCTTTAAGGGAAGCTTTCTATCCAAGGTGTCTACTATAACCGTTCTCAACAAAGACATTAAGGAGATGGGATTTCTCTTTCTCAAAGCTCTTTTCATCAGAGACCCTTAGGGCACGAGTAGCGAGGGTGTTGAGAACGCCGAACTTTTGAGCTGGGAAATGATGGGAACTGGCATGAAGATATTTCTCTGTATGTGTTTTCTTCCGAAACACTTGGTGGGAGAGGGAACCGTCAATATTCTTTGAAATAAGAATATCAAGGAAAGGGAGGCAACCATCGAATTCTTGCTCCATGGTGAAATTAATGGCTGAGGATTGATTGTTGAGATGATTGAAGAAGAGATCTAACTCCTCTTGGCCATGAGACCAGATGAAATTAGTGTCATCTACAAATCTTTTCCAAAGTTTAGGTAGGAGGCAGGCTAAGGCCAGAGCCTTGGATTCAAAATCTTCCATAAAAATATTAGTAATGACACGGGATAGGGGTGATCCCATGGAAACACCACAGGTCTACTCAAAGAAATCACCCTCAAAACTGAAAAAGGTGGAAGTGAGACAAATCTCAACTAACCAAGCGGTATCGAGATCCGTTAGGCGGTTGATCACTTCCATGGCCTCCTTTATAGGGATGCAAGTGTAAACGGAGACTACATCAAAACTAACAAGAATGTCCCTAGGGTCAAGCTTTATGTCCTTGAGCTCTTCAACAAAGGATGCAGAGTCTTTGACAAAGGACTCTATATGACCAACTAAGGGTGTAAGCTTTAAGGCAAGGAATTTAGCCAAAAGGTAGGTAGGACCACCAATGGCGTTGACAATAGGCCTTAAGGGAGCCTCCACCTTGTGAATCTTAGGGAGACCATAGATCCTTGGAGTAATAGGACTGCTCTCAATGAGTTTATGGCAAAGGGAACTCACTGAGCTACTAGACTTGATGGCAAGAGCCACAGTCCTAGAAATCTTCTTTAGCAGGTTCTTAGGAAGCTTTTTATAGCTTCCACTATTATAAAGATGATCTAACATCTTCTTGCAGTAATCTTCTTTGTCAAGAATGACAGTAGCCCCTCCTTTGTCGGCTTTCAGAACAACGATATCTTTGTTCTGGTTTAAGGATCTGAGGGCCACAAATTCTTCCTTGCTGAGGTTGCTTTGAGGGGGCTTTGCCTTCCTAATGATAACGACGTAATCCTATCTAATAGTGTCCTTAATATTATTTGGTAAACCTTTAATCCCGAATTCTACGTCACAAATAATATCATCTACCGGGATCTTGTTATGGGCCAGGGCAAAATTTAAACCTTTACCCAAAAGCTTAAAAATAGAAGGGGGAAAGGAGAAACTAGACAAATTGATAACTTTATTATTACGAGAAAGTGGGGGAAGATTAATATTATTATTAATATTTCTATCAAATTTGTTTATATATTTTAAATTATTACAGTTGTTAAGAATCAATAACTTACTATTATTATTAATCTTATTGTTGTAATTAAGTGATAAATTATTAATATTAGAATTATCATTAACAAGAAATAAATTATAACTACTTTTATTATTATTATTATTATTAATGGATGTATCATTGTTTTTATTGTCAATAATTAATACTACTTTGTTACTATTATTATTATTATTACATACGGAACTTAAATCATGATTATTAAGATCCCTACAGTGGGATAGGTTTGTGCCTTCACTGTCGAGGCAGATAGGGCTAACTATATATGCCACAGGAAGTAAGGAAAGATCCAGCTTCGGTAAGAATGAGATCTGCTTAACCATTTGCTCAGATAAACCAACCGAAGATGAATAGCTATGGGATGAACCAGGACCTGGTGTCTGGAAGCAAAAACTAGCACTGGAGTTAGGCGGACTGGGGTTACTCGTAATTGATTGTGATAGCCTTGATGGCATATCACTTCTGCGTAATGAAGAAGAGTTGCATCGTAATCCACCATTTGGATTAGGCTGACTAGAATTGAGCGTATACTTGTGTGATGTTTATGAGGAGCTCAACGCGATACAAACCCTTAGGCTAGGATTGAAAGATGAAAGACTGTCCATTGAGTTGAGACAGGATTGCTTTGGTTTCATTGGTTATCCTATGGCTCTTCTGGTGTTTTTGACTCTTCCCCCCATTGACGGTTCAAGAAAAAATAGTGAATTTGAAAGCAAATGCCATCTCCTCTAGTCGCCTCAATCCGCTCCAGTCTTTTTCGAATTCAGATTCCATCTCTCCAGTAGCGCGTTCCTGCTTGGCTATGAACCCAGAGCAGTCCTATCTCAACTCAATGGACAGTCTTTCATCTTTTGAGCCTAGCCTAAGGGTTTGTATCGTGTTGAGCTCCTCAGAACCATCGTACAAGGATACGCTCCATTCCAGTCAGCCTAATCCAAACGGTGGATTATGATGCAGCTCTTCTTCATTATGCAAAAGTGATATGCCAACAAGGCTATCACAGTCAATTACGAGTAACCCCGGTCTGCCTAACTCTAGCGCTAGTTTTTGCTGCCAGACACCAGGTCCTGGTTCATCCCACAACTATTCATCTCCAGTTGGTTTATCTGAGCAAACGGTGAACCAACTCTCATTCTCGCCAAGCTGGATCTTTCCTTGCTTCCTGTCACAAATATAGTTAGCCCTATCAGCCTCGACAGTGAAGGAACAAACCTATTCCACTGTAGGGATCTTAATAATCGTGATTTAAGTTTTGTATGTAATAATAATAATAATAATAATAATAATAACAAAGTAGTATTAATCACTGACAATAAAAACAATGATATATCCATTAATAATAATAATAATAATAAGAGTAGTAGTAATTTATTTCTTGTTAATGATAATACTAATATTAATAATTTATCACTTAATTACAACAATAAGATTAATAATAATATTAAGTTATCGATTCTTAACAACTGTAATAATTTAAAATATATAAACAAATTTGACAGAAACATTAATAATAATATTAACCTTCCCCCACCCTCTCGTAATAATAAAGTTATCAATTTGTCTAGTTTCTCCTTTCCCCCTTCTGTTTTTAAGCTTTTGGGTAAAGGTTTAAATTTTTCCCTAGCCCCTAACAAGATCCCGGTAGATGACATTATTTGTGACGTACAATTCGGGATTATAGGTTTACTAAATAATATTAAGGACACTATTAGACAGGATTGCATCGTTATCCTTAGGAAGGCAAAGCCCCCTCAGAGCAATCTCAGTAAGGAAGAATTTGTGGCCCTCGGATCCTTAAACTAGAACAAAGATATCATTGTTCTGAAAGCTGACAAAGGAGGGGCTGCTGTCATTGTTGACAAAGAATATTACCGCAAGAAGATGTTAGATCATCTTTATAATAGTGGAAGCTATAAAAAGCTTCCCAAGAACCCGCTAAAGAAGGTTTATAGGACTGTGGCTCTTACCATCAAGTCCCGTAGTTCAGTGAGTTCCCTTTTCCATAAACTCATTGAGAGCAGTCCCATTACTCCAAGGATCTATGGGCTCCCTAAGATTCACAAGGAGGGGGCTCCCCTAAGGCCCATTGTCAACACCATTGGTGGTCCTACCTACCTTCTAGCTAAATTCCTTGCCTTAAAGCTTAAACCCTTAGTTGGCCGTACAGAGTCCTTTGTCAAAGACTCTGCATCCTTTGTTGAAGAGCTCAAGGACATAAAGCTTGACCCTAGGGACATTCTTGTTAGTTTTGATGTAGTCTCCCTTTACACTTGCATCCCTATAAAGGAGGCCTTGGAAGTGATCAACCGCCTAACGGATCTCGATACCGCTCGGTTAGTTGAGATCTGTCTCACTTCCACCTTTTTCAATTTTGAGGGCGAGTTCTTTGAGCAAACCTGTGGTGTTGCCATGGGCTCACCCCTATCCCCTGTCGTTGCTAATCTTTTTATGGAAGATTTTGAATCCAAGGCTCTGGCCTCGGCTCGCCTCCTACCTAAACTTTGGAAAAGATTTGTAGATGACACTAATGTCATCTGGTCTCATGGCCAAGAGGAGTTAGATCTCTTCTTCAATCATCTCAACAGTCAATCCTCCGCCATTAAGTTCACCATGGAATAGGAAGTTGATGGTTGCCTCCCTTTCCTTGATATTCTTATTTCAAAGAATATTGACGGTTCCCTCTCCCACCAAGTGTTTCGGAAGAAAACACATACGGAGCAATATCTTCATGCCAGTTCCCATCATTTCTCGGCTCAAAAGTTGGGCGTTCTCAACACCCTCGCTACTCGTGCCCTAAGGATCTCTGATGAAAAGAGCTTCGAGAAAGAGAAATCCCATCTCCTTAATGTCTTTGTTGAGAACAGTTATAGTAGACACCTTAGACAGAAAGCTTTCCTTAAAGCTTCCAGAAATTCGGTAGTCGAAAAAGAACCTAAAGAATGAGTCTGAGGGGTCCATCTACCTTTTGTTCAAGGGACCACTAATAAGATTGCAAGGATTCTTAAGAAGAATAACGTTCCCTCAACCTTTAGACCCCTTAACACCATTCGTAAATCCCTCCGATCAGTGAAGGATCCTATCGACCCTAAGGACATGAAGGGTGTCTATATTATTCCTTTCTCTTGTGGGACCCACTATATTGGTGAGATTGGACGCACTATTAATCAAAGGATTAATGAGCACGTAGCTGACCTTAAACATAGGAGAACCGAGTCTTCCGCATTAGCAGAGCATGCGGAGAAGACCAAACGTCATTTTTGTATTAAGGAGGCCAATGTTATTGCTAAAGTTTCACAGTTCATCACCGAAAATTTAGGGAATCCATTGAGATTGAAAGAAAGCCAAGCAATCTCAATAGAGATGACGGTTGGAAGATAAGTAGTTACTGGATCCCGACCCTCACTTCCTAGTCATTTCCTCCCCTTCCTCCCCTCCCTCTATTAATAGCTTGTTCTAGATTTCCTATATAAAAAAATTCCCCCCTTGTTATCCTTTAACCTGCTTTCTTTAGCCATAGTTCTTTGATCCTTTTTGGAAATCTTCCTTGATTTCTTATTTTTAAGAGATAGTCCTTTTCATACCTATCTTAATGGGTTAAATTATCTAGTATAAGATATTTAAATGACTTTACTAATAAATTTATATTAATTAGTTATCCATCCTTTAATTAAATACTATTATTATAACACTATTATATTAATAATAATAATACAATAAATCCTTACAATTACTAATATCCCTAGATCTATTAATACTTATTCCCTTAAATAACCTTACTATTAAATTTATATTAATTAGTTACACATTACATTAATAATAAGATTAATATTATAACATTATTATAATAATAATATAATATTAATTATTATTGGTTATTATTAAATCATTTCTATTATTAACAGTTATTTTCTCTAGATATATTATTATATGTTAACATTTCAATCAATTCTATTATAAATATTCCCTAGTAGTATTGTTAACTTAAATATGGTTAACTTTTCACTTAAATAACATATGATAGGTATTAAAATAATATTTGTTTTAGCATAATAATATTATATAATTAAACAATTTGAATAGTCAAATTCAGCCGTTTCTTCGTCAATCGGTTTATCCAGTAATATAGCCTTTTTTCAGTGAAACCTAGCCGTTGGATGATCTGCTTTCATATGTAGCTATGATCTGATTCTTCAACTTGTCCTCACGATGAACCACACTGTTTGGTTCCAAACCTTGGACAAATGTATTATTATGTGATTTAGGGCGAATTTCTTTTTTTCTCATAAACTTGATAAACTTGATATAGATCACAAACCTTAATTCAGCTATTATAATTTTTTTTATAACAAAAATTAATAATAATAAAAAATTTATTTATATTATTTTAATTTGAAGTAACTTTTATTTTAATGTAATTTTTATTTAACGTTAATGTAATTTTTATTATGTAAAGTGCCATTCCTGTTAATCTCATCATAAAATTTGTCTGCATGGTAGATTTAAGTGATAACTTATTCATTTAATATTGATTATTGATGACATACACCACCACACCAAGAAAAGCGGAATACATACACTCGTACTCATCTGCACTCCTCAATAACACGAAACTCCCGACTTATGTATACTCCTAGGTAACATGAAACTCCGACTTGTGTATACTCTGAGAAGCACATTCTCAGAGTTGAAAATTGATAACTTTGGCATGCATGAAACAGAAGCACATTCTCAGAGTTGAAAATTGGTAAATTTGGCATGCATGAAACAGAAGCACATTCTCAGAGTTGAACATTGATAACTTTGGCATGCATGAAACAGAAGCACATTCTCAGAGTTGAAAATTGGTAAATTTGGCATGCATGAAACAGAAGCACATTCTCAGAGTTGAACATTGATCATTTTGGCATTTGAAAAAAATATTCAGAATGGTTATAAACACATCCAATCATCTTTCCACCGGCTGAATTTGAACATTTCTTGATAATTTTGACATTTAAAAATAACAATTTTAACTGGACATAAAAATTAATTTACTCGAAACATTCATCTAATTTTACTATAAACGGAATTTAAACACACATTCCATTATAATAAGATCGACTGAAACACCAAGATAAATCATAAAACCAATTCATATCAGTTTTTCACATATCTGATAACATAGTACTCTACTTTAGCAAATATGTCAAAAATGATCAGACTCTTCAAACTAGACAAGTACTCCACTTTGATGGTTACTGCACCGTTATATACCTTTTCCTCTGTTTGAAATGTAATAATTTCAACCTCACCTGTCAGGCAGGAGCTCCAAGAACTGTGTTGTTGACCCTGGCACGATGAGAAATGCGATCAATGTCTACACGACGATTTCCTTCTGCTGGATGGAGAGGCTCTCCTTCCACTGTGCCCCAGCAATCTGGGCATTGAGATGTCTCCACAGGTTCTCCGCATTCCCCTACCACGTAGTAATGGCCATTCCGACATTGATACCAGTGCCCTCTTCCCCCCGCCGCTTTAGTAACAACTTCAATAACCTCTAGTTTAACTCGATTTTCCAGCCCCACCCTAATTTCGGCGGTTTTTGCATGATCAGGGTTTTTCTGCAGAATGATGTCGCAAATCGCCAACCCAGATGCGAAGTCGTTTCGAGTGGAACAAACCAATGCCCACTGAAGCAGTGCATAAATGGCCAACTCATTATCTGCTAATTTAGAATTAACATTATTGTTGCTGAAACTATATTTCAGTCTTATTGTTGGAAGTTTTTCAAGCAGGAGCACCTTGTAGGAGCTGTGCTCTATGATAAAAGAGAGATGTTCTATTGCTTGATCATGGCATTGCAATCCACAGAGCGCACAGGCTTGGCCCAGATGGGCTTCCAGAAGCCCTGGACTGCTGCGGAGAGCTGCACTGAATTCCACCAGTGCTTCATTATAGCCCCTTTTCTTTAACATATCACCTCCTCTCTTCACCTTTTCAAATACAATCACTAGCTTCTTGACTTCTTCTATCTGTTGCAACTTCCTCTTGACAATGTTTGAATATCGTAGTGTTCTTCTAATAGGTGACCGACATGCAGGACTGCAGAGCATAGCATTTAACAATGCTAATAGAGTTTAGCAATTCTCATTCAGACTGCAGAGTACAACACAGAAAGTGCGTGAATTATAACAGGCTTACCATTGCTTTAGCTTGACAGCAGCAGCACCGGGCTCAGCAACTGCGTCGTCCATGTCCATCCAAGTGTCGAGCCCACTTACTTCAAATACATGCAGGCAGTCCAGAAGCTGCACAAACTTGTCAGATGGATCACATTCTTCTAAAGTCATCTGCTTAATGACATCCAAATACTGTGGATTGCAAGTCCTGCAAATCTTGGGGCAGGGCTCCCCACAGAGACCTATACAAGGATGCCCACACCTTAGAGTTTCTTGGCAAGGTTCGTCACACCGAGGCCTGGTACATGGTTCATGGCAGGGGAGATCACAAGTATGATGTTCACATTTCCATTCGCATTTCTCTATGCAAGGCACGCATAAGGTTCCACATCTAAGAATACAGTCACTGTGCACACAACGTTTCTTGCAACGATGTTTGCAAGGAGGACAAATCTCGGAGCAACCAGCCATGCATTGGTGGCCACATGGGAGCTCCCTAGAACATTCTTCTTTACAGAGAATGTGTGCAGTGCCTTGCTTGCATGACCCGCATGTTCCTCTGCAGATATGCCCACATCCTGAGATCGGGACCATATCACAGGGTTTATCGCATAGAAAGCTAGCAGCATCTTCACAACAAAGCAGCCTTGCCTGATGTCCGCATGGCAAATCTTTGACAACTTTAACTTTACATGTACCGCCATGGCTGCCACATCTTAGTTTACAACGATGGCTAAGGGTTTTGGGAAAGTCTTGAATTGCACGCCACAATGAAGAGAAGCCAGGGCCGCCACATTTTAGTTTACAACGAGGAACAAGATTATTGCGAAAGGCTTGAATTGCACACCGGAATGAAGAGAAGCAATCCTCACTGATCAACTGAAAGTGGGTAGACAAGTATTCTTGGTTGATGGGCAATGGTTCAGGACGATGCGAAGATATTTCATCTTCAGTTCGTATAACTGGCAAACTTCCCATGTTCGATCCCTATGCATAACCAGGCGAGCAATGCAATTCTAATTCAAAAATATCTCTAATCTTATATATGAAAAGTAATTTAGCATCCATTCGAAAAGTTAAACCTCATATTATCTTACGTGACCAACCTCTTCAGATTCTGAGAATTGTTGAAACTTTTTCATTTTATTCAGATTTTCATAACAGTGAAACTTTTCAGAGTCCTCCGGAATTCAGTGGATTGCTTCTCTAAAAACTCTGAACTAGAAGGATCCTCTGTATACCCAAAGTTCAGCTCTGCAACTCTGGGAAAAGAGGAACAAAGACCATAAATATGATGAAAAGATAGAAAAAAATAGAAAAAGAAAAACACAAATATGCACTGAATAAAAATTTCTCACATACAACCCACCGAAAGAGCTATTGTTCTGGCCTCTTTTCCCTTCATACATTCACAACAATCCCAACCACCAATATATAAAACCCTAACTAATTAAATATGAAATCTTACAATTTCTTTCTAACCAGACTTACTCAACTCCAGCGAACTCACACTAAACACTAAATTATACTTCTTTTTAGTAAAATTAACTCACATTAACTCTCTGTACATTCCATGTATAGAGCAGTAATTTAGTATTTCCAAGCTTTGGCTCGATCATGCCTCCAATATAGACTTGAATCTGCCTGTGAAAAGGCGAGCTCCTTTTGAGCCCCAAAATATATCGGTGAGCGAACAAGAAACATTATTTTATTTTTGTATGCAGGGATTCAGTGACTACAGTTATCACTCAGACACTTTCGGAGTGAGGAGCAATCCAGAATCAAACCAGGAAATGATAAATCCAGTTATCTTTCAGCTCTGTCCTCTCGACCTCTCGAGTTAGGACTAACTTTAGCATATTTTATGAAAATACTAAAGTTAACCCAAAGTTATATGGATAATTAAATGTAAAATTATATCAAATTTATTAATGAGACAGTTTTGTGAAGTATTAAAGTTAAATCAAATTTATATGGATAATAAAATATAAATTAAATAAAATTTATCCAGCAAGGCGACTAAAACGAGCAAGGTACATTACATGTACTATGAGGGGGAATTTAGATTTAGGATAAAATGAAAAAACCTTTGTGATGCTAATAAAAGATGAAGAAAATAAAAGGGTATTTTATTAGATTAACTGTATTTTAAATTTTAATTAATGATAATGTAGAGTTATAGATTATTAAATTAAATTGTATAATAATCATTTAATTATTACAATATGATTATTTAAGTTTATAAGTGAATAAATTATTATTAAAAATTTTAAAATTTTATGGACATATATGAATGGTAAATGGTAAATGTTAATAGGCATTAGTCTATGATAACTATCAACATACTTACTTTATCATACATCTCATGTAATAAGATTCTTAATTATACAGATTTGCTCTTATTTTATCATGGATATTTTTAATATGTAAATATGTTTGTTATAATACGATGGACCAATACTATGGTTTATTAGTCCCACATGCCCAATCTATAACTGATTTCATATGGTACTTATTCATATGATTTTTCTTTTAAATTAATCAATTTAATTAAAAAAAAAACATGACTATTTTAAAGATAAATCTCAATATTTGATTTGTAAATTCTTGTAAGAATATTTTAAAATATCTCATAAAGATTAAATCACCTAATAATTGGTTATTGGAAGATATGGGGTGTACTTTTGCCTCAGTAACGTTGGATCTCCTTTAAATGCACATTACAAATTATATGCATCCTTCATTTACCTATTGTTCAAATAACCTGGCACCATGACTCAGTGTTGTAATGATAGAAAACAACATCCATCTATCTAGTGGCAGGCAGGACCCTAGATACATCAACAAAATCCTTTTGATTTATGCAACACCTTCAAATCATAAATTCAGGCGAGTGAATAAAATGGAAAGGCAGCTAATAGATGTTGTATTATATGTCTTCACTTGTTTGAGCACCGACTTTTCAAAATCCTGCAACAAGCTTCATAATGGTTGTCTAAGCACTGAAACCGACTTTCCAAAATCCTGCAAGTGAATCCATGGCATGCAAGAGTTCCTTTGACTTAGAACCCAACACATATCGGCATGAGAAATTGTGATATATGAAGGAAGATTCAACTTTGTTTTGTATATAGCGATACACTAAGTAAAATTATCACTCACATGCTTTTGGAGAAGGGCAATCAAGAGTCAAACCAACGGTTATGATAAATCTTTCAGATGTCACTTCTCAGGTTAGGAATAAATTTATAGGGGTTGTACTAGAGGAGGCAACCAGTGATGGGAGCTAGCAGAGACTAAAGGGAGAGACCAGAAACTAGAGGTGGCAACCAGGTAACAATGTTAGCATGAAGATAAAGTTAGGTTTGTGACTAGAGACTGAACGAGGATCGAAGGGAGATGGTCATTGGGGACGCACCAGAGGTGGGAATTGGCAAAGACTGAAGGGAGCTAGTCATAGGGGTTGTACCAGTGGTTGGAATGACAGAGGCCGAAGGGAGCTGGTCATAGTGTATTTGATTGAGCTTTGTGGGTCTTAACATCGTGATACTCTTTTGGGATGTGGGTTTCCTAATTTGAAGGGGGTATTGTGCATGGTTACATCACAAATACAAGAGATGTTGAACTCTCATACGTTGGAGATTATTCATATTGGTATGTTATTACTTGTTTCTCTCTATATTATCTATTGAATAGTTATAGAGCATTGTTGGACTCGACGTAGGAAACCATGTGTCCACTTGGAAAGGCTTTCTTAAGCTATTAAAATCAGAGGAGGACATTGAGACTAGGATCGCACAGGACCAATCTAAGCTCTATCAACTTTGGAAGAAATGGATAGCTTTGTTTATTATATTGTGCCCATGTAAAGAGTTAAGTTTTAATTGCTAATTCTGTGCTTAAGCGGAAAAACGGTCAGAGATCAAAATTGGTCAAAGGAGGACGTGAGCGAGAAATAGCGCATAAGAACCATTGGATCAGGCGGGTGAAAGGAAATTGAATAGCTAAGATCAGATCGCAGGAGGGTACATAGGTAGATGGGCAAACAAGGTTAACTAATTGGATGGATGGTTTAGATCATGTTGCGGAGGTGAAGTCAAGAGATGGATGGGTGGAATCAATCAGCGGATGGATGACAGAGATCAGCCAAGCCAATTGGCGATCGGGTGAAGTGACAGCCGTCGGATCAGACGAGGCAGATCGACGGTGGGAGTTTAAGGCAATAAAGTGATCAGGTGATGCGATGGCTATCAGATCAGGAGACAGATCGACGGTGGAGATGGAGGTGCTTAAAGGAATGTGCAAAAATGGGGGAGCGGGTTTAGAGGGCGGTAAGCAGTATATTGTGTGCCCTTAAATCTGTAAGTGGTTTCCTAAAATTTTACGCGATTAGCCTCCTTGGCTGACATGTAGCATGGGGAATTCGCTCATTTTGCGTGCCCTCGATTGGATAACAATCAGACAAAAATCCACGCGATATCGCGCGAAGGCCGTCGGATCTGGCAAGGCAGATCTACGATGGAGATTTGACCGAGCGAGTGTGCGATAGCCGTCGGATCTAACAAGGTAGATCGACGGTTGGGATTTAAAGTGCACAAAGTCAAACACTAAGAGTGAATTCGGGTGGTGATTGGTCAATTTTGTTGTGTGAGGCGATCTATGGTTAAAAATCGTTTGAACGTGGATTAATAGCTTTCGCTCAACTTTTCATGCTAAAGGAGAATGACAGGGATGTGAGGGAGATTAAATGATGGGAAGAGAGCGAAGGAGAAAATGACCATTAAAGGAACAGAGTGATATGAAATGAGTTCAATGACTGTGTTAAATAACAAACTTAACATAATTTTTTTTAAATTATATAATTTACCAAAACGAGGATCATGATGATCCGATTGAGATTCACGACCACCCAAAGATGGTTGAGCACCATCATGACCAAGTACATGAGTTTCTTGATCTTGTTGACCATAGGGAGAATGTTGAGCACCCTTGCGAACGATCTAGTGAGAGATGCTTCTTAAAAAAACAGAAATTATAAATCAATTAAGTTAATTAACAAAAATATAATCAATATGTATGTACATATGATTATAGTACCCATTTATCAGTTAAGTAAATGCACACACACACACACAAATATACTAGAGGGAGGAGGTGAGGCCGAGACACCTGTGAGCAACCTTGTGGATCTTTTCTTTGCCAACCTACTGGTTGAATGAGAGCATAAATGGAAGCAAACTGAATCACAACTAATCTACTCTACACTACTATAATGAGACTGCAACTACTTAAACAAATAAACATAAAACAGGAAGCTACTTCAGTGAATGAACAGGAAAGCCATAAATCTATGCTGAACTACTGTAATGAAAATGCATCTACTTGAACAAATGAACAATCAAACCATGCATCTATGCTATTGTTGTAATGGAAATGAACTACTTCAACAGATGAATAGAAAGCTATGCTACTTAATATACAATAAAGAGGAGCTTTGGTTGCTAGGGTCGGGCCCTAACCCAAGAGCTTCAGCCCTTTGAGTTAACTCAGTGCTGGCTTAGAACAAAACTCATCTTCATTATAAAAACATTGTATTACATCAAGAACTATTACAGGTCTAGTTCTATAGTCAAAAGTTCGAATTCTTGCTAACTCTTGGTAACTAACTACTGGTGACTAACTAAAAAAAATTGAGGTCCTAAGCCTCTCTATTTATACATCTGAAGTCTCCAACAACTTCCCTCAAAATTAGGGAGGTACAGCTCCCAACTTAATGATAAACTTGTGCTTTCACTTTCACTAGCTCGGTTGCCTTCTAGTAGGGAGGCTTGGCTCCCAACTCAAGATAAACTTGTACTTTCACTTGCTTGGTTGTCTTCTAGTACACCTGATTTGGTTGTTTGCACCTTCACTTGCTTGGCTGCCTTCTAGTACTCCTAATTTGGTTGTGTGTACTTTCAGCTGATGGAGGGATATTTGAATGGAGGGGCAGTAAATGAGGAGGATTTATCTCCTGTAATTCCTCTCCCTTGTCCCATTCGAGTTTTTACCAAGGTCTTTTACCATAGTTCCTTACTTTTATCTTTTTATCCCTGCATTTTCCTTGCTTTTATCCTTTATTCCTACATTACATGCACATTAGACCACAAAGCAAAATATCCAACTCTAACTTATCTCATAAGCAAAATATAATCAAAAGTATGCAATAAGTTGTGAGAATAGTTGGTTTGACTAAGCTAGGAGGTGAATTAAGGTCAATTAAGGTCCATATAATTACTCAATGATGAGTGTCATCATCAACCCCCTACTGAAAGTGTTGCTCATCCTCTGAGAAACTTAGTGGCTCTGGTAGCCTCTCTGACATCCTATGCTTCTACTATGGTCTCTTCTTCTTGTTCATAGAAGCCTACCTTATTTTCTAATTCTTCCCACTGATATTCTCTAATTTTCAAGCTATGAGGCAATGTTTTCCATCTCCTTATGCAGGCATGTATATTTCTTAGCAACCTAAACATGTCCTCGAAATGTGAAATTGCTTGCTCTTGGGCAGTAAGATATCTAAGTGCTAGCTGAGGATCATTTGCAATTAGATTATTGATGTAGAGTGGGGCCCTGGAATTTAATTATTCAGTTGCTTCTCTATCCCTGAAACCACTCAGCTCCTTTGTTTCTTGCTGCTCTGTTTTTTTGAATGCCTTCTTCCTCTTCTATTTTAGCATCATGTTCCTTTGTATTAGTATATTCTTCATTATGTCCCTCTATATTAGTTTCTTCCTTATCCACCTCATCCCTATCTAGCTCTGTATCTTATTCTTCTTGTTTTTCCTCCTCCTCACTGACAGAAGGACTAACACCATAGATGAAGGTTCTGATGTCATTCTCTGTTGGTAATTCAATGAAGACTGTCCATGTTATATGGATCCTGGGGTTTAGGAGGGCATCCTCAATGAGGATTCTGGTCAACCCATGGTGGACTAACTATTGGGAATTTCCTTTCTTTTCTTTGCTACTAGAGTCCATGAGTGATTGCATTAGAAAATAGGGTATGTTGAGGCTTTGATGAACTGGTGTTTCTACCCCAAATCTTAACTCTTCAAGCATTCTAAAGTGGTAGTCATAAACACATTGTATCTACCCTCACATGAGATATACTTGATGAGCATCTTGCTTGTGAGGCTTGAAGAGGAAATGAGCAAAATCTTGAGAAAACAGAGTTTCTTGTGCATGTAATCCACTAGCTTTTTAGAGGAAACTGGCCACCTTTTTACTTACAAACCAACTACCTCTTAACCTTTACAAATTTTGATCAGATGATGCATATGAGTGAGTGAGTAGGATAGTTACCTGTGGCCTTAATGCCACGCTGCAGTTGTCAAATATTAGACGTGTTGCTGATGGTCATTCTTCTTCCTCCTCCACTGTCTGTTGATGGTGTCTATGACTACAGATCAGATGATGTTGTTGTTGTGTAGTCATCTTTCTTCCTCCCCTGTTGTCTACTGATGGTGTCTGTGATTGAAGATTAGATGTTGCTGAATGGACAGAGGGAGTAGGAGTGTGTGTGGATGCAGGGATGATGGTAATGGATGAGGTGATTCTGTAGAAAACACAATCTTCTCCTGAATTGAAGCAATGAAGTGAAAAACAATGGAACTGATGAAGGGATGCATGGTAAGGAGTGGAGGAGATGAATATATGTGAGGCAGGGTTCCCTTTGGATCTTCTCTTTGCTCCCTACTTGTCTTTCTCATCCACCTGCAAATAACAATTATGTTTTTTTCTTTTATTATATATATATATATATAAACACCTAGGCTGCCTCAGAGAGGCTTTCACCCTAGATATTTGCCCTGGGCACCTCAAGGAAGGTTTTCACCCAAGGATCTTCTTTTATTTTCCATTTTTTCTCATCCTTGGGCCGCCTCATGGAGGTTTTCACCTGAATCCTTATCCTATTTTCTTTATTTTTTAGTGACCTGATGAGGGAGGAGCTGAAACTTGCTCCACCATCATCGTTGTCTTATTGATGTTGTCAATGAACTCTTGTTTAGATAAAGGCCTCTTGTACATTTTCAATCTGTGTCCATTAACTAGTAATGGAATGGCTTCTTCATCTATAGTTCTGATTCGCACTGAACCATTATCATGGCATCCTTCCACCACATATGGTCTGAGCCATATGGTACTTAGCTTGCCCTGGAAGTCTTCATACCTTGAATCATATAATAATGTCCAATCTCCTTCTTGAAATAGCTTCTCCTTAATATTATTTTGATGCTAGATCCTGCTCTGAATCTAAACTATCTCTGTATGAAGGAGGGCCTGTATTCTGAATTCATCCAAGCCATTCAAATGGAACAGTCTCTCTTTGTGTGCATGGATGAGATCTAGATCTAGTTGGTCTGGCATCGTCAATGTGTTATATTCAAATTCAATGGATAGAAAAGCCTTTTTCCCATAGATGAACTCATAGGGTGTAAACCCAGTGGTGGTCTTCCATGTTGTATTATAGGCCCAGGTTGCCTCAACTGGTCTCTCTGCCTAATCCTTTCTGTTGCTATTCACTACCTTGGTTAGGATGTTTTCCAGTGCTCTATTGGTCACCTCCACTTGCCCATTAGCTTGTGGATGATAAGGAGTGGAGGTCCTATGCTTGATTTTGTGATGCTTGAGCAGTTCTTCAATCATGCTAGAGGTGAACTGGCTACCTTGGTCTGTGACTAATTCTCTAAGGTACCCAAATTTGTAGAATATATTCTCCCTTAGGAACTCAGCCACCTTTTCTTCTGTTGCTGCCTAGATTTCTTTGGTTTCAACCCACTTAGTCAGATAATCAGTGCACACAATGATGTGATGCTTTTGCTTTGAAGGAGGGTTGATAGGCCCAATGAAGTCCATGCCGCACTTGTCAATTGGCTCGAAAGTCACTTGAGGTTGTAGACGCATTTCATCTCCCGGAGTCATCTTTCCCATCCTCTGGCACCGATCACACTAACTAACATACTTCTTCACATCCTAATGAAGACTGGCCAATAATAGCCTGCTTGCAACACTTTGAACGTTGTCGTCTTTGCTGCAACGTGACCTCCACAAGGCCCATCATGACAGGTCAGAAGGATGTCAAAGACTTCCTCTTCCCTTACACACCTTCTGAAGATTTGATCTAGGCCAAGTTTGAACAGATTGCCCCCTATCCAGGTGAAGGGGACACTTTTCCTTATTATCTTGTTCTTTTCTCTCGAGGGCAGGTTTGGTGGGAACTGTGTTGACACTAGATAGTTTGCTATATCAGCAAACCATGGGGAGAGAACTAAAATAGAAAACAAATGTTCATCTGGTAATTGATCGTCGACCATTGCTTCTTCACCTGCAGGCAGATTCATTCTAGACAGAAAGTCAGCAACAACATTTTCCTTACCAGGCTTATCAATGATATTTAGATCAAACTGTTGTAATAAAAGTAACCATATTATTCTTATAGTGTTTACATCTGGTTTGTTCATTAAATATTTAATTGCAACATGATCAGTATGCACAAATGTCTGATAGCCTGTAATGTAATGCCTAAACTTGTTCAATGAATGCACAACAGCCAGGAGTTCTTTTTCAGTCAGAGTATAATTTAACTCAACCTTTGACAGGTTTTCACTGGTAAAATAGATGGCATAAGGCAATTTCTCCTCTACCTAACCTAAGGCTGCTCCAGTGGCTTTATGTGAGGAATCATCATGGACATGACAGGGGAGGGCCCAGTTTGGGCCTCTAAGGATTGGTGTAGTGGTTAATTTACCCTTTATAATGTCTTGGGCCTCTTGACAGCTCTTTGACCATATAAATTCAGAATCTTTGGCCAATAATCCAAACAAAGGAGAGGCTAACTTGCTGAAGTCCTTTATGAACCTTCTGTAGTATCCAGCTAGCCCTAAGAAACTCCTAATATCTCTCTTCTTTTGTGGAGGTGGGACCCTTTGAATGATTTCTATTTTGTTTGGGTCCACCTGCAATCCTTGCTGAGATATGGAATGACCTAGCACAGTCCCTTCAGTCATTAAGAATTCACATTTTTCTGGACTAAGAGACAGGTTCATCTCAATGCATTTGCGTAATACTTCGCCTAGGTTAGTCACGACCTCTTGGAAATCACAACCATAAGGTGTAAAATCATCCATATAGATCTCCACAGCTTCATGAACAAATTCAGCAAAAATACTCAAGACTTCTCTCTGGAAAGTGGCAGGAGCATTGCACAGGCCAAAAGGAAGGTCCCTATAACAAAAAGTACGCCACGGACAGGTGAATGCGGTCTTATCCTATTCTTTTGGGTAGATTTGGATTTGGTTGTACCCACTGAATCCATCAAGGAAAGAAGAGAATTTGTTCCCTACCAGCCATCTAGCACTTGGTCAATGAAGGGTAAGGGAAAATGATCCTTCTTTGTGGCTTTATTCAGCTCCCTATAATCGACACAAATCCTCCACTTCCCATTTTTCTTTGGAACTAACACTAAAGGAGAGACCCACTCACTGTCAGAGATAGGGTAAATGAACCCTACATCTAACAGTTTTTGCAGTTCTTCTTTGACTATGTCTTTGAGGGTTGGATTCATCCTCCTTTGTGGTTTCCTGACTGGCTTACAACCTTCCTTGATGTATATGTGGTGAGTACACACTGAGGGGTGTACTCCCTTCATTTCCTTGTAGCTCCAAGTAAAGGCTTCTAGGTTCTCTCTCAACAAGTTGCATAGTTGTTCCTCTTCTAAAGTAGAAAGAGATGGATTAATCTTCAAGGTTCTCTCTGGGCCAAATTCTATGGTTTTGACTCGGATTTGGTTGGGATCGGCCAAGCATAAGTCAATTTGATGATTGTTCAGTGTTTCCTTTACTTCTTCTTCTAAGGGTAATGAACTAGGAGTTGGACTTTGGAGCAGGTGTTCAATTAAATCATCCTCATCTTGTTGTCCTCCTCCTATGATGGCTTCCAAAGTATAAAGTTGGGTAGAATAAAGCTTATCTTCTTCCTCCTTCTCCAACCATAAAGGTAAATCATGTTCTATGGAGGGTTGAGTAGGAGAGTGTAGGACTAACTGTTTGGACATATGCCCATTCTTGATGGTCATATTCCTAGCTCTGCAGCTAATTTAGGCATCAGTTGTGGCCAACCATGGCCTCCCAAGGATGAGAGGGTGACCAGTAAGCTTAGCCTTAGGTTGGAGAACTAGGAAATCTGCAGGGTGCTCCCAGGAATCAATTGAGACCATCACATCCTCTACAATTCCCTCAGGGTGACTGTGGAGTGGTCTGCAAGCTGCAACACTGTTGTGGTCTTCCTTAATGACCCCTGGAGGTTAAGCTTGAGCATGGTGTCCTTGGTCATCACATTAATGGCAACCCCAAGATCAATCAGAGTGTGTGGGACAATGGTGTCATTGATGTGAAAATCGACTACAGGGCTTCTAGGGTCTAAGTATTTTGGACATATTACCTACCCCAGCATTAAGTCAGATAACTACCCAATGACATTAATGGTAGGGGCATCCCTTTTTCTTCTTCCTGGATGCTTAAAGCACTTCTCCTTAATCAATTTATTATAAATAGGAACATCTTTGATTGCCTGGAGAAGGGGGATCTTTACACATAGGTTTTTCAATTCTCCCAGAAGTTCAGTTTCTTCTGGGGTAGGCTAGAGTGGTTGGGCTAATCTTTCAGGAAAGGGTGGATTTTCTTTAAGGTTTCTTTCCTCTCTTTCTTCCTCAACCTCCTTATGTAGAGAGGGAGGTTGGTTATCTGGGAGAATTCTCCCAAATCTTAGGTTGATCTCCTGGATTTCAATAGCATAAGCTGGGTATGATGTCTCTCCACCGTATCCTTGTTGAGCCTACCTATTGTTTGGGTTTGGATTTGGCTGGGCAGGCATTTGGGGTTGCCTAGGTGGAGCAGAGTGCAGGAGTTATGGTTGGGTAGCGTTGGGCACCAAATTGGCCTATCTTTTCCCTGCATTTCCACTCCTCTTTTCATCCCTTTTGTATTCGTTCGCATATATTTACTGTGTAAAACTATGAGGTAATTCCCCCTTTATCATCTCTTGGGATATTTAATTAATGAAGTAGAGTCATGAGGGTTTTACCTATGCGAACCACTAAAACATGTTATGACCGCAGATTATGGAGCGCAGGTGTTGACCACACAACATATCGCAGCAGTTCCATGATTCACAACAGCTGATCGACCACGACGAAACAACATAACTGATTTGCAGTTGTTCCCAACCCATTTTTGGATCATTCCTGTTCTTGCTCTCTCGGCGCTAGTGCTGTGATGGAACTGATGTATATCTTTGGGCATATAGTTTCTAGGTTTTGGGGAGAGATGTTATTCTCCTTTGTACTATATAAAAGATGGGTCATTCCTGTATCAGAGGTTAGTCAGACCCTGCATTGTATTGTAACAAAATTATTCAGATTAATAAGATACAAACCTTTTTGTTGATCTATCGTTCACTGTGAGTAACGTAGCCTTGATCAGAGAGTTGGGCCTGCTCTTCTGATCAGGTGTTGCGTGTTTCCTTGTTTTGTGTTTATTGTTTATTGTTGTGTTTATTTCTTGCTTGCTGTTGGAGATTCCTTAGGTAACTGTAGATACCTTTTAACTTTTGCAGTTGAGTTTTTATTTCTGTTTCAGCAATGCTTTGATTGGTAATCACGAACCCTTGGTCGATGACAGATTGTAACCTTTCCCCTGCATATACCTTGCATGTTTCCTTGAAAAGAATACACACCTGGATTGATACATTAATGTAGGAAAAGGGGTGGATAAATTGTTCATACCTGGACACCAACATTTTGGCGCCATTGCCGGGGAGGCTAACGAGGTGCAAGACATGATCTGTATTAACCAGAGGGTCAATCTCTCGTCTTGGGGAGAGAACGAGATTTCTCACTCTACTCTAGGTCCTGAGCGTAGGTATTTCCTTTATTTCGTGTTTTTATTGTTTTCCTGTTTTATTAGGGCTGATCTCTTGCCCTGGGGAGGGAGGAGTCCTTTGATGCCCTGCTCCAGGCCCTGAGCTTAGATTTCCCTAGCATTTTTGTGTTTTTGATTTCGAGAAACCCAATCTCTCGCCCTAGGGAGGGAGGGGTCCTCTGACGCCCTACTTCAGGTCTTGAAGTGTTAGGTTTTCTCATGTGTGTGTGTTATTTTCTTGGTTGGGTTCTTGTCCCAGGGAGGGAGGAGTCTTTTGACGCCCTGCTCCAGGCCCTGAACCCTAGGTTCCTGTTTTCTTTTCTTTTTTTTTCTGTTAACTGCCCTCTTTTCAACGTGATCTCTTGTCCTGGGGAGGGAATGGTCTTTTGACACCCTACTCCAGGCCTTGAGCATTGTGGTTTGATCGCAACATCTGTCATCACACCAACTTGTATGAACAGAGAGCCAAATAAAAGGGGCAGAGGGAGAGCCCCAAAGAAGGGAGGACAAGATTTGGGAAGGAACACTTATATCCAGCAAATCATTGCAAAAGCTGAGTCAGAGGTGTCTTCCCGTGCAACCGTGAGGCCAGGTGCACGGACAAAATCTGAGGGACAATCTGTAGAACAACCAGTGTTGTTCACAACACCCCCTACTGATTCGATACAACAGACCCTTCCAGCAGCCGGGGAGACAAGCAACAGTACGCCTGTTAAAGGGATCTCGTTGCTTGTAACAGAAGAAGAAGAAGTTGCAAGTAAAGCGTCCGAAGGAACGGTCCATCCCAGTAGGGAAGAAGGAGTTGCAGAGAGGAGATCTGAAGGATCCAGCCACTGTGACAGGGAGGAAGATATTGTAGAGACATTTCTATCACCAAAGGATAGAGGGAGTGTTGTTAAGGCAACTCGAACCCCTGTGATAAAATCCCTTCCTGCGGAGCCTGCTGAAATCCCTAGTGAGTATTGGAGGATATTCATGGCACCTACAACCTCTACTATTGACTTCCCAATTGGGGATTTAGGGACTGGTGCACCAACAAAGCCCATTCCTTTAACAACTTTACCCAGTTTCCATGGGCTTACTTCAGAAGACCCTGACACATTTTTGTTTGAATTTGACATTGTGTGTCGAGGGTATGATTACATAATGAATGCTCAGAAATTGAAAATCTTCCCTGCTACGCTAAAAGGGACAGCCCTGTGGTGGTTTATGGGTCTTGGGGGAAGGTCTATCACCACATGGGAGGAGATGAGAACTGCTTTCTTGGAGAAGTACCAGGACTACTGTAAATCACAGGATATTAAAGAAGAGCTTTTTAAATTTACACAGAAAGAGGACGAAAATATGGAAGACTGTGTGGAACGCTTTAAATACACATTGCAGAGATCAGGTCACTCTGACCTAGATAAGGACATTTTGAAAATTATCCTTCTCTGGGCTTTCTGAGAAGACTCTTTGGAATTGTTGAATATAGTCGGAAAGGGAGATATATCAAAGGAGAACTTTGATACCATCTGTGAGTTGTGTATCCAATGCTCAAGAGGAGTTGCAAGGAATAAACAAGGGATTCGATCAACAAAAGTATCTGGTGGAGGTGTTACAAAAGTAGAAATTGGGAATCTGTTTGACAACCTGAGGACTGATATCCTGAGTACTTTGTCTGAACAGATAGACATGCTGTAGGTAAAATAGAAACAACTGGAATTGGAAAGAACTATGGCCGTATTTTTCCCAACATGCAGGAAGAAACACCCACAGAGGGAATGTCCATTAAACTCTATAGAGGAGTGTGCAACCTGTGAGCTAAATGATGTGACAACTTCATGCCCATCCTTGCTAGGACTAAAAGCGGTTTTTCAAGGGACAGGCGAAGAGATGGAGCAGTTGTACTTTATGGGACCTAAAAAGCCATGGCAACCTCGATCGTCAATGGGAAATCAAGGTATGTTTCCGGATCCATCTCAATACTTTAGCAATTTTAATATGGGTCCCCAGACCATGCCTTATCCGCCCACGTAGACCCAATACCTGTTTCCACCTTGGCAACAGTGGGCTCCGAACAGGTGGGGGCCTTCTCTTGCTGGTCAGTTTCCCCATTCAATGCCACAATAGAAACTTCAGTTGCCCTCTAATGTGCCTCCTGGTAATCAGCTTGTTCATCCCCAAGTCCCTATCCAACCCAATTCGAATCCTAACAATAAAGGGGCTCAGCAAGCTAACACCCTCAACCTACCTTCATACAACATCTCTCCGCAGAATTATATGAGATGAATTTACGATTTGGGCGGATAGTAGATGCTCAACCCTCACCAGTTATCATTGAACAGATTGACAATGAGGAAAAGGAACCAGAAATGGTTGAAGAGGAACCAAACCGAGTCAACAAAAATTACACACCTCCTCAACTGCCAGTTACTCAAAAACACCAAATTGAACTGCCCTATCCAGAAAGGTTGGCTGTGAGTAAACCAACCCCTCAAGCTGAGTTTGACCTATTAGGGGAGTTACAAAATTTATTTTTCAAGATTCCCCTGTTGCAAGCTATGAGGGATGTACCTATATATGCGAAAACTCTTAGGGAATATTGTGCTAAGAAGCATAAAAAGAAATCAAGAGACCCGCTCACCATTCACGTAATGGGGAAGCTATTAGATTTCATGATGGGAAGGTCCATTCCTGTAAAGTATGGGGATCCCGAGAACCCAATTTTAACCGTACAAATTAATGGGGTAGAAATTCCAAATGTACTGGTGGATTTGGGTGCTGCCATAAATGTCATAATTGCTGAAACCATGCATGCATTAGGTCTTCGTAACTTGAAACACACACCTACAATGTTAGAACTGGTAGATCGATCTACAATGAAACCGGTAGGGAAGTTAGAAGATATCACGATTTCGGTTGATTCATGGCACTACCCTGTGGACTTCCTAGTACTCCAAACGCAATCTCCAGCTGGAGGCCATCCCCTGATTCTGGGAAGACCTTGGCTGGCAACCATAGACGCTTATATTGGGTGTTGGTCTAGACATATGATCATTTCGAATGGGAAAAACACTAAGAATCTAGTGTTATATCCTCCCACAGAACCTAACCCATCAGCAAAATCAGCAGGCCACAAGAAATATTTATACAAGAAAGAGTCTGAATCAGAAAATGAGGAGTTAAGACCAGTTCTTACTATTGGACAGGCCCTCCAGTTGAAAGCCGAAATAGAAGATGACGCAATTACTACCTTTATCAGTGATCCTTGTTCTATTTCAGATTTGAATTAGCAAATCATGGAGTCCGTCTTGAGCTGTGAGACTCAGGAAAGTATTGGAATAGCAGATGGATTCGATGAGCTACCTACAACTGCGCCCCATGACAGTATTTCCGTGGAAATAGAACTAGGAAAAGCCCTGAATATCAATCCAGATCTGTCAGATTCCCAGAAAAAACAACTCTTGGATGTTCTTCGGAAACACAAAGAAGCCTTCACCTGGGACTACTCAGATATGAAGGGAATTCCTGCTAATCTATGCACCCATCACATATACATCAAGGAGGACTGTTGTCCTGTGAGGCAACCCCAGAGAAGAATGAACCCTGCTTTGAAAAATATTGCTAAGGAAGAGCTTCAAAAGTTGTTAGACGTAGGATTTATCTACCCCATTTCAGACAGCCAATGGGTTTCTCCATTTGTAATGGTCCCTAAGAAAAACGGTAAATGGTGAATATGCGTGGACTACAGAGAATTAAATAAGGCAACTCAAAAAGACCATTTTCCATTACCGTTCATTGACAAAGTCTTGGATACATTCGCTGGGAAGAATTTTTTCTCCTTCCTGGACAGATTTAGTGGGTACAACCAGATCCAGATAGCTCCTGAAGATCAAGACAATACCACATTTACATGCCCTTGGGGAACATTCGCATACAGAGTCCTCCCATTTGGTCTCTGTAATGCACCTGCAACATTCCAGAGGGCAATTTTAGGGGTTTTCTCTGATTTTATGGATGATAGTGTTGAAATCTATATGGACGATTTCATGGCATATGGATATTCCTTTGAATAAGCATTGGGGAAGCTAGAAAAAGTTCTTGAAAGATGTAAGTAGGCACATGTCTCTTTAAGTATGGAAAAATGTCATATGATGATGAATGAAGGAATAGTCCTGGGACACTTGCTTTCGGCTGCAGGAATCCAGATGGACCCAACCAAGATAAAGGTAATACAACATTTTTCAATACCCAGAACACCCACTCAGGTACGTAGCTTTATCGGTTGTGTTGGTTATTATAGGCGCTTTATAGAAAATTTTGCTAAAATAACACATCCGCTTTTTCAATTACTGACAAAAGATGCAGACTTTGTGTGGACAGATGATTGTGATGCAACCTTTGTGAAGATCAAGGAATTGGTTTGTAGTGCTCCGATCCTTAAAGGACCAGACTGGACATTATCATTCTATATTCATGCTGATGCTTCCCAGATAGTAATTGGGGTAGTTTTGGGCAGCAAGTGGATAAGGTATTATATGCAGTTTACTATGTTAGTAAGAACTTGGCTCTTGCTGAGTTAAACTACACAGTGACTGAAAAAGAATTCCTTGTTGTCATCTACGCCATCAACAAGTTCTGGCACTATATCACTGGTTACCCCACCTTTGTACACACGAATCATGTAGCCATCAGGTATCTGATGAATAAACCCGTTACTTATGGTTGTATTAGGAGATGGCTTTTGCTACTTCAAGAATTTGATATTACCATAGTAGATAAACCAGGGAAGGACAACATGGTTGCTGATTTTCTGTCTAGATTAGAAAATAATGCCAAAGGTACACCTATCGAAGATAGCTTTCCAGATGAATATCTCTTTGCAATTTCTTCTAACACTCCGTGGTATGCAGATATTGATAACTATCTTGCTACAAGGAAGGTACCTTGTCATTTGCCATATAAGGACCAACAAAAAATTATTCATCATAGTACCTAACATTTATGGATGGTAGGATACCTCTTTCATACAGGGGCTGATCAATAGATCCAGCGTTGTGTATCAGAGGATGATATCTATGAGATATTGAAGGCTGCCCATAGTGGACCTTGTGGAGGACATTTTGTAGATAAAAGAACAGGCCACAAGGTGCTGCAAATGGGATACTACTGGCCTTCTATCTTTCGTGATGCTAGAGATTATGTCCGAAGATGTGACAGCTATCAACAGATGGGACAACCTGGGAAATTGGATGAAATGCCATTACAGCCCCAGATAGTCCTTGAACCTTTTGAGAAGTGGGCCATCGATTTCGTTGGACCCATCAACCCACCTTCTCATCAGAAGGTTCACATCCTGGTTTGTACTGATTATGTGACTAAGTGGGTGGAAGCCAGAGTGGTTGTGAAAGCAACAGAACAGGTGGTGGCAGATTTTCTTTTTGAAGAGATTTTTGCTCGATATGGTACCTTGAGAGAAATTGTTTCAGATGGAGGAGCACAGTTCACATCCCACATGATAGAGAGGCTTATGCAGAAATATGGGGTTAAACACAGAGTGACAACTCCTTACCATCCCCAAGCGAATGGACAGGTAGAAAGCACAAACAAGGTATTGGAAAATATCTTGACAAAAACTGTAGCAAGTCATCACCGGGATTGGTCACAAAAACTTCCAGAAGCTCTTTGGGCATATAGGATGACATGGCGGAATACAACCGGGTTTTCACAATTTGAGCTAGTCTATGGGAAATCCCCCTTGTTTCCAGTTGAGTTCGAGATCAGCATGCTCAGAACAACTTTGGAAGTGGGATTAGACTTATCAGAGGCCTAGAAACACCAGCTGGAATAGCTCAATGAGTTATACAAGATTCATTCAGTAGTTGTCCAGAGAACCATTGCTATCCAACAATAGAGAACGAAATGGCATGATAAATTTATCAAGAATAAGGTGTTTCATACAAGGGACTAGGCATTATTATATGACTCTCAGTTCAAAGATTTTAAAGGAAAGCTTCGCACTCGTTGGATGGGACCCTATGAAGTGGACGCTATATTCGACAATGGCACAGTCACATTGGTTACAATAGATGAAAATCGTACTTCCTTCCTAGTGAACGGACACTGTTTGAAGTTATACCACCGTCCAACTTATAAAGATGCCTTCATCAAACATTTTTCTGATACATCTGGTTTGATGGTTGTTGGTGGAGAGAATGCTCCCTCTGCCTTTTGTTAAAAATAAATAAAAATAAAAATGATAATATATAATAAATATATATATAATAATAATAATAATAATAATAATAACAACAACAATAAATATATGTTGTTACTACTTACTTGTTTGTCTTTTTGCAGGAATAAGAATTGAATTATGACAAGGAGAAACGGAGAATTTTTTAAGTAACAGTCGTTGTTGTTACTCCACCGGTGTTGTTACTCCGTTGTTGCTGTTACTCCATCAGTGTTGTTACTCCACCGTTGTTGTTACTCCGTCGGTGTTGTTACTCCACCATTGTTGTTATTCCATCAGTGTTGTTACTCTGCCGATGTTGTTATTCCACCCGTTGATGTTACTCCGTTGGTGATGTTACTCCGCCCGTTGTTGTTATTCCATCAGTATTGTTACTCCGTCGGTGCTGTTACTCCACTGTTGTTGTTACTCCGTCGGTGCTATTACTCCACTGTTGTTGTTACTCCATCGGTGTTGTTACTCCATTGTTGTTGTTACTCCACCAGTGTTGTTACTCCACTGTTGTTGTTATTTCGCCGATTGTTGTTACTCCATTGGTGCTGTTACTCTGCCGTTGTTTCTATTACTCTAGCGGTGTTGTTACTCCGCAGTTGTTGTTACTCAGTCGTGTTGTTACTCCGCTGGTGTTATTACTCCATTGGCATTGCTACGCCACCATTGTCGTTACTGTTACTCCATCGCCAGGTAGGTCTCTAGATATGCCTTCATTGACTCTTATGGATTTAATTAAAATATTCCAAAGAAGAGACTAGTACATGCCGCAGATGACCGCATTTAAGTTGGGGGGGTCCTGTCATAAAGAAATGATGGTGTACCTAAAATCATAATCATATCACATCATTACCAAATCCAATGAGAACGGAAACCAAAAATTATGCGATTTTGTAATCATGATTCCTATGCATTGGAATTTGAAATCGTACACCAAGAAATTTACCAGTCATTTCCCCAGTACGCTGCATTCAATTACCATAATCATTCACCTGTATTGCCATACCCTGCCATTATTTTCTATGTTTTTCGAGGTGTACCAGCCATTATTATCATTCTTTTACCCCGCGGCCACCATGCTAACAATATTGTCATCGTCAGTTGGGTTGCTGTTACTCTTGTTACACAGTAATTTATCACTGCCTTCCTGTCAGTCACCCTGCTGTGTCCAAGAAGTCACAATCACTAAGTGTTTGCTCCCTGAACTGGCTAAAAACCCATTTTTCCAAAGTTTTGTGCATCAGCGCGTCTGTTCCTAAAATAACCGCGATGACCAGCGCCCCACAGTCTATTTCGTGCGCTGCCATCGCGGAAGAACATCACTTTTCCGCGATGACGCACAGCGCGGCTTTCACGTGTCCTTCCGCGCTGACATGGCTTGTTCAGTTGTTGTCATGTGCTGACAGCGCGGCAGTCTCCATATAATCCGCGCTGATCCAGTTTGGGCGAATTTGTTCAAACAACCAGCCTTCCAGATCTCTCCAGGCTTGGTTGTTAGCTTTGTGAATGTCGACTCCCTTCTATGGCATGTCTGTTCGACCCTTTGCAACTACTCCCCTTGAAGATAAGCTCATCCTTCCACCTTTTTAGGAGACTCCTTCTCCTATAAAAACTTCCACCATTACCATGAGCAGCTAGTTAGAAACTAGTGGGAACTAGCTAGACTTAGCTTGGATTGTACAGAGCTTGTAGTGCTCAGATTGCTCCTATAGGTTTGGTGTGTTAGGAGTGGAAGTGATTCATTGCTTGGGGAAGTTTGTTTGTGACATTTGTGTGAGAGAGAGAGAGTTGTTTGTCTTGGGAGAACCATCCTCAAAGGTGAATGCTTGAGATACATGCTGACTGATCCCTCCTGAGAAGTTTATCGACGTCAGAACATTTGGTTGTACTCTTCTCTATTCTGATTAATAATAGATGACTGCTATTATTGTTCCATTCTCGTTTGTTTATGCAATGGATAAATGCGAATTATGTCTTTTCTGACTGGCATATAGTTACTTTTATTAGATTTCACGCTTGCGTTTGCTTTCCCTTCGTGTGTGCAGGTGTCCGTTCGCGGGGATCGCGGAAGACTATGACCAGCTGAAGCGAAGGAGCAAGGGAAACATCCCCTCGACAAACGACAGCGCAGGAATCCAAGTAGGTGCTCTTTACTTCTTGTTTAATTGTAACTAGGAACATGCGTGGCAGCATTGTGTGATTGTTGCTAGACCCCTATTGGGCTAGTAGGGATCGCCTCTATCCGTAGAGGGGATTTACCTTCTCAACAACTCTCCCCATACAAGCCGATTGTATCCATCGTGTTGATCTAGTTCTTACAACAATGGGTGGGTTGGCTATGCGCCATGAGCTGTAGGGCACACCAATGATCATAAACAATCAGGAAGTATGGCAGTTTTTTTCAAATGCAGGGTGGGATGTCTATTTCGACAAATTGCAAGGGTTTAACGAGGCAATTGCGATTGAATTTGCACTCAGTTTAGAGGAAGGGAGCTCTCAGGTCCGGGGGATAGAAATCCTTGTTACAGAAGAAACCATTACAGAGGTCAGTGGGCTACCCTAGCAGGGGAAAAAATGGTTTTCACGAAGAACCTCTCTTCCGGAGTTCCCTAAAGCATTCTTGCAGGTCGGAGAAAATGTTGTTCAGAAAGGCCGAGGGTGCGACCGAAATTCATTACCACACCCATGGGGTGAGGTAGCAGGTTTTGTAATGAGATACATAACCTATGATGGGAGGTATACCACCATGTTTAAATACCATTTCAGAATATTTGCTCACTTCTGGTTCCCACAAGCAGAAGCCTTTTCATTGAATATGCCTTTCTTCTTGTTAAGAAGTCTCCAGCTGATGGCGCACTTTACTTGGATTTTGCGACAAGTGGTAGCAGTCATTACCAACCATGGTTTGGTCTGACTGTTATTCATGCATGCAATTGGCCGATTTCAAATCTCATGGGAAACATTTCGGGATTTTACAGAGGAAGAGATAGTAGCTGCTAGGGCCGCTAGAGAAGAAGAGCTGGAAGCGATGGAGGAAGGAACCAGAGTAGAGGATGAATACATAGACAAGAGGAACTAGAGGAGCACGAACATGGGAGGATAGTCGAGGTTGCTCCACAAGAACCAGCCTCGACTGCAGAACCGATGGAAGAAGAAGTGCTACAGCAAGGGGCCAATATAGAAAGGGCCACCAGCACCACGACCAAGGCTGTCCCTCAAGAACCAACCTCGACCATGGAGCTAGTGGAGCAAATCAGCAACACTTTAATAAGCGAAGAGGGACCACATCAGGCTGAGGTGGAGGAGTCCGTTAATATTGCGGCCGGGGGTGTCCCACAAGAACCACCCTCGACCATAGAACCAATGGAGGAAGATGAACCTAGACGAGAGGGGCCCGAAGCTGAAAGAACCATGGGGCCAATAGAAGAAGAGGCTATGGGTATAATGGATGGAATTGATGTAATTATGCAAGAATCCATTTGTATCAATGTCGTGCTGGAAGAAACAGTGCCAGCATCGTCTGTTCAAGAACTGTTGGACACGGAAGGTGGTGTTACACAAGAACCACCATCAACCTGTTCGACCCTAGAGACCATAGAGGAATTAGATGTTGGGACTGATGTTGTTCCACAAGAACCAACGTCAACCTCAGAACAGGGGACTGCATAGGCAGGGGTTTTAACCCAGAGCAGAGATGTTGCAGACAGAGGGAAAGAGCCCGAGGCCACAACTGGGGCCGAGATAGATCAGGTAGGAAAATTCTTTCAATTTTCCTCTTACTTCTCCATTCCAAAAGGGGCAAGGGTGTCTCGCTCTGCCCGACACACAGAGGAGGATGTGGCCGTTCTGCCAATTTTGAAGTATGATGGGTCGAAGAAGGAACCAGCTGCCACAGGTTTGTTGGCCGCAGACCCCTACAGAGACCTTTCCCAGGAACCCAGAATAGAGGAAGAGGCAGATGTTTTTGAAACGAGGGAACCTGGAAGGGAAGGTTTGGCTGAACCACCGATGGACATCCATCGAGTGAGCCCGCCACCTATCGAGATAGCTTCACAGCAGGACGAGGTAGGAGACAGTAAGGAAGTGGCTGCTCCCCAGGAAGAGAGACCAAGCAAAGAAGCCCCGTCGATTAACCCTGTGGATACTCCCTCGAGTAATCCACCACCTGTCGAACCGGCTGCAGTACCAGATGAGGTGGTGGTCAAACAAGAATGGGTAGAATTGTGTGAACAACGAAGGATGCCTATGAAGCAGAAATATCAGCTTCAATTCAAAGAAACGATGTGGCTCAAAACAGAGGTTAAGAGGCTGAGAAAACAGATGCACCGGTTGAAGAAACAGGTGAAGAAATACAAGCGGCGGGCTAAGAAGCCCAAAACCATGACGGCCGAAGCAGGGACACAGGTAGATGAAGTGGCAACAACTTCTGTTGCCACTCAGACAGACCCGATAGAATATTTGTTTGAAGGCCGTGAGTTTTCTTTGACGGCTGAGGTACAAACCTGGAAATCCAACACAGCGCGATATCAGAATGAAGCGAAGAAAGCCCAAGAACGAGCATCTACGGCTATCTTTGAATATGTGGAGTGCATTGATATAATGCGATTGAGGCATGCAAAGTAGCAACTCAAGGTGGAGTGGCTGGAAAGGCAAGTAGCAGAGTTAAAAACCGATAAAGAGCAGATGCTCCATTTAGCACAGGAAGTGATGGCATGTCGCCCTCCCGCTTCCAGTTATTCTTTATTTTTGCATGAACACTTTCTTTTCTTTTGTTTGGAAAGCATCCAGAAAGAAATTAGTCACGAGATTGAGGACGCTGTACAGTTCCTCCAGATATTGAGAGCCCATGATGTGCCAACTCAGCATTTGATGTGTGAGCTTTACATGCATGGGTATCTCTTGCGTGTTGAGAGAGAATTTAATCTGGTTCCATATGTGGGGGACATTCATTTAAGGGCCCTCACCTCTTACACTTTTAATCAGATAAGTTGGCAGAAGGCTTCTGACACGTTCGAGTCAAATCAGGCCACGAAGCCTTTTATGGTAAGAGGAGAACCCGAGAGATCAGTGACTATGTATAATAAGCACACTACATTTTTGGAAATTATGGGAAATAAGGAACGGATGCTGAGGACACAAAAGTGGTGCATCGATCTCTATGTCAAACAATTGGTCACGTTTCAAGCTGAGGCCCTGGATAGTTGTCAGAAAAGGTGGATGATGTCACCCACATCTGTCCGGAATAGAGAACCGTTTGGAGCACCAAATTTTACACGAGCACTTAGCAGGGTGCCAAGATATGTGGCGTGCATCCAAACATGTGGGGTCCAGTGGATGGGAATTCGATTTCAATACCCTGTCCTATGGTTGCCAGCAGAACACTACACCCCAGCCTATAATGTACCAAATGATTGGTGGAAGGAAGTTCTCCTCTCAGAGGGGTTTAAGGTCCCAGGAACAGAAATGGTCGAGGAATACGATCTCACCTGGCTTCAGGAAGCACACAGCCTATCCAACCCAGACCTGCAGAGACGATGAGCTGCACAAGGGCATGCAAAAGGCTAGTTGGGGGGAGATGTTGGGCACCAAATTGGCCTATCTTTTCCCTGCATTTCCACTCCTCTTTTCATCCCTTTTGTATTCATTCGCATATATTTACTATGTAAAACTATGAGGTAATTCCCCCTTTATCGTCTCTTGGGATATTTAATTAATGAAGTAGAGTCATGAGGGTTTTACCTATGCGAACCACTAAAACATTTTATGACCGCAGATTATGGAGTGCAGGTGTTGACCGCATGGCATATCACAACAGTTCTGCAATTCACAACAGCTGATCAACCACGACGAAACAGAATAACTGATCTGCAGCTGTTCCCAACCTGTTTTTGGATCATTCCTATTCTTTCTCTCTCGACGCTAGTGTTGTGATGGAACAGATGTATATCTTTGGGCATATAGTTGCCAGGTTTTGGGGAGAGATGTTATTCTCCTTTGTACTATATAAAAGACGGGTCATTCCTATATTAGGGGTTAGTCAGACCCTACATTGTATTGTAACAACATTATTTAGATTAATAAGATACAAACCTTTTTGCTGATCTATCATTCGCTGTGAGTAACGCAGCCCTGATCAGAGAGCTGGGCCCGCTCTTCTGATCAGGTGCTGCGTGTTTCCTTGTTTTGTGTGTATTGTTTATTGCTGTGTTTATTTCTTGCTTGCTGTTGCAGATTCCTTAGATAACTGTGAATACCTTTTTAAGTTCTGCAGTTGAGTTTTTATTTCTGTTTCAGCAATGCTTTGATTGGTAATCACGAACCCTTGGTCAATGACAGATTGTAACCTTGCCCCTGTATATACCTTGTGTGTTGCCTTGAAAAGAATACACACCCGGATTGATACATTAATGTAGGAAAAGGGGTGTTTAAATTATTCATACCTAGACACCAATAGGTAGGTGGTGGAGGCAATAGGGCTGGAACATTGTTGACTTGGGGGCTCCAAAACTGGGGTGGGATATTCCACTGATGTTGTGGCTGAATGTAAGGTTGGAATGACTGGCTGGCTGGTTGGGAATGATACTAAGGTGCATAGGACCAAGGAGGGGGTGTAGACCAGGAAGTTTGAGTAGGGGGTCCCCAAGAAGGTATAGTTGTGGTTTGGTTGGGCCTGTAATATGCATGGGATGATCCTTGCATACCCTGCTAGTATGGTCTAATCCTAGGAGGTCTCCTTTGGTTGATGTAGCAAAGCTACTCAGTGACCCCTTCAGCTCCTTGATATACAACTTTGAGTCCAGGAAAAGAAGGGCACTTGTCTGTGGAGTGGTTTTCTTCACAGACTGAGTGAATCTCAATACAGTTCAATGGGCATTCATTCTTAAGATGCCTCCTAGTGCATCTAGGACAAAAGATGGCCAAGGCTCTCTTTACTTCCTCCTGATTCCTTTTAATGTTCATGGTGTCCAGTTGCAAGGCAAGGGTTTGCAACATCTCACTTTTGAAGTCCTCCAGCATATTTCCAATTTCACCCTTGATGGATGAGTTGGAAGAGGATGTACTAGCCATAGGTTGACTACTCCTACCCTTTTTCCTGATTGCCCTAGAATGGTTTCTAAAGATAGTCTTGATATCCTCATAGGGTAGTTGGTAGATATCTCCTCCTGCTAACAAATGCAAGGTATCTAGGATATCCTCCCTTACTCCTCTAAGCAGGACCAGCTTCAGTGACTCAGGGTCAAGTGTGCACCTGGCCCTTTTGTAACTGAGCTAGAATCTTTCTTCATAGTCTTCTAAGGATTCATCTTGGCCTATGGTCATCCTAAAAATCTCTTCTTTAGTGTCTTTTGACCTATAGTAGTCCCTATATTTGTTGTTAAAGGCCTGCTGCATCTGAGCCGAAGTTATGATGCTATCTCCAGGTAAACCCATGAACCAACACAATGCTGCATCCTTGAGGGTAGAATGGAAACAATTTTAACTTTTGATCATCCTCTGTATAGTCATAGGTTTGCCATATAACAACAAACTCAAATGGGAAAGTGTCAGGGTCCTCTGTGGTCAAGCCATGGAAATGAGGTAGAGCAGAGGGGCTTATATTCTTCGTTTTAGTGTCCTCGTTGGTTTCCCTAATGGAGAAAGCACTCTCAATTCTCTCTCTGTTTCCTTTGTCATCTTGGTTTTCAACCATTGGTTCAGTAGGGATGGGTTCTTCCTCTTCTTCTTCCCCTATAGGTTCTTCAAATATGTCAAGTTGTTCACCTAAAGGTTTTTCCAATTCACAGTCACCGAAGAAGAGAGAATGTTGATTGTTGGATGTAGTGGGGGTATTTAGTAAGAATTTTCCTGAATTATCCCTATTCCTACGAGGCATGAAAGGAAATGTTTTTGGTTTTTTTGTAAGATTTTCTTTAAAGCTGGAAAGTACTCTATAGAAAGAAAATTGTTGATTAAATGAAAAACTACTAAAAAAATGGAAACTACCTGCTGAATTGAAATTGTTGAATGAAATACTACTGACAAAAAGAAAACTACTTGCAAAATGAAATTGCTTAATTGCATGAAAAACTACTAATAAAAGGAAACTACTTGCTGAATTGAAATTCTACTTGCAGAATGGAAAGGAAAGCAGATAAATGACAAATGAAAGAAAGAAACTAGATTACTTTTGCATAAATAAACTAATGGAAGAAAATTGAAGACTAGAAGTAGAAGAAAAGAAAGTTAGAGACTAGAAATAGAAGAAGGAGCAGTAATCACTCCTACTCTGAAACCTCCCCGCAATAGTGCCAAAAAGTGATGAGCCTAGGTATTGCAGCAAGAATGCTGCAACTCCTACGGCAACAAGCTTTGCTTATCAACCTGAGGTTCATACAAACTTGGAGGTGACTATGCTATATACACAAGTAGAAGTGAAGGTACTGCTTGTTGTCATTGCTCATCTGGGAAGAGACCCCAGTGGTTCCAAACCAGACTTCTATAGGGTCAGAAGAAGCTTGATTTTGATGGAAGGAGGGAAAATATATTCTAAGGGAGAGCTACTCTACTGCAGAAATGAAGAAAACAACATGCAATCCTAAATCACACCATAACCTAATTAACCATGGAAACAACTAGACTAAGAAAAATTGCTAAACAACACTAATCTAATGCTAACTATCTAAGTTACAAAAGTAAAAGAGCATAAAATTATCCAAAGGTGCAAGCAAAGGAAACTAAGCTAAGTCTGTGTTTAAGTGGAAAAATGGTCGGAGATCAAAATTGGTCAAAGGAGGACGTCAGGAAGAAACAACGCATAAGAACCGTTGGATCAGGCGGGTGAAAGGAAATTGAACAGCTGAGATCGGATCCCAGGAGGTTACGTAGGTATATGGGCAAACAAGGTTAACTAACAGGATGGACGGTTGATATTATGTCGCAGAGGTGAAGTCAAGAGATGGACGAGCAGAATCAATCAGCAGATGGATGGTGGAGATTGGCCAAGCTAGTTGGCGATCGGGTGAAGCAACATCCATCAGATCAGATGAGGCAGATCGACGGTGGGAGTTTTAGGTGATAAAGTGATCAGGTGATTCGATGGCTATTACATCAGGAGACAGATCGACGGTAGAGATGGAGGCGCTTAAAGGAATGTGCAGAAATGGGGGAGCGAGTTTAGAGGATGGTAAGCAGTGTATCGCGTGCCCTCAAAGCTGTAAGTGTTTTCCTAAAATTTTATGTCATTAGCCTCCCCGACCGATACGTAGCACGGGGAAACCCCTCATTTTGCGTGCCCTTGGGCAGACAACAATCGGACAGATATCCATGCGATATCGTGCGAAGGCTGTTGGATCTAGCAAGGCAGATCTTTGGTGGAGATTTAACTGAGCGGGTTGGTGAGCGGGTGTGCGATAGCCATCAAATCTGATAAGGAAAATCGATGGTTGGGATTTAAAGTGCACAAAGTCAAAGGCTAAGAGTGAATTCGGGCAGTGACTGGTTAGTTTTGCTGTATGAGGCGATATATGATTAAAAACCGTTTGAACGTGGATTAACAGCTTCCTCTCAACTTTTCATGTTGAAGGAGAATGATAGGGATGTGAGGGAGATCAAATGACGAGAAGAGAGTGAAGGAGCAGATGACCATTAAAGGAACAAAGTGATATGAAATGAGCTCAGTGACTATGTTAAACAACAAACTCCCTATGAAAACCAAAACCCTGTGTTTTTGGGGTTGCTGCAGGGTTTCTTCCTCACATCATGGTCCTAGAGGGAGGAGGTGAGGTCGAGACACCTGTGAGCAACCTTGTGGATCTTTTCTTTACCAACCTACTAGTTGAATGAGAGCATAAATGGAAGCAGACTGAATCACAACTAATCTACTCTGCACTATTGTAATGAGACTGCAACTACTTAAACAAATAAACAAAAAACAGGAAGCTACTTCAGTGAATGAACAGGAAATCCATAAATATATGTTGAACTACTATAATGAAAATGCATCTACTTGAACAAATGAACAATCAAACCATGCATATATGCTACTGTTGTAATGGAAATGAACTACTCCAATAGATGAACAGAAAGCTATGCTACTTAACAATACAATAAAGAGGAGCTTTGGCTGCTAGGGTCGGGCCCTAACCCAAGAGCTTCAGTCCTTTGAGTTAACTCAGTGTTGGCTCAAAAAAAAACTCATCTTCATTATAAAAACACTGTATTACATCAAGAACTGTTGCAGGTCTAGTTCTATAGTCAAAAGTTCGAATTCTTGCTAACTCTTGGTAATTGACTACTGGTGAACAACTAAAAAAACTGAGGTCCTAAGCCTCTCTATTTATACATCTGAAGTCTCCAATGACTTCCCTCAAAATTAGGGAGGTACAACTCCCAACTTAATGATAAACTTGTGCTTTCACTTTCACTAGCTCAATTACCTTCTAGTAGGGAGGCTTGGCTCCCAACTCAAGATAAACTCGTACTTTCACTTGATTGGCTGTCTTCTAGTACACCTGATTTGGTTGTTTGCACCTTCACTTGCTTGGCTGCCTTCTAGTACTCCTGATTTGGCTGTGTGTACTTTCAGCTGATGGAGGGATATTCGAATGGAGGGGCAGTAAATGAGGAGGATTTATCTCCTGTAATTCCTCTCTCTTGTCCCATTCAAGTTTTTACCAAGGTCTTTTACCATAGTTCCTTGTTTTTATCTTTTTATCCCTGCATTTTCCTTACTTATATCCTTTATTCCCACATTACATGCACATTAGACCACAAAGAAAAATATTGAACTCTAACTCATCTAATAAGAAAAATATAATCAAAAGAATGCAATAAGTTGTGAGAATAGTTGGTTTGACTAAGCTAGGAGGTGAATTAAGGTTGACTAAGGCCCATATAATTACTCAATGATGAGGCTCATCAATTCCTCTGGTTTGGGTGACCTGCACCAGTGGCATTTTCAGAGGTTCTAGGCTGGCGGATCATATTCCTGGCATATTACATCGTGTTTTCTATTTTTCTGGGGATAATTTGAATTTTTCTGGTTGGTCAATTTTCATTATGGGACATCATTCTAACTTGACGTTACAGTCCCTAGCAGATCTGATCCCACTGCATCTCAGTGGTGGTGGTTTCATTGGCTTAGATGTGGTATTTATGTGAGTTGGTGGAAAAATCATATGATCAGTACAATACTCATCCATATTGGTGGCGAAATCGATTTTTATATTCTTCCAAATTGGGATGGGTGGGATCTCAGATCTGGTTTGTTCCTTCGTAAAATAAGCCTGTACTTTCTTCCATTAACATTCTCTATATTATTCCTTCCTCCACTTTGTCTATTTTTTTTTATCATAGCAACATTTCTCTGTGGTTTCTATATCGGTGTGGAGATTTACATTTATGATTGACATCCACTTTCCTCGGGGGACTCATCGTTGAACTGCTTGGGTCATGGGCCCTGTCCTCTCTCTCAGTGTTTTAATACAGTAAAGCAGATCATCTCATCAATTCGACCATTTTTCTCATCCTTTCTGCATTATAGGTTCCTCTGTGGTCGACTTATTCTCCCCCTCTTCATCCTATTTGATCTGACTCCTTTGACTCTCCTCGCTTTTGCCATAGTACAACTGACGAATTACATTGCTTCTATAGACGTTGATGTGTCCTCATACAAGGCATTTATATACACCACCCTAGATGTTGAGTATGCACATTCACATGACTATCGCACTGGTTTACAACAAATACATTTGGATCCACTGAACACCTACTCTTATGCTGCATGTCATACAGGTGGCACCAATGCAACTTCAGGGAAATATGACCATCCACTTCTTGGGGGAGGCCATTGGATGGGGCGATGACCACGTAGAAAGGCCACCAACCCAACTACTATGACAAAACTCGTGACCTTCGGCTATGATGTCATGTGGGATCAAATTGCAAGTCTACAAAATAGAGCATTGGTCGGTAGATGGTTTTTCGTGGATGTCTAGGAACAAGGCATGCAACAATGGGTACATTCCAAATGGACGTCTATTCTTGGCTACCCGCCCAAAGCAAGCAGTCTCATTTATCAATGGTATAGTTTTCATTTTTTACATCAAGATGACTTGGAGCTAATTAGATGGCTTCCATGGGTTCAGGGTCACAGTTTTTTATTCCTGTATAATTGGTATGTGGGGTTTAATCCACTATAGAATACCCCAAAGAATAATTTCATCTGGGTGAAGCTCTCAGGTTTACCATTGGAGTTTTGGACACATAGAGTATCAACTGAGACTGGAAACTCAATTGGACATTTCATATATGTTGATCCAAAATGTTTGGGGGCCAATGAAAAACAAGTAGCATGGATCATGTTCGAATTGGGTTTCTCTAGTGGCCTTCCAAGATAGATTGATTTGGCGTGGGAACATGTTGTGCATAGATGACATCTAGACTATTAGTGCTTTCCTTTCCAGTTCCTACTATGCCACCACATGGGACATTTGTTGGAAAATTATTCGCACAGACTATCAAAGGGTGGATACCATCGACAACGTAGCGGAAGGCATCAAAAGAACCCACCCGTTCACAAGCCTAGTCCTCTGCCACATTCAGATACAAACATTTCCTCAGAAAGATCTCTTGTTTTATATGAAAATTCTACTTCCTTCCCCTACATCTCCCCTCATCATACTCCCGATTGTGAATCACCTTATAAGGTAATTACACTCCCCAACCCAGCAGATCGTCGATCCCCCTTGTGCCACCTTTGAATAATCCTCCTCACCTCATTCTTCCTTCCCCCCTTCATGTTCAATCCCCCCATCCTCCTTTACCTCCCCTGGTAACTACATCATTACTAGTTATTTCTCTATCCCTAGATCCCCTCTCCATCCCACATCGCCCAAACATTTTTACTCTTCACCCTCCTCCTATGGGACTTATACACAATCCATAATTGACCTTCCCCCTCCCCCTTCTCATCACCCCCCTTTGAAACCGAACTTGGACCTATCCTTGCACAACTCTGATGGAAGCAATACAGATTTCCTTTTGGTCAACCAGGCCATGGACCTCGCACCTCTATCCATTCACAATGGCTCATCGCACATATTTGTCATTTCCATCAATCCCAAGTGTGCTCAAACTATCACTGTCCACAAGAGGGGTGGTGGGGATCTTGACATCTCAAATCCGTTTCATTGGCTAAATCCGGAAATTTTCTGGACTCAAATGGACTTCGTGAAATTTCCATCGCTACTGCATACTCTCGGGGCCTTGGGGAAAACACACCCGATATGTTGATTGCTGGGTGAATTGTCTCTCTCTGAATATGCATGGCCTAGGGGACCACTCCAAACTCTAATCCCTCAAACACCTTTTTGTATCTATTCACCCATTTCTGATTTTTCTTCAGGAAACTATGGATGCCTCTGATAGGGTTTTCTCTCATATTTGTAACATTTTTCTAGGCTAGTACATGGTGGTAGTCGATTCAAATGGAATGTCAGGAGGCATGTCCATCCTATGTGATCCTACATGCACCACATTGTCTTCATATAAATTATTCACAAGTATATTTTTTACTAGTTATATTTGGGGGTATTTGGGTTGACTATATATTCTAAATTTATATGCCCCATGCAAAGACAAATTATCATTTTGGAAGCGCATGGATGACTGTGATCTTCTCAAGGTAGGATCCTTGACTATGGCTGGAGATTTTAATGCAACAATGACTAGGGAGGAATGTTGGAGGGTTAGGTGCATAAGGGATCCCCTGGTTGACCATTTATACCAACTATTCAACTCTAATCACTTGTTGGATGGTCGACCACATCCTTTGGCTCCTACCTGGCACAATGGCGGAGCAAGAGATGATCACATTGGCAAAAGACTGGATCATTTCTTGGTCCAAAAAAACCTTATGGAGAGATTTGGGTGCATGAGATCCTGGGTGGTGAAATCCCATATATCTTATCATTTTCCAATTGTACTCTAGTGGTGCATGGAACATCCTCATTTGGGCATCCCTTTCAAATTTAATAGGACTTTGCTGAATGATGAGGGTTTCAATGAATTGGTCAATAATTTATGGAAGGCACAAGTTCGAGTGGAATTAGGGGAGTTTTGAGGTCTAAAATGGGACTCCTAAGGAAATTATAAAATAATAGTGCAAATAAGCAAATAAGATTAGATAACATCATCAAATTTTAGAGGGAAAAAAGAAAAAACTATCTTTTTTCAACTCGTATTTTCAACTTATCTCCCTATGGATTTACTCAAATTTCGAGTGGAAATAGTAGTTGGATGCATAATTTGATTCTTCATCCAAGGAGTACCCATGTTGCATACGTTTTATGGACCTTGCTACATTAAAAATGGGAAATACATGAAAAACATGATTGCAATCATGTTTTTCATATATTTCTCATTTTTCGTGTAGCAGGGTCCATATAACATATGCAACATGGGTACTCCTTAATCACATTTTTTCATGCATTTCTCATTTTTAATGTAGCATGGTCCATCGAAAGTATGCAACATGGGTACTCTTTGGATGAGGAATTAAAATTTTCATCCAACGAGTACTCCTGCTCGAAATTTTAGTAAAACCTTAGGGACCTAAGTTGAAAATACGAGTTGAAAAAGTAGTTTTATTATTTTATTATTTTTTAATCTTATTACTTTTTTACTCCAAAAATGGTGAATCATCCCCATGGTTGACATCATCATCTTGAATCATATTGGTTCTTATAAAGTCTATTTTGGTTTTACATTTTTCTTAGGAGGCCCATTTTAGACCTTAAAATTCCCCTAATAAGGGTTGATCCTCGATGCAACATCTCATTGATATACTTCAATCACTCAAAATTCGAGTCAGGATTTTGGAAAGGGAGAAAAAGAAGGCTCTACCCCATGAACTAAAGTCTATCATTAAGAAGATTGAGAATCTCAGCCATATTGTAGATAGGGGTGCTCCATCAAAACATATTTGGGACAGACTCAAAACATTGGAACATAGAAAGCGACATATACTGCAGATTCAAGAAACGACTTGGAGATTGAAGAGCAGAGCACTTTGGTTATGTGAAAGTGATAGAAACACCAAATATTTTCACAAATATGAAAATCTTAGAAGGAATGGAAGCACTATCTGGTAGATTTGGTGTAGAAATGGGGATATGGTTTACTCCATAGAGGATATTCAGAGGGAGGTTGTACACTATTTTGAGTCTTTTTTCAGGGACGACTCGGAGTCAACATAGAATATCATATATGGGGAACATCGGATTATCCTCTCATGTTCAATAAGGATCTGAACGAGAACATTTTCTGGCCGGTCACAACTGAGGAAATCCATCAGGTGTTAAATTTATTTGCTAAGGATAAAAGTCTGGGCTCGGATGGTTAGATGGTGGAATTTTATCTACATTTCTTCAATCTAGTGGGAGAAGACCTTTTAAAATTGGTAGAGGAATCACGGTCTTCGAGACATGTTTCAGGCTCTATCAATTCAACTTTTATCGCTCTGATTCCAAAAGCATCAATCACATCCACCTTTCTAGATTTCTGACCCATTTCACTCTGCAATATCACATATAAATTTATTTCTAAAATTATTGCAGAGCGATTGAAAGGCACACTCTCACTCCACATTTCTCGCGAACAATCGGGCTTCCTTCACAATATACTGATTCATGATGCTGTGTCCACTGCTCAAGAGATCATTCATACTCTCCATACCAAGAAAATCAAGGCATTAGTAATGAAGGTGGACCTTTGGAAGGCTTATGATTGTGTCGACTAGACTTTCTTGCGACTCATCCTAATGAAAATTGGCCTTTCTATTCAAATTATAGAGTGGATTATGGCTTGTGTTACTAATGTACATTTTTCTATATTGGTCAATGGATATCCATAAAAACAAATCAGATTAGGTCGAGGTTTGGGTCAGGGATGTTCAGTTTCTCCCTTGTTATTTATATTGGTAATGGATTGCCTTAGTCACAAGATCAAATCGGCATGTATAGGGGGTCACTTCAAAGGCATAAGATTGAGCACAAGTATTGTGATCTCACATAACGTTTTTTTGGATGATATACTAGCTTTTGGTATGGTGCCAAGGGCATAATGGATGGTTTCTATGAAATATTGCATCGATTTGGAGTGGACTCAAGTATGTTGGCAAATAAAGGAAAATCATACATTGTGCACTCTACGGGTGATCCTGAGGAGATCAATGACATTGTTTGTCTGTTTAATTTCCAATCTAGGCCTTTAAGTGATGGCCTCACTTATCTTGGCTTTAGACTTAAGCCAAATAACTACAAGTGTGTTGATTGGCTATGGCTAGTTGATAAATACAGGCACAAACTTAATGGATGGGCACACCAATGGTTGGCCCTTAGTGGAAGATATATCTTGGCACAAGTTTTTCTATAATAGTTTGTTGTGTACTGGGTGAATTTATACATCCTCCCCTCGACCATCATAAATAAAATCAAAATAATTGTGACGCATTTTATCTAGGCAAGTCGGGAAGTGTTGGGTCCCTATAATACTAGTGATTACCCCGTTACTATTGTAGTTATACCCCTTATTAATATTGTTGTGCCCCTATTGCCCCCATATTGTTATTACCGTGCCCTATAGAATCCCTCTATTGTTATTTTTGTGGCTTTATATTATTATTGTTAGGTCGGCTGGATTATATTGTGACTCCTTAGACTCCTATATATAGAAAGGAGGTTTTGTCATTTGAATCATCCCAGAATTGTTCATTTATGTAATGTAAATGAGGTTGCCCCCTTGAAGCGGCTGAATTCTAAGGCGTTGATCTATCTTTTCTATCTTTTCTTGAGCTGGTTTCATAACGTTTGGTATCAGAGTTTTGGATTCTAGGGTTTCGCTGCTCCAAACAGGTCATCGTGGCATTTTCGCTATAACTTTTTTCTGCGACATTTCAGAAGTTGCAAAAAAAACCCATTTGAGAAAAAACCGCGTTGAACATCGGGTCCAAATTTCAGAGCTTTTCGCACTATATTTGCGGAGATATGATCTGAGTAATTTGGTCTTTTTGTGGACTCCTGAATTACATTCCAAACAGGTGACCTGGGGAAAATCATCATAACTTTCTCTCTGGGGATTAGATTGAAATTTCATAAGAAGGCACAGAAAGAGGACGGACTGTAGTTTCTTTTATGCAATTTTCAAATCCAAAGGTCAAAACAGTGACTCATGGCACGTCGTACAAGTTCGCTCTACTGAACTAGTCTATAATCAAGTCACTGTGGGAGATTTCGCATAACTCTTCCTTGGAGAATCCAATTTGGGTCAGACTTGTGGCATTGGAAAGAGGTCACAAAGGGCTACAGAAGGTCACAAATTTAGAACTAGATGATCAGAAAGTACAGAGATACATCAGAGGCAATATAGAGCTCCTACAAAGTGAAAAAAGGTGTGTAGATTTTCTTAAATTTTTGCTTAAGCTTGGTTTGAAAATTTATTTTGAAGGAATTCAAAGGGAATAATGGAGAATTATTATCGGTAACTAATGCCCCGAGGAAAGAAAATGCAAACACCTAGTAAGGAACCTGAAAGCTCTAGCATGACTCATGAAGAAGAAGAAGAAATGCTATATGATATATCAAAATTACAAGAACAAGTGCAACAAGTGTCACTTGCACAAAAAGCAACAGAATCTAAGATGGATGGTTTAAGGAAAGATGTAGAATCTAAGATGGATGGTTTAAGGAAAGATGTAGAAGCTAAGATGGATGGTTTAAAGAAAGTGTAGAAGCTAAGATGGATTGTTTAAAGAAAGGCGTAGAAGCTAAAATTGATGGCATGGATGATAAGATGGAAGAATTGAAGATAAATATGAATAAGTTGCTACAAGAAATGGTCACTAAGGGTGAAAGGGTACTAAAGGAAACTCATGATGAGAACAAAAGAAATGTTAATCATGATTCCATAGACTCTAATTTTGGATCGAAGACTCACCATATTCCAAAAATCGATATGAGGAAGTTTGATGGCAAGGATCCCGCCACATGGATATTACAGATGGAGCAATTCTTCGATCTCAATAATGTGCAAAACACACAAAAGGTACATATGGAAACTTTATATTTGGAACCAAATCAGTTTGTATGGTATCAATGGCTTTGCTCTCGTAAACAATTTATCACTTGGGCAATTTTTACGGAAGAATTGATAGCACATTATGAGGATACAAAAAGCAACACTTTTTTTAGCCAATTGATAAGTCTCAAACAAAAGGGTTCAATAATGGAGCACATTGAGGAGTTCCAAAAATTGAACATAAGGGTAAAAGATATTCCAGAGGAGCATAGGATTGATGTGTTCATAGGGTCTTTAAAGGATAATATCCAACATGATGTTCGCCTTTGGGAACCTGATTCATTAGAGAAGGCATTCAGGTTAGCAAGAAAAATGGAAAGCAAAATTATGGCAACAGGAAGCATACCACTCACAACTATAAAGACGGAAGTGTTGTTGCCCCTAGTCTTCCACAACCTATAAGGTTGACACCACAACAATTGGAAGAAAAAAGAGCAAAAGGGCTTTGTTACAGTTGTGATAGCAAATACACTAAAGGTCATAAGTGTGCTGAGAAGAAATTATTCTACATAGATTGTGAAGAGGAAGAAGAAAAGGAGCAAGAAAGGTCAAAAGAAGAGGATATACTCCAGGAACAAAGCCTAGATGAAGAACAAATAAATCCGACCATATCTTGTAATGCATTGGCGGGAATTACCACTCCTCAAACCATCAAGATAGAAGGACAAATCAAGAAGAAAAAGGTAATAGTGTTGATTGATTCAGGAAGCACCCACAATTTTATTCATTGTAAGGTAGCAAAAGAATTGAATTGCTTCCTATATCCAGCACCAGAGTGTCAAGTGATGATTGCAAATGGAGGAACAATAAATTGCTCTGGAAAGTGCCATAATATCAAGCTATCCATGGGAGAATATGTATTGACTAGCCCAATGCTTTCCATTCCAATGGGAGGTGTTGATGTTGTACTAGGAGTCCAATGGCTACAATCCTTGGGTACAATAGCTTTTAATTTTCAAGAACTTTTCATCAAATTTTCTACGGAAGGAAAGGAAGTTGAATTAAGGGGTATTGCAGGGAAACCAAGAAAGATAATCAGCTCTAATGGTATGACAAAGCTTCTAAAAAAGGAGCAAAGAGGTGTAATTGCACAATTATGTTCGCTAGATGTTTCCACATCGGAATCATCTATTTCTCCAGATCTCCAAAAAGTCCTGGACAATCATTCCAAGGTATTTGAGACTCCCAAAGGTCTCCCACCTATGCGTGATCATGATCATGCTATTCATCTGATTCCAGGAAGTGTTCCTCCAAACATCAGGCCGTACAGATATCCCTATGTCCAAAAGAGTGAAATTGAACGTATGGTTGCAGAAATGCTAGAGGCTGGTATAATTCAACCGAGTCAAAGTTCTTTCTCTACTCCAGTAGTATTGGTGCACAAGAAGGATGGATCATGGCGCATGTGTCCGGATTATAGGGAGCTCAACAAGCTCACTATTAAAGATAAGTTCCCCATTCCTGTCATTGATGAATTACTGGATGAATTGCATGGATCAATTTACTTCACCAAGTTGGATCTTCGTTCAGGATATCATCAAATCAGAATGAAGACTGAAGACATTCCGAAAACAACATTTAGAACTCATGAGGGTCATTATGAATTTTTGGTCATGCCTTTTGGCCTTACCAATGCACCTTCAACATTTCAAGGTTTGATGAATTCAATTTTCAAACCATTCCTTAGAAAATTTGTGTTAGTATTTTTTGATGATATACTAATCTACAACAAGTCTTGGAAGGATCATGTTGAACATGTTGACAGGGTGCTACAACTATTGGAGGAGAAACAATTATATGCAAAAAGATCCAAATGTTTCTTTGGAGTCCAGGAGGTGGAATATCTGGGTCATATTGTATCTCATGAAGGAGTTAAGGTAGACCCTAGCAAAATTAAAGCCATTAAGGAATGGAAAATCCCCACATCCATAAAGCATCTGCGAGGATTTCTTGGGTTGACAGGGTATTATCGCAAGTTTGTTAAGAATTATGGGAGAATAGCAGCACCTCTAACAACATTATTGAAGAAAGATGCATTTTCATGGACTCCGGAAGCAACAAAGGCCTTTGAACATCTTAAAGAGGCAATGTGCCAAGCACCGGTCTTAGCTACACCGGACTTCACAAAAACCTTTATTGTGGAATGTGATGCTTCAGGAAATGGAATTGGTGTTGTTCTAATGCAAGATGAAAGACCCATTGCTTTTGAAAGTCGTCCAATCAAGGGAAAGTTTTTAAGCAAAGCTATTTATGAGAAGGAAATGTTGGCAATACTCCATGCACTTAAGAAATGGCGACCCTACCTAATGGGAAGACACTTCAAGGTAAAAATGGATCATGATAGCCTTAAATACTTTTTAGAACAAAGATTATCCTCTGAAGAGCAACAAAAGTGGGTCACAAAGATGTTGGGTTATGACTTTGAAATCATCTACAAAAAAGGGAAGCAAAATGTGGTGGCAGATGCACTCTCAAGAAAGGATGAGGATGTGGAAGCATTGTTGTGCGCCATTTCTATTATCCAACGAGATTGGATAAACGAAGCAAGGGAGGAATGGAAGAATGACGAAGAAGTGTGGGCACTTATTCGAAAGTTACAACAAGATTCCAGTACGTCTGATACATTTAGCTGGCAAAATGATTCGTTATGGTACAAAGATCGCTTATACCTCTGTAAGAATTCCCAGCTAAAACAAAAGATTCTTATGGAATTGCACACTTCTCCCTTAGGAGGGCACTTAGGATTTTTAAAAACTTACCACAGGGTTAAGAAGGAATTTTTTTGGGATGGCCTTAAATCAGATATTCAAAAGTTTGTGGCAGAATGTTTGGTTTTCCAACAAAATAAAGTTGAAACAATTAAGACACCGGATCTATTACAACCTTTATCCATTCCAAGCCAACATTGGAAGGAGGTTTCAATGGATTTTATCACTGGTTTACCCAAGTCTGAGGGAAAGAGTGTCATCATGGTGGTAGTTGACAAACTTACCAAGTATGCACACTTTTGTGCATTATCACATCCATTTAAAGCCAGTACAGTTTCTACTGCATTTATGGAAACAATTCAAAAGCTACATGGAAACCCAAAGATAATTGTAAGTGACAGAGATCCCATTTTCACTGGAAATTTTTGGACATAATTATTTTCTTGTCTTGGTACTCAGTTAGCTCATAGCTCATCTTATCATCCTCAATCTGATGGGAAAACTGATATAGTAAACAAATGTTTGGAAGGATATCTTCGTTGCTTTGTATCTTATAAACAGACACAATGGGTCAAATGGTTGCCTCTGGCTGAAAGGTGGTATAACACTTCCTTCCATACAGCAACAAAAATGACCCCATTTATGGCACTTTATGGGTATCAACCACCATCCATCACATCATATTTAAGAGAAAATTCTTGATCCAGGTGGATATTGGTGGCCACCTGCCAAGTCCACCTGGACCCCCACCATTGTCTTTCTCAGCATTTTCAGTTTCCTTAATTGTAGCACAACTTACTATTTTTAGCAGTTTTTCGGGTCCTGAACTTCCGGAGCCGTTTTGAGGCCCTAAACGACGTTTTTTGGGAAATCTGGGGGCAACATGGGTCCATGGACCGATGTTGCCCTTCCCAAAGTGGTAGTGCTCGGATAGATCTTTCTAACGAGCTATTGTACGCGTCAAACAGAGATCGTATGCCAAAGTTACGACCCCGGGAAGTTGATGCACCAATTTACCCAAACGGGGCCCACAGTTTGGCGTTTCATCTCCTAGGGTTAGGTTTTGGAATGTTAAGGGTTGTCCATTGTTTCTCAACAATAAATAGGCCTTCGAGCCTCATTGTAACACAGTTCAGAGGCATGTAGCCATCACATCTCTTCTCAGAGATAAGCTACCATCGCCCTAGCTAGTTTATTGCCATTTCTGTTTGTAAGCATATTTCAGTATTTTCCATTAATGAAATGAAGTATTATTTCCGCTGCATCTTTGTGTATATGGTTATCTCTGTAATTTGTTGCGTTCCTGTTTAAATCCGGATCAGTGGTATCAGAGCGGTCTGCTTTTTCTCTGTTTTTCTTTGCATGTCCCCAACAAGGTCGGGATATAAGGAGTTAGGGCTTGAACTGGTTGAACCTTTGCAAGACCAGCCTCGCAAATCCCGACGGCCTCCCATGGCAGACGAGAAGAAAGACGAGGGGGCAGGAGATCCCATCAAAATCTTGCTCGAAGAAGCGCTCGAGCGACAACGGAACGCGATGATGGACAGCTTTGCGCAGATCCTTCAGCGGCTACCCAGAAGCGGCGCATCGGCTTCCAGTAGCTCCTCTGGAAACACCACACCCTTTAAGGTACAAGTTAATTTTGAAATCCCCATATTCGAGGGTCAGATAGACGCCGATGCCGTAGATAAATGGTTAAATCTGCTAGAGGGTTATTTTTCTGTTCATGAATTTTCGAGTCGGGAAAAGATTGTTTTTGCTCTTCTCAAAGCAGCCCCCCACGTCAAGGACTGGTGGGAAACCTACTGCGAGCAGAAGGATGAAAGTACTGGCTCACTGTTTTCAGCCGCACCCACCTGGGATTCGTTCCGGGATGCCATCAAGGAGCAGTACTACCCTGTCGGAAGCTATGAGGATGAATACATAAAGTGGACCACGCTGCGGCAGGGAAGGGACCAAGACGTGCCGGAGTTCACCAATCTTTTCCATACCCTTCGCACAAAGTTGGGTATCAAGGATTCGGAGCAACATTTGATACTCAAATACCGTGGCTGCCTGCACAAGTACATCCAGGAAGAAATACAGTTCTTAAACATCCCCTCGCTCGGCGCAGCATACCGGTATGCCGTCAAGGTCGAGCAGAAGTTTAAACAAAAGAAGCGAGACTTTGGATCTGCGAATCCAAAGCAGGGGAAAGGTGCCCCTAAACCACAGAACAAAGGACAAAGCCAAGGCGGGACAGCCCAAGACAACCAGCCGAAGCTGCAAGCAAAGAGCAACGCCGCGAAGCCGAGAAAGGACACTGGAAAATGGTGCGAGTTCCATAAGAGCTCCACTCACAACACAAGTGAGTGTCGGGCCAAGCAGTCACTGGTGGCTGAGCTAAAGGTTTCAGAATCAGATGCATGTTCCGACTCTGAGTCAGAACCCGATAAGGGGTATGAAAAAGGGAAGCAGATCATTGATGCGGATCCCAGCGCCACTGTTGCTACCGCAAAGATCCAGAAAAATGAACCCGAAGATCCAGAGGAGGAGGAGCGTCTCTTCCACTCCCAGATGTGGGTAAAGGGCTCCCCGATACAGTTCATTGTTGATAGCGGGAGTCAAAAGAACCTCATTTCGGCAGAGGTCGTGAAGCGGTTGGGCTTACCGACCACAGCACATCCACAACCATACACCATTGGGTGGCTTCACCAAGGGCGAGATCTTCGCGTGAGCCAGCAGTGTCGCCTTCCATACAACATCAAGCCCTTCACGGATGAGGTATTGTGTGACATTGCTCCCCTTGAAGTTTGTGATGTATTACTAGGACAACCATACTTGTGGAAGCGACATGCTGTGTATGAATCAAGGCCCCGTGCTGTTATTATTACATTGGGAAATAAGTTGTTCAGGATACCAGAGGTAGCACCACCTGCCGCCATCTCTTTGATTACTGCAAAACAATGCAGTAAGATCATTTCCAAAACCAGGAAATTTGTTTTCCTGATGATACGCCCTCAAGGGAAGAAGAAGACAGTGGCCGCGGCCTCCAAACGGGGTTCCTCTGCACGGCAGCTACAGATGGACAAGATTGTGGAGGAGTACGAAGACATTTTCACCTCCCCGGCAGGGGTTCCTCTGCACTGTCAAGTCAAGCACTCCATCGATCTGACCCCAGGTGCGCCGCTACCCAATGGACCAATTTATCGGCGCTCCGTTCTGGAGAACAATGAAATCAAGAGACAGATTCAGGAGCTCCTGCAGAAAGGTCACATCCGTCCGAGTTCTTCGCCCTGTGGGAGCCCGATAGTGTTGGTACAGAAGAAGGATGGGACGTGGAGACTCTGTATTGACTATCGGGCACTGAACAAGATCACTGTCCGTAATAGGTACCCGATCCCGCGGATTGATGACCTCCTAGACCAACTAAAGGGGGCGAAATATTTCAGCAAGATCGATCTGAAGTCAGGATATCACCAGGTACCAATTGAACCCTCAGATGTGTGGAAGACTGCCTTCAAATCCAAGGAGGGCCTCTTCGAATGGTTGGTCATGCCTTTCGGATTGACGAATGCTCCTGCAACCTTTATGAGGCTAATGGATGACATCTTGCGGCCATTCACCAACTCCTTTGTAGTAGTATACTTGGATGACATTCTGATCTTCAGCCAGAGTTGGGAAGAGCACCTCCACCACATCCGACAGGTTCTCCAAACACTGCGGCAACACAAGCTATGTGCCAATTTGGAGAAATGCACTTTTGGCATGACCGAGGTTCAGTATCTGGGATACATCATTGATGAACAGGGGGTGCATGTCGATCCAGCCAAGGTCCAAGTCATTCGGGATTGGCCCTCTCCAACCACTCTAACAGAGCTCCGCAGCTTTCTAGGTCTTGCCAACTTCTACCGCAGGTTTGTGTTGGGATTTTCTCATATTTCTTGGCCCTTGAGTCAAGTCACCAAGGGCGGGGCGAAAGCAAAATTCTTTTGGTCTGAATCTCAACAGAAGGCATTCAGGGAGTTGAAGGATCGCCTCTGCACGGCACCAGTGCTCGCGTTACCAGATTTACAACAACCATTTGAGGTCGAGACAGATGCCTCTGACTATGCTATTGGGGCAGTCCTTACTCAACATGGACATCCAGTGGCATATCACAGTGAAACACTTTCAGACACAGTCCGGAAGTACCCCACTTATGATAAAGAGATGTATTCCATTGTACAGGCCTGTCGACAATGGAAGCATTACATTTTGGGGAAGGAAACGGTCATCCACACAGACCACCGACCTCTGCAGTTCATACAGACCCAAGGGAAATTGCAGAATGATCGCCATCAGAAGTGGTCTACATACCTGCAACAGTTTCACTTGAATATCAAGTATAAAAAGGGCAGCACCAATAATGTTGCAGATTGCCTCAGTCGACCACCGATCATGGCGCTAACCACCGTGCTCAACTCTTGCGGGCACGAGACTTCTGATTGGCCACTTCTCTACAAAAGCGACCCAGAATTCGGCCACACATACCAGACACTCTTGGAGGGTCGGCAAGTTGCAGATTTTCACCTCCAGGATGCCCTATTATGCCACCTCGGTCACCTCTGTGTTCCTTCAAGCGAGCGTGCCAAGATGATTTGGGAAGCACACTACAGTCGGGCTGCTGGGCATTTCGGGGTCGAGAAAACAGTGGCAGTACTGCAAAACTATTTCTATTGGCCGAATCTTCGACAGGATGTTGGGAAGTACATCCGATCATGTACTGCCTGTGCCATTGCCAAACCGACCATTAAGAAGCAAGGCCTCTATACCCCGTTGCCTACCCCTAGTCGACCTTGGGAATCCATCTCCATGGATTACATGTCAGGCCTTCCTTCCACTAAGCATGGAAATGACTGTGTTTTTGTGGTCGTCGACAGGTTCTCAAAGATGGCCATTATGATGGCCTGCAAGAAGAATATCACAGCAGAAGCCACTGCTAAACTCTTCTTTGAACGAGTGTGGGTGCACTTTGGGATCCCACAGTCTATCATCTCAGATCGGGACAGTCGGTTCCTCAGCACCTTTTGGTCCAGTCTCTGGTCAATGCTGGACACCAAACTCACGAAGTCCACAGCCTTCCATCCTCAAACTGATGGCCAGACAGAGGTTGTCAATAGGATGATTGTGCACATTCTGCGCATGTATAACTCAAAGCATCCACGCACATGGGACGAGAGCCTCCCCTACGTTCAGCACAGCTACAACCGAGCTCTTCACAGCTCCACTGGCCATAGCCCTTTTCAGGTGGGTTTGGGATTCCAGCCACTATGCCCCATTGATGTGGCCATGCCACTTGCAGCTACTCACATGAATTCAGCTCATGTCCAGTCCGAAACAGATAAGGCCACCAGCTTCATTGAGCGCATCCAACATATTCGCCAGCAGGTCCATGACATTCTTGAGAAATCAAATGCCAAGTACAAGCAGCGACATGATCAACATCGGGTGCCACACAAGTTTCAGGTGGGCGACAAAGTCTGGTTGCATTTGCAAAAGGAACGCCTTACTGGAGCCTATCGAAAATTGAGACCACTCCGATATGGTCCTTACACCATTACTAAGGCTATGGGAGACAATGCATTTGAGCTCAGCATTCCCCCATTCCTTGGCCTGCACCCAGTATTTAATGTGGACCGCCTTCGGCCATACTTTCCACCATTGTTAGACACATCCGACATTGCAGAACAGCTCAAACCCACAGAATTAAATCCAGATTGCATGGAACAAGCTGCAACTGATCGGATCATGGACACACAGATCAAGAACACTCGCCAACAGAATATCCAACTGTATCGAGTTGTCAAAGCGGGCCAACTCCTTCAGCAGGGCAAGTGGCTCACCAGGGAACAAGTTCAGCAGAAGTTTCCTCATCTCATGGAGGAGCTCAACGCAATGGGGACCATTGCTTCCTAAGGGGGGAGGAATGATCCAGGTGGATATTGGTGGCCACCTGCCAAGTCCACCTGGACCCCCACCATTGTCTTTCTCAGCATTTTCAGTTTCCTTAATTGTAGCACAACTTACTATTTTTAGCAGTTTTTCGGGTCCTGAACTTCCGGAGCCGTTTTGAGGCCCTAAACGACGTTTTTTGGGAAATCTGGGGGCAACATGGGTCCATGGACCAATGTTGCCCTTCCCAAAGTGGTAGTGCTCGGATAGATCTTTCTAACGAGCTATTGTACGCGTCAAACAGAGATCGTATGCCAAAGTTACGACCCCGGGAAGTTGATGCACCAATTTACCCAAACGGGGCCCACAGTTTGGCGTTTCATCTCCTAGGGTTAGGTTTTGGAATGTTAAGGGTTGTCCATTGTTTCTCAACAATAAATAGGCCTTCGAGCCTCATTGTAACACAGTTCAGAGGCATGTAGCCATCACATCTCTTCTCAGAGATAAGCTACCATCGCCCTAGCTAGTTTATTGCCATTTCTGTTTGTAAGCATATTTCAGTATTTTCCATTAATGAAATGAAGTATTATTTCCGCTGCATCTTTGTGTATATGGTTATCTCTGTAATTTGTTGCGTTCCTGTTTAAATCCGGATCAATTCTAAGGTTCAGGTAGTGGAACATCACATCGAACATCAACAACAAGTCCTACAACTCTTAAAGGATAACCTCGTGTTGGCACAGAATAGAATGAAACAACAAGCAGATCAACATCGCAGTGAAAGAAGTTTTGATGTAGGTGATTGGGTATTCCTACGGCTACAACCATATAAGCAAATGTCCCTAAAGCAAACTAAGAAGGATAATAAATTATCACCAAACTATTATGGTCCGTACAAGGTCTTGCAAAAGATTGGTACTATGGCATACAAATTGGAGCTTCCTGCAGCTTCTCGATTGCACCCAGTTTTCCATGTTTCATGTTTAAAGAAGGTTATAGGCGACAAGCTTCCAGTTCAAACAATATTGCCAGAACTTGATGAGGAAGGAAAATTATATTGGAACCGGAAGCAGTCACAGAAACAAGAACTCGACAGCTACGAAATCGATCAATTTCAGAGTATCTTATCAAGTGGAAGAACTTATCCGCTGAAGATTCCACATGGGAGGATGAGAATTTTATGCAGAAGTATCCAGAACTACTCAAGCGTTGAGGACAACACTTTTTTGAAGGAGAGGGGCATGTTGGGTCCCTATAATACTAGTGATTACCCCATTACTATTGTAGTTATACCCCTTATTAATATTGTTGTGCCCCTATTGCCTCCATATTGTTATTACTGTGCCCTATAGAATCCCTCTATTGTTATTTTTGTGGCTTTATATTATTATTGTTAGGTCGGCTGGATTATATTGTGACTCCTTAGACTCCTATATATAGAAAGGAGGTTTTATCATTTGAATCATCCAAGAATTGTTCATTTATGTAATGTAAAGGAGGTTTCCCCCTCGAAGAGGCTGAATTCTAAGGCGTTGATCTATCTTTTCTTGCGCTGGTTTCATAATAGGAAGCAATACAGAAATTTCATCTAACAAAATGGGAAAATATCACTATTCCTAAGGAACAAGGAGGATGGGGAATTTTAGATATAAAAATCTTTGGATGGGCCCTCATTATAAAATCCCTATGGCAAGGAATTTTTAAGGAAGGAATCTGGAGGGACATCATCTCCTCAAAATACTTACACAAAAAAAGGGTTGAGGATTAGATCAGGTTAGGACATCTTGGCATAAAATCTGGGTCATACATTTGGAGATGCTTTCAAAAAGTTAAGGATATGTTTTTGCAGAGAATTTTTTGGTCTTTTGGTAGGGGGAATCATATCATCATAGATATGGATAACATTCAAGGAGTGGGTGTGGCGCATACTTTAAATGGTGATATTTTGCGATGTCTTCACTCTCGTGTTTTTGTCATGTTAGAACACGCCATTTCTGGTGGGCATGGTGTTAGGTTTTCCATTACACCAAAACCCACAAACTTTAGCAAACTTCTAAACCATTATCATTACCTTTTTGAGTGGTCCTAGGGTGGATGCCAGAGTCCACGTGATCGATTCCCAATGAGGTGAGTGCAAAAATCCAACACCCTCCCTCAAACGCAAATCGGGGAATCGAACTTGGGCCAAGGCTCTGATACCATTTAGGAATTTATAGGTTGAGTCCCTCAGATAGAACACCAAAGGAAACTGCTCACAAACATATCACAGGTCAATACACCAATATTCTTGACATGGTTAAAACCCTCAAAGAGGGAAACAGTCCACGGCCTAAGTTAATGCAACCACTTCAGGAAATTTATTAATGTAAAAGAAAGAAAATTTACAAGTTTCTTTCATGAATGGTCACCTTACAAATGACCCTCCATGTTCTTTAAATAGAGATCACGCACCAATCGTGTGTTAAGCCACAGATTAAGTGTCAGTAATACCAAGGAGAGAATGAACTATCAGATCATTTCATGTCTAGAACATATCGTGACTGTCGGATTGTAAGTTACAAAAATTACATACTAAAGAAACACACTTTACCTAACTATACACTAGACCAAGTTATACTTAACTATTTCTTATGTGTCGGAATATCCTAACATCCCCCCTTAAGAACAACTTGGGATAAGATTGAAGGATGTAGAAATATGACACAATAGGAGAAGGAAGGAGGCATTAGACCCTATCCCCCCTTAGTGACAACTTCCTGAACTCCAACCATAAATCGAAGTTTAGTAAACTTCGCCTCTATGAGAGCCTTTGTAAATATGTCTGCAACTTGATCATCGGCTAAACAATATTGCACTTCAAGAACATGTTCATAAATGAGCTTTCTGATGAAGTGAATCTATAGTTCAATGTGTTTGTTGCGCTGATGTTGGACTGGATCTTTGCATATTTGAAAGACACTTTTATTATCACACCAAAGTGTAGTCAGATGCTACTGCTGAAAGCCAAACTTTGATAGGATCTGACGAATCCATGGGGCTTCCTTACTAGCTTCTATGACGCCACGATACTCTACTTTTGCTGAAGAAAGAGAAATGGAACTTTGTTTCTTGGAAGCCCATGTAATAGGTCCAGAACCAAGAGTGAAGACATAACCTATAGTAGATTTCTGATCATCACGGTCACCAACCCAAACGGAATCAGTGAAACCAGCCAATAGAGTGTTGGAAATAATACTGAGAGGGGGGGGGGGTGAATCAGTATTATCACATTAATAAAAAAAATTCATTTCCATAATCAGATTCATATATGCTACTTCCACAACTTCTTATGATTAAGTTAATTGATCTTCAATGAGTGCATTAGAACATTATCAACCATATTATCAGATAACAGATGCAGTAATAGAGAATAGATCATCACACATAAGGCACACACATGAACACCATGATATAAGGTGGAAACCCAATGCGGGAGAAAAACCACCTGCTGCAAGTCATCTCAATCTTCTTCTTAATAAGAAAATCCTTTTACAATATTTGTACTGGTCCAGTCTTATACCAGTACGGGAGCTACAACCCCCTTTTCTCTTGTACTAGCCGATCCATTTACTAGTACGCAGGCTGCTACCTGCTACAATGCTCCAAATATCTCCCTTAGCTTTTGTACTAGCTTAGATACTAGTACATAGGCGCTGGCCTACAATCTTCTCTCCTCCAGGTACCACGTTTCATCAATTTTTAGACTGGATACACTGAAGCACAACACATAATCTGAAAGGCCACTTTTCATCCAATTTTCATACTGGACCCAACAACAACATTGAAGCTCATAATCAAACAACCTTCTAAATCACCCAATCACCAGATCCATAATGATATTATGAGAGTTATCAACAAGATCTAGTACATAAAGATAAGTCATTAATCATGTTGTTATCTGAACTCAATACCAGTAACCAAACATCAATTATGCACCCAAAACCCTGCAGAATAGTCAAAGGCAGTTAAAACAAATTTTAAGCAGGGATCGCAACTTCACTGGTATAGATCTGCGGATATCTGTACTACCTCCGCACCTGCGCCTTCTGTGGCGCCGCGACCACCGCACCTGCGCCTTTTGTGGCGCCTCCGCACTGCGCCTTCTGTGGCGCCTCTGTGGCGTCTCCGCATTGCGCCTTCTGTGGCGCCTCCGCACTGTGCCTTCTGTGGCGCCTCCGTATTGCGCCTTCTGTGGCGTCTCCGCACTGCGCCTTCTGTGGCGTCTCCGCACTGCGACTTCTGTGGCGCCTCCGCACTGCGCCTTCTGTGGCGTCTCCGCACTGCGCCTTCTATGGCGCCTCCGCACTACGCCTTCTGTGGCGCCTCCGTACTACCGCAGTTGCAGCGCTCGAGAGATCACCCTTCACAGATTCGCTTTCAACTTCACTTTCATAGATCAAACTTTCAAAACAATAACCCAATATTTCAGATCTTAAGATATTCAATTGCAAGGATGATTTAGCCAAGTGATCTCCTTTGCTTTATATAGGCAAGCTTCTTCCTAAAATCATGGATCAATACCATAGATAACCAATACAAGGGGCCCAAAAACATGGGGCTCAATAATACCAAGGACTAACCACCATGGACCAAAGGTAAGTTCTCCAATATATACGTGCTTTTCCTTGCATGAAAGTGCATACCATGGTCCAAAACCATAGGTTCAAATACCAAGGACTAACTACCATGGACCAAAGGTAAGTTCTCCAACATATACGTGCTTTTCCTCATAGGTTCAAATACCAAGGACTAACTACCATGGACCAAAGGTAAGTTCTCCAACATATACGCACTTTTCCTCATAGGTTCAAATACCAAGGACTAACTACCATGGACCAAAGGTAAGTTCTCCAACATATACGCGCTTTTCCTTGCATGAAAGTGCGTGAACTTTTTCCCTTCATAAACGTTTCTCTGCATAAAAGTGCGTGAACTTTTATCTACATGAGATGAGTGGGTTGCCATCAAGTACAACATATGTATCATAAAGCCATACCAGAATCATAATGCCAACAATCTCCCCCTTTGGACTTGATGGCAACCTCAAAATCTTCAGCATCATTCTCCCCCTTTGACATCAAGGGCAAAGGGTTATGCTCCCCCTAAGAACATGCTCCCCCTGAATATGAACCAGATCTGTAAAGAAGAAACATAATCCACCAAACACCATAAATGACCATGAAAGAGATAGATTGCAGCAATAATCAGACCAGCATCCAAGATCTCCTTTTGTACGTCCTCCATAATGCCAACAATGCATTATAAGCTCACCCTGAGTACCTGTTGAAATCTCTGAATGAGATCCCCCTTTGTATATGTCATGGTGCACCAATCTGATCATGCTCTTTCTGAGAACAAGCTGAAATGTCTGCTCTGCTATATAGTTCTGTTCATGCTCAGGCTCCCCTGACTGTAAGCAAGGTTTGGAAAAGGATGTTCTACATCACAAATGACCTTCCTAAAAGATTCAATACATACATCCATCACCCAACCAAGTGGGGATATATCAGAAAAATGAAAACCAAATACATTACATCTTCATCCCAGGCATAGTGGGGAAACCAACATAGGTCGTTACATGACCTGAAGAGATGACACTATTACATCATGAGTCTTGATATGACATCACCTAAATAAGATGAACATCAGCAACAACACTTTATGATCTGCTCCATAGTATCTGTCAACAGCAACTAGACCAGCAACTTGTATTAGTGCATGAATCATCAAGGTATGTTCGCAACAACAGAATTTCACATTCTATGTGAGAAACATCATAGCCATCCAGATCTACATGAATCAATTATCATCAATTGGGAATATCTGCATTAATCAACATATGTATGAAACAATCCTATCATCATATAGATAAGAGCTCATTATCATCATGTCTCCAACAATGCAACTTTGAATAATCATCCCCGTATCCAGCCAAAAATCCTCATCCATTTGTGCCAAGAATGAAAGGAATCATAACTGTAATATATGATCTTTATGCATATGACGACAACATCATATGAGTGACTCAACATCAAGAAGATGTGAATTCAAGCTAAGTGCTGCCCATGCAAGCATCATTAGAGAATCAACCATAAATCTGATCCAAGAACCATGTGAACAACTCATAACCATAGCAAGATGAATCATTTATCCATATAAGTATCATCACCAAGGACTATTAACCATAATGCCAATAATGCATTAAGTCCATATGCTCCCTCTAAACCTGTGCCATCTGTCTGATCATGCATATCAATAAGAAGTATCAAGACATCATCAATATCAAGTTAGAACCAAAACACTTATAACCATCATATCCACACATCATTATTATTAACTAGAGCAAAACTGATCCTTCTCTTGAATCTGTCCCTACTGCCTTTCTTCAAACAATCATATACGCGACTGTGCAGTAACTAACTCGCGTATATATGCAACTTTCCTTTATGGAGTTTGCATATGAGATTCAGGACATTGAAGTTTTGTACTTTCAGCTCCCTCTGATTCTGGTATGTATGTACGTTGTGCAGTGCCGCCTTTTTCTGACTGTACTTCCTTTTTCCTCCATATCTTCAAGCGTGATGATGACATTTTCTCCTTTTGATATGGTGCCCACACTTTGTTCCTGCATTCCTTAGCTATATGTCCAAGCTTGTTACATGCATAACATCTTACATGTTTCATATTCCTCCTGTAACAATCAGCAGCTTTGTGACCAAACATATTGCAAGCAAAGCAATATCCATAAAAGTACCTTGAATGTGATGATCTTTCTGTATAATGGTCTTGAACCCTTCTTCTTCTACATCTAGCTGCAACATGTCCAAGATTATGACATACATAACATTCAACATTATTCATAGGAGGAGTAAAGGATTTTCTTTGAGGAATCTCTTTTCTTGGTTGATGATGAGATTGATCTTTCATTTCTTCGTTGATCACTTTAGATTTCTCTTTAGAGTTCCTTGCCTCACCTTGTGAACTAGATTCACCTTCAATAGATTCATGGAAACCAAGACCAGTCTTTATAGCAGGAGACCTTTGACTACTAAGAATATCATCCAAGACTTTAGAACTATCTTGAAATCGTAAAAGCTTATCCTTTTCTTCTAGTTTACCTTTCAAGATATTTACCTCAACCTGAAGCTGTTCTTCCTTTTCAAGAGATTGCTTTTTCAAACCTTCTTCAGCTTTCCTTCCTTCTTCCATTTGTTCCCTTAGTTTGAGAATCTAGTTTTCTTGTTCTTCATTCAGATCCTGCTGCATTTGACGAACTCGGAAGGCACATTCTAGTTGAGATTTTAAGCTGGTGACTTCGTTTTCTTGTTTTGCAATAGCTTGGAGTATATCTGTATTCTACTTCTTTGATTCTTCAAGATCTCCTTTTAGTGAGAGGATTGTAGCTTCAAGATTTTCATAGTAGCTGGATCTATCTTTGAGTTTCTTGATGGTTGTGCTTCTTTCGTTGACTTCTTTTCTTAACGATGTCACTTCATGCTGCAATTTTTGACATTGGTCTTCCTTGTCCTTGAGTAGCTTTCTTACCTTGTTTCCTTCTTCTAGTTGGGCCTTTAGTTTGGTAGCTTCTTCTTTGAAATCACATTCCCTTTTGTTCAATAGATCTTGTTGATCTCTAATTTTGTCTGTCAGCCTTTTAAATTCTGCCTCTATTTGATATCTTTCTTGTTCACCCATAAGAGCAAATTCAGTAGTTTCGCTATCACTTTCATCTCTTCCAAAAGGAAAGATAGCTGGAACATCAAAGGATAATATATTCATACCTGATAATGATTCTGAATCTGAAGAGCTTCTTATACCTAATCCCCAATCGATTCTCCCACTGTCATAGTTCTTCTGAGATGACTTCTTTTTCTTAGGTGCTTTCTTCTTAAGCTTCTTTCCCATTGTTCCACGGATCTCCTTCAAGCGATCAAGCTTCTATCAAAGGACCTGCTCTGATACCAATTGTTGGAAATAATATTGAGAGGGGGGGGTGAATCAGTATTATCACATTAATAAAACTTTTTCATTTCCATAATCAGATTCATATATGCTACTTCCACAACTTCTTATGATTAAGTTAATTGATCTTCAATGAGTGCATTAGAACATTATCAACCATATTATCAGATAACAGATGCAGTAATAGAGAATAAATCATCACACATAAGGCACACACATGAACACCATGATATAAGGTGGAAACCCAATGCGGGAGAAAAACCACCTATTGCAAGTCATCTCAATCTTCTTCTTAATAAGAAAATCCTTTTACAATATTTGTACTGGTGCAGTCTTATACCAGTACGGGAGCTACAACCCCCTTTGCTCTTGTACTAGCCGATCCATTTACTAGTACGCAGGCTGCTACCTGCTACAATGCTCCAAAGATCTCCCTTAGCTTTTGTACTAGCTTAGATACTAGTACATAGGCGCTGGCCTACAATCTTCTCTCCTCCAGGTACCACATTTCATCAATTTTCAGACTGGATACACTGAAGCACAACACATAATCTGAAAGGCCACTTTTCATCCAATTTTCATACTGGACCCAACAACAACATTGAAGCTCATAATCAAACAACCTTCTGAATCACCCAATCACCAGATCCATAATGATATTATGAGAATTATCTACCAGATCTAGTACATAAAGATAAGTCATTAATCATGTTGTTATCTGAACTCAATACCAGTAACCAAACATCAATTATGCACCGAAAACCCTGCAGAATAGTCAAAGGCAGTTAAAACAAATTTTAAGCAGGGATCGCAACTTCACTGGTATATATCTGCGGATATATGTACTACCTTCGCACTTGCGCCTTCTATGGCGCCGCGACCACCGCACCTGCGCCTTCTGTGGCGCCTCCGCACTGCGCCTTTTGTGGCGCCTCTGTGGCGTCTCCGCACTGCGCCTTCTGTGGCGCCTCCGCACTGCGCCTTCTGTGGCGCCTCTGTGGCGTCTCCACACTGCGCCTTCTGTGGCGCCTCTGTGGCGTCTCCACACTGCGCCTTCTGTGGCGCCTCTGTGGCGTCTCCGCACTGCGCCTTCTGTGGCGCCTCCGCACTGCGCCTTCTGTGGCATCTCCGCACTGCGCCTTCTGTGGCGCCTCCACACTGCGCCTTCTGTGGCGCCTCCGTACTACTGTAGCTGCAGTGCTCGAGAGATCACCCTTCACAGATTCGCTTTCAACTTCACTTTCATAGATCAAACTTTCAAAACAATAACCCAATATTTCAGATCTTAAGATATTCAATTGCAAGGATGATTTAGCCAAGTGATCTCCTTTGCTTTATATAGGCAAGCTTCTTCCTAAATTCATGGATCAATACCATAGATAACCAATACAAGGGGCCCAAAAACATGGGGCTCAATAATACCAAGGACTAACCACCATGGACCAAAGGTAAGTTCTCCAATATATACGCGCTTTTCCTTGCATGAAAGTGCGTACCATGGTCCAAAACCATAGGTTCAAATACCAAGGACTAACTACCATGGACCAAAGGTAAGTTCTCCAACATATACGCACTTTTCTTCATAGGTTCAAATACCAAGGACTAACTACCATGGACCAAAGGTAAGTTCTCCAACATATATGTGCTTTTCCTCATAGGTTCAAATACCAAGGACTAACTACCATGGACCAAAGGTAAGTTCTCCAACATATACGCGCTTTTCCTTGCATGAAAGTGCATGAACTTTTTCTCTTCATAAACTTTTCTCTACATAAAAATACGTGAACTTTTCTCTACATGAGATGAGTGGGTTGCCATCAAGTACAACATATGTATCATAAAGCCATACCAGAATCATAATGCCAACATAGAGGAGATGCTTCTGCACTGTAATGAATCACAAACTGAATTGTACCTCGAACATAATGAAGTATTCTTTTAGTTTCTTTCCAATGACTTTCATGTGGTTTTTTCATAAACCTAGCAATAAGTCCAACAAAAAAGGAAAGATTAGGATGGGTATGGGTCAGATACAAAAGTTTTCCTACAAGCTGATGGTATAAGGTAGCATCAACTTCAGGAGAAGTACAAGTGACTGAAAGTTTGGCTCCAAATTGAAAGGGAGAAGGGGTTATATTACATTCTTCCATGTGAATGTGGCATAGAAGATCACAGGCATACTTTTACTGGGAAAGGGAAATACCTTCCTTGGATTGCAAGACTTGAAGACCAAGAAAATAATGCAAGTGTCTTAAGTTTGTCATTTCAAACTGCTTTTTAAGCCTGGACTTCACACAATTTATAAGGTTAGGATCAATACCAGTAAGGATAACATCATCAACATAAAGAACAAGAATGATAAGAGACTTACCCACTTTCTAGGTGTAGACAGTATTGTGAGAATGACACCTAGAAAATCCAGTATCTAAAAGAAAGCTATCCAATTTGGCATACCAAGCCCAAGGGGCTTTCTGAGACCATAAAGGGATTTCTTAAGCCAACATACAAGGATGGAGTTTGTTATCACTCCAAAATTTCTTCTAAGTTCTCAGAAAAAAAAAAAAATAAATAAATAAATAAAAAATGATAGAGGTAACCACAAACCAACTTTGGAGATCAAGATCTAGCCTTCCTAATCTCAGAGAGGGCTCTCTCTTTTTTATTTAACTTTGTTTTAGTTAATTGATTTTATGCTAGTTATGATTGTGCTTTGGTTTTTGATTTGAATTTGGGTGGTGGGAACGCTTAGTTAGATGAAAAGAGTTGTCTTTTACCATTGGGATATGGGGTCAAATGTCAGACAAACAGGACTGGATTAAGTTCTAAAAACAGTGTCTATAGGGTAAGATAGATGAGTTACTACAGACCTCAAAGGCTTGATGGTGAAATGGTTTCCAATCAGATCCAGGGAGCAATGAAGGGTTCCCTAGGTCGGATTATGAAGAGAAATGCAAGAGGTCAAATAGGATGGGAGAGAAATTAAGGGTTCTCAAATCCGGATATCAAAGGAAAACATATAAATGATTAACTATGCAAAACAGAGTGTACTTAAACAAATTATGAGTTAAATTTCCAGTTAATTCATTCAAATTTAGATAACATTTAAGTTTATGAAATACATAATAAAGTAACAAAATTAGACAAAGAAGATACTTCACTGCAATATCTCATTTCATGAATCCTGTAATGCAATCTTTTTATTACTTGCTCGAGTCTGTTGACTTGAAAATTGGTACAATAACCCTTAGGTTTAAGATCAAAATAACTCTACAAATGTATATTAATCCACACTCAATACTTTGAATTATGAAGTATTTATACAAAATAACTTACAAAATATCTCAAATTGCATTGAGAACTAATCTAGGAAAAAAAAATATCTTCATGCAAGAAGATAGAGACAGCTATTGAACTGTTGTTTGTTGTCCTTGTTATTTAGGTTTTGATGTCTTTTAGTTTTTGATCTTTTTCCCTTTAAGCTGCTTGGCTATTTCGTCTTCACGTTGGATGTCATATTTACTTATGAACTTTCATCTGATATACTTTCATATGCCTCCTCTATTTAGTCTTTTAACTGTATGCTCTGTCATTTGCTTTCATTTTTACCTTTTACTGTAAATCTTACTCACTCTTTCATGATTCTGTGTTTTTATTAAAAATGATTTTTACTAAAAGACACATGTAGAATAAAAAATGTTTCTTGGAGAGTAGTTTGTAAGAATCTTTTGTTGTGCTGGTGAAAATGATTTCATCTCTGTTTTAACATTTACTTGTGTAAATTGTTTCCTTCTGCTCTGCTTCTGTATTAAACTTGATTTTCTCTTTGTACACAAAACTCCCGCTCAATGAAGCCTTTGAATACATTTCCTGAGAATCCGCAGCAAACAAGTTTTGTGACTAGAATCAAAACTTGTTTGTCCAATCTCTTGGCCTTCTAATTACCTGCAAAATACAACAATTATTAATAAAGCATAGGCCTACGGGAAGGCAATGAATGGCTTTATTGCACTGAGATGTCTGTGGATAGAGTCTGTAGTGTGTTCGGAAGGTAATCCGTGGTCAAATTTAGTTTCAAAGGCTAAGGGTGGTGCAAGAAGGCTTAGGCAGCTTTCATAGTTTGAATGAGCGAAAAGAGTGAAAATGAGCGTTTTCTTCCTTTTAACGGGTAACGGTCACATTTGGCGTAGAATTTATATAAATGAATAGTGGGTGATTTCATTTTACGCGAAGAGGTGGTTTCAGGGGCCATCGCATCGCTTTTGGCAGTCGGGCGGTATTTCCTTGAGAGCATGTGATTTCACCTAGAGTTGCCACGTAACCAAAAGGGCCAGAGCAAAACCACGAATCTCGCATGCTCTCAGGCTGGTAAAGCTAGAAAAGAGAATCAGTGCAATATGGATGCGCGCCATCAGATCTGGGGGTGCAATATCTAACAACTGTCACGTGGTGGAAATGCACGGAGGGAATAAGGGCGGAGATTTGTAGGGCCCAGGGGGATTAATTACACTTAACTATAATTAATTAATGAATAAGGCGGGGTTAAATATAAGTGGGTTTAATAAAGTGGGACCAAGGTTTAAATGTGGTGGGGTTTGTTAACTGCACCGAGGGTGGTGGGTTAAACAGGTTTATGTCGGGAAAAATGTGAATGACGGAGTTAATTAAATAATATGGGGGGAACAAAACTTAGAATAAAGGGGTTTTATGGGTTTTTTAGGCGAAATATGGTATGATGGAGTTAATTAAATAATAGCAGGGGGTGGGGAACAAAACTTAGGATAAAGGGTCTGTATGGGTTTTTAGGGAAATTAATAAGGGGAAAATGATTTTTTCAAAGGGGAATGGGTTTCACACTAGGGAAGAGGGGTTTTGGGTTGGGAAATGACCTTTGGAGGGTAACTTGCTAGGGAAATGTGTAAAACCAAGGGGTAAGGGTCAAAATAAAGGGAAAAGGGTATATTCTTAAGAAATGATGGGATGATGGGGAAATTAGCAAGTATGTAATGGGGGGTGAAATGAAATGAGGGGAAGTTAATTAAATCATCTTGTGAACATCTTTTCACTTTCATAACTTCTCCTGCACACTGAAACATAGGATTAAGCATGATAAATGTGCTTATGCTTTGACAACCTTATATTTCTACAACCTTTCTTCTACCTACCCTTTACTTATCTTAACATTTTTTCTTCACTTTATTGGATGCATTTAAGTTAGCAAACCCTTTCTTTCCTTTTTATTTTGACAAGTAAACTATCTAATTCTAACCTTATATCTTCCAATGGCTTAGATTAAGCTGTTGAGCACATTTTATTTCTCTACCTAACTACTGATCTGCCAAGATTAAACAGTTTGGCTAGATCCTTATTCTCTATCTATAAACATGAAATTTAAAGCATGAAGTAGTCAAGATTAAACTATTTGATTATAATGGGTTGTAACATTTATGACAAGCTGCACACAACCATTATTTTGCACAGTAAAGTAAAAAGTAGTGGCGCTTGGACTTGCACACTTTCATGATCTGTTTTTGTTTGGGGTTCATATTTTTTCACTTTTTTTATCTTTTCTTATTCTTTTTGTCCTTTGATATTTATTTTAGGACATACCCTCTTTACATTTTTTAATTTTTAATATGGAAAAAAATTTGCAGAAAGAAAAAATATTTACAATATTACAAGACTAATTATAACCAATTCAAAATTATGAATCCTATTATTATAGGACCCTAACAATGGCTCCACATGGGGATGGCATTTCCTGGTGAAATGTCAAGAACTTTAAGATCAGTAGCCTTTGAATTGTGACTGCAGTTACCCTGTAAATTGTTCTTCTGTGATTTATGCCTTATTCATACTTATGATGGTGAAACCTTCAAAGCTCAGGGCCTTCTCTTCGGGCTTCAACTTCAAAATATCACCATCCAATCCAATATAAAATCTGCAATGTTATGTACAATGATCAAAGTAAAATGAACTATTGTTAATCAGTGGAAAAGTAATGCTTTAGCATTCTACCATTGACAGGTCCTCTTGGTAGATCTGATCCGTCTATCTCTCTGAAGAAAATACCATTGTTACCCCTATAACCATAAATGACATAAGGGCCTTACCATAAGAAGTCAAATTTTCCATGTTTTCCCTTGTCTTCTCTTCTTGAATGCCACTTAAGAACTTTATCACCTATGTAAAAATCATCAACTTTAGTCTTTTTATCAAATATATTTTTTATTTTGTCTTGGATTACCTGTGATTTTACATAGACTTCATCTAGACTGGTTTGTTGCAAGTGTATGGTCTGATTTATCCTTCTCTAGATATCATTTGGTTCTACCTGCAACTCCTGGATGATCTTCATCACTAGCACTCCCAGAGAGGACGGGAAAAAAAAAATCCATCCCATATACTAACTGATAGGGAGATGTGCCAATGGACTTTTTGGTAGTTAGTCTATCTGCCCATAAGGCATTGACCAACTTTTTGTTCCATGTCTTTTTGTTGTCTTCCAGTAATTTCTTAATGATATTGACAAGGCTTTTGTTAGAGGATTCTACAAGTCCATTACCTTGAGGGTAATAGGCAGTGGAGTGGCCAAGGGTGATGTGGTATTTGTTACAGAAGTCTATGATTTTCTTGGACTTAAAAGCAGCTGCATTATCAGTAATGAGCTTTTGGGGGCATCCAAATCTTGACAGAATATTATTTTCTAGGAATGAGATAATGACAATGTTTGTAGCTTGTCTAGAAGGGATGGCTTCTATCCATTTGGTAAAATAATCAATGGTTGTCAAAATCCACTTATGTTGGGCTGAGGAGGCCGGGTGTATTTCCCCAGTGAAGTATAACCCCAATTGTTAAAATGGCATTTCGGTGGAGATGGGTTTGAAAGGTAAATGTAAAAGCTTTCTTTTTCTCTCAAATATCTGGCACTTATGATAGGAGGTCACATGTTTCTTAACATATGCAAACAGGATGGGCTAGTAGAAACCAACCCTCAGGATTTTGTCAGCAATAGGTTTCCAATACAAGTGTCCTCCACAATTCCCTGCATGAAGTTCTTGCATAATTTTATCAGCTTCATCTTTTAGTAAACAGTTCAAAAGAATACCACTAATGCCTTTCCAAAACAAAGCATTATCTATGATACAATACTTTAATGACTTCATTTTCAAAAATCTAGCTTTAGTTCTTGTTAAACCAGGAGGAGCTTGTAAGTTTAGTAACACAAATATGATATTTGCATACCAGGGTGAATCTATAAAAGGTTCACTGATATGTGGAGTCGCCATCTCTTCCTGATCATCAAGGGCACCAATGAAATTAATATCTAGGGCCTGATAGTTCGATTCAGCCATGAGTTTGGCTAAACCTTGGCCTTTGATAAGTTTAGTAGGCTTTATTTCTATGTCATATTCCAATATAGTGGAAATCCATTTGCTTCTTTTCCCTTCAGACCCATTTTGTGTCAAAATGTCCTTAACTACTGAATTTGGAACATAAGCAATAATGTGAGAATAAAAAATATAGACTCTGACATCTTTGATAGTCTTTAGTAAAGCTAATGCTTTTTTTTCCATAATATTGTATTTGAGTGTGGCATCTCTTAAGGATTTACTGAAAATGCAATTGGTTGTTCATATCCTTGGTCATTCTCTTATAGCAAGACTACTGCAATGGTTTGTTCTGAAGCAAAAGAAAAAATTATAAAATCTTTCTGAAAATCAAGACTTATAAGGACAGGAGTCTTGGTTAGGGCTTCCTTGATGGCTTCAAAGGATTTTTTTGCCTCCACTCTCCATTTAAGTGTTGAATCTTTTCTTAACGTTTTATTTAGTTCTCTAATAAATTCTACTAAATTTGAAATGAATCTCCTAAGAAAATTAATTTTTCCTAAAAATGACTGCAGTTCTTTGATGTTTCTAGGATGGGTGATAGTTAATATTGCCTCTATTCTAGTAGGATCTATTCTAATTCCATCTTTGGATATTATATGTCCCAACAACTTACCCTCTTCTAGACCAAAGAGTGTCTTTTTGGGATTTAAAGAAATCCCAAATTTCCTGCATTTGATGAAAACTCTTCTCAAGTGATCTAGGTGTTCATTATCAGATTTAGAAAATATTGTGATGTCATCTTGGTATACCACTAGGAAGTCATGGATCTCCTTGGAAAAAGCTATATCCATATCTCTTTGAAATGTTTCTCCTGCGTTCATTAATCGAAAAGGCATCTTCAAATACATGAAGGTACCCCAAGGAGTAGTAAATGCAGTTTTGGCTTGGTCCTTTGGTTGAACTAAGATCTGGTTATATCCAGAAAATCCATCAAGTAGTGAAATTTTGGATGAGCCTACTATCCTCTGAAGGATATGGTCCATTTTTGGTAGAGGATAGTTGTCTTTTAATGATCACAGAAGCCTCAATTCAACTAATGAGAACTTATTTAAATTTATGAAATCAACACAAAGTTTGATTTCTCCAGTTTTCTTCCTAGTAGTGACTAAGTTTGAAACCCAATCTGAGTATCTAATGGGAGCTATAATTTGGGCATCATACATTCTCTTAACTTCTTTCTCAATAGATGGCATAAGAACTGGATTAATTCTCCTAAGTTTCTATTTAAAAGGCTTATGATCCTCTTTAATAGGTATCTTGTGTTGAATTATGTTGGTGTCATAAGATTTTAGGTCTTCGTAACTCCATGCAAATACATCTTGAAACTCTTTAAACAAATTTATGTATTTAACCTTTTCATCTGGAGGTAAGGCTTTTGATAATTTAATGATTTTAGTTTTTTCTTCAATTCCTATGTTACATTCTTCTATATCTGCTCTCAAAGGTTCCATTTTTGGTTTCCTAGCTACGTCATTGGAATCAAACAAATCTTCTAAGGAGACTAATCCGTTAGGCAAAAAATTATTTTTAAAATTCAGAATTTCAGGATCATCATTCATTATTTGCTCTATTTCTACATTTTCTAAGTTATCTACTTCTAATTTAGTGAAACTAGTAGGTTTAGCTATATATAAAATATTTACATCTATGCCACTATCTATGTCATTATCTATTGTATAGTCTGTATCTATTTTACAATTCTAAAACTCACCTTCAGCATTCATGAAGTCATAAATTTGAGAATCCTGTGAGAAAATCTGCCAATACTTCAAATTGTTTGGTATGACAGGCCTATGTCTCACTTCTACAGTGTACTGATGGTTGGGTTGGAAGGGAAATTTGCAGATACTAGCAAAAGTGGCAAGACTGTGGGCTTGCATATTTTGTTTTCTAGGAATGGCAGCGAAGTTTGTTTCTAGAAGGTCTTTGATCAAATCTAGGACCGTCTCTCTATATTGACTCAGTCTGGGATTGTTTACAGAGTATTAACCATTAATTTGTTTAATAATCAATTCTGAGTCTCCAAGTATGGAAAATATTTTGGCTCCAAGTTTTCTAACCATTTGTAACCCTAAGATTAGGGCTTCATATTCAGCCATGTTATTTGTACACTTGAAGTTTAATCTGAATGCACGTCCCTCAGAATGATTATTCTCCATATTGTGGATCCACACTCTTGCACCAGCCCCTAACCTATTCACAGATCCATCAAAATCCAAATGCCACAAGGACTCATGAAAAATGTTTTCACTATCAGCTGTTTTGTATTTTAGTTCTTCAGCTGTGATTTCCTTTTTGTCATGGTCTGAATTGTACAAGATGAAAGAGTCCATATCAAAATGCATGGAGTATATAGGGAAGTTTTGTGGTTTTTCTGCACTACTCACCATGTATTTCATCAAGGTCTCTCTATACAGTTTCCTTTGTTGGCCAAAAATAGATATGGTGGCATATGACATGTCTAACTTCAAGGATCCCTACAATTTTTCTCCCCGTGAGCGAGACAATAAAAATCTATTGGGTGGGATGTCTGCAACTACTATGTCCATCACAATACTCTTTGTTGGGCACTCAACTAGAGTTACACATAAATCCTTGATCAAACCAAGGCATTTAACTTGGCTAGAGTCAAAGGAAAACAAGTCCTTATATGGTCTGGTAATGTCTAACTTTAGTGTCTCCATGATTGCTTTTGGTATCAAGTTATGGGATGCGCCTCAGTCTAACATAGCATTATGTAATATTTTTTCATGAATGTTCAGGCTAATGTAGAAAGGAGGGATTCCCCCTTGCTGATGAGTACCATTCACCTCAGGGCCAAACAATAATTCAGGTTGATCATCATTCAAATTGACAGCATCTTCTCCCTCTCCTATATTTAAAGTTTCAGTTATCTGTGATCTATAGGATTCATTCTTTACTAACTCAGTCAAAGGAACTAATATCTTTAATTTTTCTATTTCAGCTTTGAGGTTGAAAGGGAGCTGAGCTTTGTTTGTTTGGATGAGATCTTCCTTAACAAATGTAGTCTGTGTGTTTTTATCTTGTTTTTCAGTACTAGGCAATTCAGTATGTGTTTCAGTTGTTTTGCTTTGATTTCTCTTGTTTGGATTGATTTCAGTAATTGTTTCAGTTTGAGTTTTAGTGGAGGTTATATCTACAATTTTTGGGGTAGAAGTCTTTGGTGTTCCCCTAGGGAGGATTTGTAAAATTTTAGTGACATGAGCTTTTGTTATCTTTTTATTTTGGAACTAGATTGATATTTTAGTGGGAGCTTCATTGTTCTTTTTACTTCTTAAGCTATATTGTTTGTGAACCTCATATATAGCTAACTCATAACCCTGTTTAAAGTCAAAGGACTCACCAGATTCTAATTGCAATTGTTGCAGCATGTACAACTCCTATTCTTCTTGAGTAAGAAAAACAACATCTTCATTCTTGATTCCTTATAAGTTTATCTGGGTGTCATCCTCTCCTTCATGGTTTTGTGAACACTCAGCTTCCTAGAAGGGAGGCCTAATGTGCTAATATGGTATAGCATTCTTTCAAGTGTTAGGATTCTTCCTAAAGTTGGAGTTTCTTATTGGGGTTTCTCCCACTGAGTTTTTATTGCCATGTTTTCTAATCTATACATTATTCTCTCTACACTCTTTGCTAAACTACCTATTTTTCCATCAGAAGTGGAAGTTTTCTCTTTAATTACAACTCTCTTTTCATTTCTCATTTTGGCTTTCTTGGCTAATGGGTTGGCCTCTACACTAACAACATTACTTTGCATTTTTTCCAATGTTTATGGGTTTCTTTCCCTTAATTGGTATGACATGTTAGTGTCAAAACCATCAGGGAATTTGATTAATGCTAGGTCAGGTGGAGGCTTAATATTAGCAGGGATTGCATTGTAGATGCTATTGAACCTAGTACAATAATCTTGAACTGACTCATTAGCACCTCTTCTAATGTTATCATATTCAAAAAGTATTTGCAGAGGGTTTTTCTTTCTCTCCCATCTATCAATGAATAATCTATGAAAAACAGCTAAGTCTGCAATATGGTGGGCAGGTAAATATTTGAACCATTTCTTAACATCTCTAGTTAATTTTTGAGCAAACAACCTCATTTGGACATCTGATTCATCTATCTCATGCAACTCAAAATAGTTAGTCATTTTGTTCACATGTTTTTGGGCAGTATATTGACCAGTAGCATCAAACAAAAAGATTTTTCTTTGATAATCTTAGGGCATGGCATGGAGTTGTGCTGGTAAAACCAAGAGTAAATATCAATCTACCATGGCTTGGATTCTGGCTTGACTACGGGGTAAGGAGATGGTACTTGAGGAAGCGCTTGAAATGGATGGAGATGAACTAGATGAGGATGAGGTGTTTGGTTGATGAATAACTGGTTTAGGGGAATGGACTGTGGTGGATACTATTAGTGAGGTAGTGGTAAATGAAGGTGTATTTACAGTGATTGAAGATTGTGTAGAAATTTCAGATGCAGCAGCAGTAAGGGCAGCTAGTTCAATAGATTGTTGAAGGTAAGCATCATCTATATGGCTTATCAATGTGGAGGTTAAAGCTTCTAACTTGTCAAAAGTGTCCAAGACAAATTTATCTAAATCCGGATGGATAGGCACCCTTTTTGTTTCAATGAGTTGAATAAACTCAGGGTCTAACACTGTTTCATGGATTGCATTCTTTGATTTAGTCCTAAATAATGAGAGGTCAAATGACAAATTAAAAGGAATTTCCTCTAAAGTTGACAACTCCTCAAGGAGTGAGTTTGCTTTGACTAACTGGCTACTACTTGCTTGAGTTTCTACCTTTTTAGGTTTTCTTAAAATTTTGTCTAGGTCATCAACTGTAGTAGTAGGGTTTGGATCTGGGTTTGCCCTTGTATAGTGAGTCTTCTTGGGAGCTATAATTTTAACTTTTTAAACTATTTTTATGAAAATTTTCAAGCACAAATTCAGAAAATGATCTTAAGGGGCTTAAGATTCAATTTAAGGTTTCCTTAAAGTTTTATTAGACTGAGGATCGAAGTCCCCAGTATGATCGCCAATGATGTTATCACTCCAAAATTTCTTCTAAGTTGTCAAAAAAAAAATATAAAAAAAAGAATGATAGAGGCAACCACAAACCAACTTTGGAGATCAAGATCTAGCCTTCCTAATCTCAGAGAGGGCTCTCTCTTTTTTATTTATCTTTGTTATAGTTAATTGATTTTAGGCTAGTTATGATTATGCTTGGGTTTTTTATTTGAATTTAGGTGGTGGGATCACTTACTTAGATGAAAAAGATTGTCTTTTACCATTGGGCTATGGGGTCAAATGTCAGACAAACGGGTCTGTATTAAGTTCTAAAAACAGTGTCTACAGGGAAATATAGAGGAGTTACTACAGATCTCAAAGGCTTGATGGTAAAATGGTTTCCAATTGGATCTAGGGAGAAATTAAGGGTTCCCTAGGCCAGATTATGAAGAGAAATGCAAGAGGTCAAACGGGATGGGAGAGCGGTTAAGGGTTCACAAATCTAGATATCAGAGAAAAACATATAAATGATTAACTATGTAAAACAAAGTGTACTTAAACAAATTCTGAGTTAAATTTCCAGTTAATTCATTCAAATTTAGATAACATTTAAGTTCATGAAACACATGAGAAAGTAAAAAAATCTGACAAAGAAGCTTCACTACAATAACTCATCTCATGAATCCTATAGTGCAATCTTTTTATTACTTGCTCCAGTCTGTTGACTTGAAAACTGGTACAATAACCCTTAGGTTTAAGATTAAAATAACTCTACAAATGTATAGAAATCCACACTCAATACTTCGAATTATGAAGTATTTATACAAAATAACTTACAAAATATCTCAAACTACATTGAGAACTAATCTAGGAAAAATAAATATCTTCATGCAAGAAGATAGAGACAGCTATTGAACTGTTGTTTGTTGTCCCTGTTATTTAGGTTCTATTGTCTTTTAGTCTTTGATCTTTTGCCCTTTAAGCTGCTTGGTTGTTTGGTCTTCATGCTAGATGTCATATTTACTTATGACCTTTCATCTGATACACTTTCATCTGCCTCCTCTGTTTAGTCTTTTAACTGTATGCTCTATCACCTGCTTTCATTTTTACCTTTTACTGTAAATCTTACTCACTCTTTCATGCTTTTGTGTTTTTAGTAAAAATGATTTTTACTAAAAGACACATGTAGAATACAAAATGTTTCTTGGAGAGTAGTTTGTAAGAATCTTTTGTTGTGCTGGTGAAAATGATTTCATCTCTGTTTTAACATTTACATATGTAAATTGTTTCCTTCTGCTCTACTGTTGTATTAAACTTGATTTTCTCTTTGTACACAAAACTCCTGCTCAATGAAGCCTTTGAATACATTTCCTGAGAATCCAGAGCAAACGAGTTTTGTGACTATTATCAAAACTTGTTTGTCCAATCTCATGGCCTTCTAATTACTTGTAAAATACAACAATTATTAATAAAGCATAGGTCTGTGGGGAAGGCAATGAATGGCTTTATTGAACTGAGATGTCTATGGATGGAGTCTGGAGCGTGTTCGGAAGGTAATCGGTGGTCAAATTTAGTTGCAGAGGCTCAGGGTGGTGCAAGAAGGCTTAGGCATCTTTCACAGTTTGAATGAGCGAAAAGAGTGAAAATGAGCATCTTTAGCCTTTTAACGGGTAATGGTCACATTTGGCGCGTAATTTATATAAATGAATAGTGGGTGGTTTCATTTTACGTGGGCAAGTGGTTTCAGGGGCCATCACACTGCTTTTGGCAGCTGGGCAGTATTTCCTTGAGAGCACGTGAGTTCACCTAAAGCTGCCACATAACCGAAAGGGGCTTGAGCAAAACCATGAATCTCGCATGCTCTCAGGCTGCTAAAGCTAGGAAAGAGAATCAGTGCGATATGGATGCACTCCATCAGATATGGGGGTGCAAGATCTAACCATTGTCGCGTGGTTGAAACGCATGGAGGGAATAAGGGAGGAGATTTGCGGGGCACGAGGGGGTTAATTACACTTAACTGTAATTAATTAATAAATAAGGTGGGGTTAAATATAATTGGGTTTAATAAAGTGGGACTAGGGTTTAAATGTGGAGTGGTTTGTTAACTGCACCAAGGGTGGTGGATTAAATGGGTTCATGTTGGGAAAAATGTGAATGACAGAGTTAATTAAATAATACTGGGGGGGGGGGGGGGAATAAAACTTAGAATAAAGGGGTTTTATGGGTTTTTTTAGGCGAAATATGGTATGGTGGAGTTAATTAAATAATACGGGGGGAGGGGGGGGGAGAAAAAACTTAGCATAAAGGGGCTTTATGGGTTTTTAGGAAAATTAATAAGGGGAAAATGATTTTTTCAAAGGGGAATGGGTTTCACACTAAGGAAGATGGGTTTTGAGTTGGGAAATGACCTTTGGAGGGTAATTTGGTAGGGAAATGTGTGAACCCAAGGGTTAAGGGTCAAAATGAAGGGAAAATGGTATATTCTTAACAAATGATGGGAGGATGGGGAAATTAGCAAGTATGTAATGGGGGTGAAATGAAATGAGGAGAAGTTAATTAAATCAGCTTGTGAACATCTTTTCACTTGCATAACTGCTCATGCACACTGAAACATAGGATTAAGCATGATAAATGTGCTTATGCTTTGACAGCCTTGTATTTCTACAACTTTTCTTCTACCTACCCTTTACTTATCCTAACATTGTTTCTTCACTTTATTCGGTGCATTTAAGCTAGTAGACCCTTTCTTTCATTTTTCTTTTGACAAGTAAACTATCTAATTCCAACCTTATATCTTCCAATGGCTCAGATTAAGCTATTGAGCACATTTTATTTCTCTACCTAACTACTGATCTATCAAGATTAAACAGTTTGGCTAGATCCTTATTCTCTATCTATAAACATGAAATTTAAAGCATGAAGTAGTCAAGATTAAACTATTTGACTATCATGGGTTGTGACATTTATGACAAGCTGCACACAACCATTATTTTGCACAGTAAAGTAAAAAGTAGTTTCTCTTGAACTTGCATACTTTCATGATCTGTTTTTGTTTGGGGTTCATATTTTTTCACTTTTTTGATTTTTTCTTATTCTTTTTGTCCTTTGATATTTCTTTTAGGACATACCCTCTTTAAATTTTTTATTTTTTAACATGGAAAACATTTTGCAGAAAGAAAAAGTATGTGCAATATTACAAGACTAATTATATCCAATTCAAAATTATGAATCCTATTATTATTGGACCCTAACAGAGTCTGTTTGTATAAAACCAGGAGGTTGTTCCATATAGATTTCTTCATGCAAGTATCCATGCAAGAAGTCATATTTAACATCCATCAGATGGACTTCCCATTTGAAAGAGGCAGCAAGGGAAAGAACAAGGCGGGTAGAGTTCATTTTGGCAACAGGGGAGAAGGTTTTAGTATAGTCAATGCCTTCAACTTGTGAAAAACCCTTACCAACAAGACGACCTTTATGTTTATCAACTTTTCCATCTGGTCCAAACTTGGTTTTGTAAACCCATTTGCATCGAACAAGTTTTTGTCTCTTTGGAAGAGGAACAAGATCACATGTATCATTTTCCAATAATGAACAATATTCTTCATTCATAGTTGTGTCCCAATCTGGATGGACTGAAGCTTCTGCAAAGGTTTCAGGATCATAATTCGCTGAAGCTTGAGCCAGTAAAGAAGAGGCTTTGTCAAACTAAGAATGTGTATGTCGTTGATCTGTAGGATCACTTGCAAGAGCACCTACTAGATCCCGAGTAGCATGGACCCATTTTGGAAGCTGAGGAGCTGAAGGAGGACCCCAAGAAGGTGGGGGAGGATTGTCATCCTCGCTGTCATCATCTAAAGAAGAAATATTTTCATAAGTAGAAGGGATAGAGAGAGCTGGCACATTTGCCGAACTAGGCTCATAGGTTGATATATTTTCAACAAACTTTACATCTCTTCTAATGATAACATTTTTGGATTTAGGTGGAAGAAGTCTATATCCTTTGACATCTTCAGAATATCCAACAAAATTACATTTTTCACTCTTAGGTTCTAAGGCTTTATGTTTCTCATCAGAAATATGGGCCCATGCTTCACTTCCAAAAATACGAAAGTGACTTACATCTGGTTTAATTGAGCTTCATGCTTCTTCTGGAGTGATATTCTTTAAAACCTTAGTAGGCGTGTGATTTACTAAGTAATTTTCACATTTAATTGCCTCTACCCAAAATTTAAAACTAAGCCCTTTGATTGAAGCATACAATTAGCCAATTCTGTTAAGGTGCGATTCTTCATTTCAGCTACACCATTTTGTTTTGGAGTATATGGAACAATATGTTGCAATTGAATTCCATGTTCAGTGCAAAATTTGATGAATTTGTTGTTAGCATATTCTCTGCCATTATCAGATCTTAGCTTAAGAACTTGATGTCCATATTGTTTCTCAACAAAGGCCTTAAAGGCCAAGAACATGTTAAAGACTTCACTCTTGAGTTTTAAGAAGTATACCCAAGTGTGTCTGGAGAATTCATCAATGAAAGTTAAGAAATACTTGTAGCCAGAGAATGAAACAACTGGAAATGGACCACATAAATCATTGTGCAAACGCTGTAAATGGGTTGAGACGTGCCAAGAGACACATTTTTCAAAGCTATCCCGATAATGTTTTTCAGGTACACATCCAAAACAAACACCATCTCTGCAAGATACCATAGGAAGACTTGTCACCATATTTTCCTTACATAGATTTTGAAGGGAGCGATAGTTTAAGTGACCAAATCGCTCATGCCAAAGTTTGGTCACGTCATCATTATGAGCAACAAATACCGAGGGAAGAGTTGATGATCCAAAGTTGTTAAACTTATACAACCTTGTAGAATCATCAGCAATGTCAGTAGCTAAAATCTGTCTAGGATCTCTCAGGTCCTTAATTACAACATCATGAGGTGAAAATTCAACAGTTTTATCTTCACCTCAATGAGTTATCTAATATACAGATAGAAGGTTGCAAGATAAGGTAGGAACACATAATACATCATTAAATTGACCATTTTCTAGATGAATAGTTTAAGTCTGTACAACAATAAGAGATCTATCATCACCAACATTTATATTTTTTGTGTTATGATCATTTAAACAAGAAAATATGGCTTTTTTTTGCCATGTGATAAGAAGCTCCAGAATCAATGAGCCACTCATGAGAATGAGAAGAAGAAGATGCATTTAGTGCATAACCAGACCGAGATGCTTGACAACCACATGTAGAAAGTGTTATTCCTGAAGATGAAGTTGAAGTTGAAGAGTGCTCCAAATGGATGTTATGCTTCTTCATTGTTACTTCCAAGGCTTTCATCTTTTTAAAGCATTTTGATTCTAAGTGTCCATCACAATTACAAAAGTTGCAATGTCTATTAGTCTTCTTCCCTTTGTTTTAATTTGCCTTATCATTTTTTTGAATTGATTTTTCATTTTGACACTGAAATTGCTTAGGACCCTTATTTGGTTTAGGACCATTCTTTTTAGGATGCTGCTTCTTAGGATTCCTTGAATTTGGTTGCTGCTAAGGCTTTCTTAGAAGAGTTTCCATATTAAGAAGACCAAGATGTAAGATTTTTTTTGTTCTCTTATTAAAGAATCACAAAAGGCATCAAAAGAGGGGGACTTGTAGTCTTGTCCTTGAGAAATAAAGGTTTCTCTTGTAGAATGGAAGGTGGAAACAAACACAGACTAGGTTGGTCCCAACTTAGTAAGAATGGAATAGATAAGGCTATCATATTCTTTCTTAACCTTAACACAGTCCAAGAGAAATCTAAGGGTTTTAAACTTGGACAAAAAAATATTCAATGGAAGAAAAATTATTGGGGTCCAATGTAAGCAACTCATTTTCAAGTTGATGTGCTCTAATTTCATTTTTAATTCCAAAAACTTTATTGAGTTGTTTCATTGTTTCATCAAGGGTATCAATTTCTACGATATGGAATCTAAGGTTTGGAGAAATAGACATCCCTATCAACCCACGCGCTTGATCTTTCTTATTTTTCCATTTGGCTTGCTTATCTTCATCTTTAGGTTTAGCCTCTTGGCCTGAGATTATTCTATAAAGACCTTTACTTCTAAGTAAATCCTCAATGTAGGACAATCATTGGAAGTAGTTGGTGTTGCAAGAATAACTTGGCATGTACTTTCCATTTTAACAAAAACTAAAGTGGTAGATGTTGAAACTAAGTGTTCTAATGGAAAGATCTCGGACAATTAGGCTAATTAAAAAAAAAAAAGAGGCTCTGAAAACGGCTTCCAGATGAATAAGTTATGGATTTTTGAAGAAAAGTTGTTGAAGATGCCGACATAGTACGTGAATGTGCGGAAGTGAATGATAATGTTATATTTTAAAAAGAAAATCCCCCACCCCTTCCAAACTTAATCTAATTAGCTCACTTTTTTAAAAAAAATATGGGACCCACTTTTGTAAATAAGTGAAAGTCACTTTTACAATGGTACTTTATGAGCTACCCACTAAATTGTAACTTAAATAAAAGATAAAGAGACTTTAGAATTATAAGTGACTCACTTTTTATAATGGGTGAGAGCACTTTTACATAATGTAACTTTAAAACATAAGTTACATGTACTTTTTGAAAAAGTAACTCAACAAAAAGAAAGACTTGAACCCAAGACCACTATTCTTATAAAGTAACTTTGGACCAAATGAACTTGTTTAAAAGGTTAGTAATTTTTGGAAAAAATGAAGGTTTTTCTTGTTGAGGTAAAATTCAACGGTTTTACCTTCACTTGAATGAGTTATCTGATATACAGATTGAATGTTACAAGATAAGGTAGGAACACATAATACATCATTAAATTAACCATTGTCTAGATGAATAGTTCCAATCCCTACAACATTAAGATATATATCATCACCAACATATATATTTTTGGTGTTACAATCATTTAAAGAAGAAAACATGGCTTTGTTTTTGGCCATGTGATAAGAAGCTCCAGAATTAATGAGCCACTCATTAGAATGAGAAGAAGAAGATACATTTAGTGCATAACTAGACCAAGATTCTTGACAACCACATGCAGAAAGTGCTATTCCTGAAGATGAAGTTTAGGTTGAAGAGTGCTCCAAATGGATGTTATGCTTCTTCATTGCTTCTTCCAAGGCTTCCATATTTTTAAAGCATTTGGATTCTAAGTGTTCATCACGATTATGAAAGTTACAATGTCTATCAGTCTTCTTCCCTTTGTTTTTACTTGCCTTATCATTTTGTTGAATTGATTTTTCATTTTGAGACTTAAATTGTTTAGGACCCTTGTTTGGTTTAAGACCATTCTTTTGAGGATGTTGCTTCTTAGGATTCTTTGAATTTGGTTATTGCTGGGTTGTTAAGGTTTTGTTGGAAGAGTTTCCAATATTAAGAAGACCAAGATGTAAGAGTTTTTCTTGTTCTCTTATTAAAGAATCACAAAAGACATCAAAAGAGGGGGACTCGTAGTCTTGTCCTTAAGAAATAAAGACTTCTCTTGTAGAATGGAAGGTGGAAACAAACATAGAGTAGGCTGGTCCCAACTAAGTAAAAATGGAATAGATAAGCCTACCATCTTCTTTCTTAACCTTAACACCATCCAAGAGAAGTATAAGGGTCTTAAACTTGGACAAAAAATCTTCAATGGAAGAAAAATTATCGGCGTCCAAGGTAAGAAACTCATTTTCGAGTTGATGGACTCTAATTTCATTTTTAATTCCAAAAACTTTATTAAGTTGTTTCATTGCTTCATCAGGGATATCAAGTTCTGCGATATGGAATCTAAGGTCTAGAGAAATAGACATCCCTATCAACCCACATGATTGATCTTGCTTATTTTCCCATTTGGATTGTTTATCTTTATCTTTAGGTTTAAGCTCTTAGCTTGAGGTTATTCTATAAATACCTTTACCTCTAAGTATATCTTCAATGTAGGACAACCCTTTGAAGTAGTTGGTGCTGTCAAGAACAACTTGGCATGAAATTTCCATTTTAACATAAAATGAAGTTGTAGATGCTGAAACTAAGTGTTCCAATGGAAAGATCTCAAAAAAATAAGCTGATTAAAAAAAAAAGGACTCTGAAAACTATTTTTGGATGCAGAAGTTATGACTTTTTGAAGAAAAGTTGTTGAAGATGCCGATGAAGTACATGAATGTGCCGAAATGAATGATAATGTTATATTTTAAAAAAAATTCCTCCCCCCTCCAAGCTTAATCTAATTAGTTCACTTTAAAAAAAAAATATTATGTGACCCACTTTTATAAATAAGTGAAAGTCACTTTTACAATGGTATTGTATGAACTACCCACTAAATTATAACTTAAATAAAAGATAAAGACACTTTAGAATTATAAGTGACTCAATTTTTATAATGGGTGAGAACACTTTTACATAAAGTAACTTTAAAACATAAGTTACATGTGATTTTTCAAAAAGAAAGTCAACAAATTGAAAGATTTGAACCCAAGACCTGTATTTGCATAAAGTAATTTTGGACCAAGTGGGCTAGTTTAAAAGGTTAGTAATTTTTGGAATTTTTTTTTTTTCACTGAAGCTTTGGAGTGCGTGCTTACTTGAGAAAACTTTTTTTTCCTATAAGACAAAAAAACCACACAACCCAAAATGGACATGCAAAAAAAACCAAACCTTACGACATGAAGTTAGATTTCGCTGGAAACTTAATATTTTCTTCAATGTTTTTGTTTTTCCGAGATCACACTAAAGCGCGGCGGAAAAGAGCATGTGCATGAGAAAAATCCTTCCATTCCATTTCTGATTTGCCTAGATCACATAGAGTCGCGGCATAAAGAGCATACACAAAAATGAAAGGTACGGATCTGGTAATAAAAGACAGAGAGATAATTAAACCGAAATAAACAAAGAGATAAATAACTAAAACTGCAAATAAAGATTGTATACCTCCAAATTTTAAAAATGGCATAGCTAGGGCTACTCTAAACCTTTTCGCATGAAACGAAAGGGGTTCCTCATTGGAACAGATTATCCTAACACAATAGAGCAATCCTCTCAGCCCGAAAGTGATCAGAAATATTAGATCTAGAAAACAATAGTCGGATGCAGTTGTATCGGCTTTGGATTTGGATCACCAATGGATGCGGCCCTCAAATATATTTGATACCATGTTTGGTTTTCCATTACTCCAAAACCCATAGATTTTAGTAAACTTACAAACCATTATCATTACCTGTCTTAGTGGTCCTAGGGTGGATCCCAGAGTGGTGGTTAGTCCACGTGATCGATTCCCAACGAGGTGAGTGCGGAAATCCAACACATGGGAGCTTTCCAGTTTGGAAACAGGCAGGGGATATGGGTCCAAAAGGAACAAATGTTGTGGAATGGGAGGCTTACATACAGTCTCTTAGAACCATGGGACTATGCAGAACTAAGGAGGGGGACCATATTACCTGGGCCGACAAGATGCGATCTAACATGGTGGAGGTGGCTGACACTTACATGTATCTAATTCACTCTTTAAGAGCACTTAACCATCCTTACTGGTTCTCCAAGATATGGAAACTTGATGTCCCTATAAAAATTATTCTTTTTGTTTGGTTGGTTTGGAGGAACAAAACCCTTACCTAGGAGAATCTATGTAAAATGGGTTTTAATGGGCCAAGGAGATGCCCACTATGAAAATTATACACTCAAACTAATGTCCATCTATTTCTGGAATGCCCTATTGCTATCATGGTCTAGGATGGTATTTTTTCTTTGTTGAATTTGTCTTGCAGGAGATTTGGACACATTGAAGAATGCATCCAATGATGGCTGGAGCATGGTGGTAAATTTATGGTTATTTCGCATTAGTTGCTGAAGGGAATGAAAGCATGAGGGAGATCTTATTGCAGAAATGGAGATGGAAAAAGATGACAGTGAAATCTGCCTTGCAACATTAACCAACTACTGAATTAAAGACCACAAACTCTAAAGATCATAAAAGAACTAGAAATTTGTGTTTTGGGGTTGCTGAAGGGTCCCTTCCTCAAATCATGGTCCCATAGGGAGGAAGTGAGGTCAATACACTTGCTGAGAACCTTGTGGTGATCCTTTTTATCCTTGCTAACCTGCTCCTTGAAATAAGGCACAAATGGAAGCAAAATATTAGACAACCATTTTGATCTGCACTACTTGTAATGGAAATGCATCTAACAAGCAAAATAACAACTAAGCTATGAATCTACACTAAGCATACATGTACAATGAAGAGGAGTCGTGGTTGCTAGGGTTGGGCCCTAACCCAAGAGCTTCAGCCCTCTGAGTTAACTCAGTGCTGGTTCAAAATAAAACTCATTCTTATTACGAAAACAACAAATTACATCAAAAGAACTATCACAAGTCTTGCAGCTCGAAAAATAGAGTAGAGTTTTACAACAAAAATCTGAATCCTACTAAGGTCCTAGGCCTCTCTACTTATACATCTGAAGTATCCAACGAATTCCTTAAAATTATGGAGGCTCAGCTCCCAAACTTGAGATAAACTAGTGCTTTGTCTTTCACTTGATCGGCTACCTTTTAGTCCTCATGATTTGGATGTTTGCACTCCGAGTTGATGGAGGAATATTCGAATGGAGGGGTAGTAAATGAGGAGGATTTACCTCCTATAATGCCTCTCCCTTGTCCCATTCGATTTTTGACCTTGGTTTTGCCAAAATCCCTTGCTTTTCTCCTTTAATCCTACATTATATGCACATTAGACCACAAAGCAAAATATCCAACTCTAACCCATCTCATAAACAAAATATAATCAAAAGTATGAAATAATTTATGAGAATAGTTGGCTTGACTAAGCTAGGAGGTGAATTAAGGCCCATATAATTACCTAATGATGAGGCTCATCATCACCCCCTACTGAAAGTGTTTCTCATCCTCTGAGCAACTTAGTCAATATCCATATCCTTCATGGCTTTGGTAGCCTCTCTAACATCCCATGCCTCTGTTGTGGTCTCCTCTTCTTGTTCATAGAAATCTGCTTTCTTTTCTACCTCTTCCCACTGCCTCTTTTCTTCTTCTTCTTTTCTCCCTTCTAGCATCCATAAGAGTAGTGGTGGACAGAGTTTTAGGCCTATCCAATTGACCTTCAACCTTTGCATAGATTTCTTATACATAGGTGTCTTTTTGAGTGCCTCTCTTAACCTTTGAAGGGAGTTATATTCTCTTATCTTTAGGTTGTATGGCAGTGTGTTCCATCTTCTTAGGCAACCATGTATACTATCATCTCCTAGTAGCCTAAACATGTCCTCAAAATGTGAAATTGCTTACTCTTAGGCAGCAATATATCTAGGTGCTAGCTGAGGCTCATTTGTAATCAAATTATGGCTACAGATGAGGGCCATGGGATTCTATTGTTCAGCTCTAATCAAAAGAGGTTCAGTTTGCTCTCTTGCTAATATCCTTTTCATCTCTGCAGCCCTTGACTCCTCATGGTTCATCCATGATGCCAAAGCCATTAATTGTAGATCTCCTAGCTTGGAATTAGGGTCCCATACATTCATGTCTATGAGGGCCATGTTGTGCAAATAAAACTCAGCCATTTTGGCCCTATCCTCTAGTGTACTTTGATCACAAAGATCAATAAACTGCTTCTAGTCCTGAAATGGCATGGTTCTCCTCTATGCTGGTGTCTTAATCTGAAACTGTGGCCATTGTTCTTTGAGGTAGAGAGCATAGGATTTAACTGGCATACTACACTAGATTGCCTCCAAGGAGAGGTTGGCCATACATGCTAGTTTATTCTCTCTTTCCTACAATTGTCCCCTCAGCCATGCATTTTCTTTCTGTAGTTGATTTCTTATTATAGCTTCTCTGTCCCTTAAGCCACTTAGCTCTCTACCCATTTCTTTGAGTTTCTCCCCCATGTGCCCAATGTCTTCCACCCCCTTTGATTTATCGATCTGCATCCATCGGTGAGTTATGTCCCTCTCCTTCTCAAGCTCGAAGAATAGTGGGATGGAAAAAAATTTAGGTATGACCCCGCCTCCTTCAATAAACTGGTAATAGGAGTCTAGGTTAGGTTGGGGGCTGGGTTCTTTTTTCTTTGGGTCCTCCTCTTTAGCTTCTTGCTGCTCCCCTACCTTTCTTTCCAATTTTTGTGCCTCCTGTAGATTCAGCAGAGTATCCTGTAGGATTGTTATTTCTTCTTGTAGATTTTGTTGTGGATCCTGTAGGATTGACTTACCCTTTGAGGACGTTGATCTAGTAGTAGGCCTACTTACATAGGTGATAGGGAACTTAGGGGAAGGCATTTTGTCTTTTTGTGTAGGGGAATCTTCAATCTTAATAGGAATTTTGGTTGATGTTTGTGGCTTCCCCCGTCTTATTCTTGTGCTCTTTCTTGTCCTGAAATATAGCGGGGTCTGCCTCTGCCTGTTTCCTTTTTTCTTGATTGGGGTGCTGAGAGCAGTGAGGGCACCTGCTTCCTCTCTCTCGGTGGCCTCTAGAGACACCCTATGTAACTCCTCCTTGTGTTTTTCCCCTCTATTCTATTGCCTTCTTCCTCTCTTTCTTTCTTTCCTTCTTCTTCTTGTAGATATTCATCATCTATATCAGTTTCCTCCTTAGTTTCCTCCTTTGTTTCTTCATCCTCCTCCCTCTCTTCTCCCTCTTCATCTTCATCTTCATCATGTTCCTTTGTGTCAGTTCCTTCTTCATCCATCTCATCCTCATCTCCTTTTGTATCTTCCTCTTCCTGTTTTACTTCCTCTTCACTGACAGTAGGACTAACATCATAAGTGAGAGCTTTGATGTCATCCTCTACTGGCATGTCTCTGAAAACTGACCATGTTATAGGGGTTCTGAGGTTTTGGAGGGCATCTTCAATGAGGATCCTAATCAACCCATGGTGAGTTAATTGTTGGGAATTCCCCTCCTTCACTTTGATGCTTGATTCTATGAGTGATTGAAGCAAGAAATATGGTATGCTGAGCCTTTGGTGAGGGGGTGTTTCTACTCCAAATCTTAATTCTTCAAGGATCCTGAAATGATAGCCATAGAAAACACTATATCTACCCTCACATGAGATGTATTTGATTAGTTGGTAGCCTACCTCACTCCATGGATATGGTAGAATTTCCCTCCTTACTCCATTTTTATCCTCAGTGGGTTCCTCACATTCTAAAACGAATTTCCTTTTGGCAACCTGGCTATCTCCTTTGTCTTCTTTTCTCCATGGGACTCCTAGGGGAAGTGTGGTGACCCTGCTGATGAGCTCAGGGGTGAGATCTATAGTGAGGTCCCTTATTACAACAGTGGCATGCATTTTGGTGTGTGGAGTGAGGGAGAGAGCAAATTTTTGATCCACCTCATCATCATAACCTCTGAAGTTTTCGAAAAACCCCATCCAATTATGTCTTGTGAAGATTTCAAGCACTTGGGGGTGTTGTTGGATTCTCACAGTGTTTATGGGCTCTCTCCTATTAAACCCACCTATCATCTTGCTGGTGAAGCTTGAGGAGAAAATGATAGGGTTGAAACAATTTTTCAAATGTAGGAGCAAAACGGAGATGATTGTGTATTTAATTCCCTTCATACAGTTGTTAAATTCACTAAAATTTGGAGTATCCTTGGTTCATTTACTTGCAAAGGGGAATGTAATTTTAGAGCCTATCTCTTTAGACTGGTTGTAGTGGCCAACTCCCATGATATCCCTTCTGAACTCTTCTCTTCCAATCCTGTAGACATTCTCTGTATCCTGTAGATAGTCTCTGTATCCTCTAGGAATTCCTGTGCATGCTCCTGTAGGAATTCCTGTGCAGTGAATGATGGATCTTTGCTTCCGATGGGTGGCTTGGGTTATGAGAGTGACTTGAATGAGGGAGTTTCTAGGAGGTGAAATGCATGAATGCATGGGAATGATGTTTTATTTCCTCTTATGGTGATTCGAGGTGAGGTGATGTGCTAGCAGCAAAGGTACGTTGCCATTTTTGGACCATTGGTCCCCACTACCACCTCATCATTTCCCACTCCTCGTAATCAGCTCCCACCTCATAGATTCGTAGTTTAACCACTTTTTTTCCTACTCCTTCTCTGTCTTTGAGTTAACTGTAGCCATGTGTGAGAGGACAACCGGTTGTGCATGTGTTGACTGAACGAAAGTGGACAAGTTAAATGGCCACTTTTTCACTTATAAACCAAATATCTCATAACCCTTACAATTTTTACTACATGATGCAGATGAGAAAGTGAGTAGGCTACTTACTTGTGGTTTCCATGCTATGTTGCAGTTGTTGAAGACCAGAGGTGTTGCTATATATATTTGTTGCATGCCATTGTTCTTCCTCCTCCTGTTGTCTGCTAATGGCTTCTCTATTTTTGTAGGTATCTATGGTTGAAGATCTGATGCTGCTACTTTTTAAGCTCCTAGATCATCATGGTGAAGAATTGTTGCTGGTGTGATTGGTATTCTGTCAGATAGGCTGCTACAAGATTTCTTATAGGATGTCCTGTAGCTGCTTCTCCCTTAGAAAAATTTAATCATTTTTCTTGTTGGGGCTATGAGGATGGTGACATGGATGGAAAGAAGGAGTGGGAGTGTGGAAAGCAAAGGATACTCAGGTGATGCTCTTTACTCTTCTCTGTTTCCTTTTTTCTTTAAAGACTAAAAAAAATTGTTGAAATTGATCTTTTTTTTTATGATGAGTGCATGGATGATGATGGTGGACGAGTTGAGGTGTTAGATCATGGAGAGGGTGAATTTTAGGGACCTAATAAGTACATCATTTGCCTTCGGATTGCTTCCTGTAGAATTTCTAGGTCACTTTAATTCCTATAGGATCATCCTGTAGGTTTTCAGGGGATCCTATAGAAAACACAATATTTGTATAAATCGAAGCAATGGAGTGGAAAAATGACAAAAATGATGAAGGGATGCATGGTAAGGAGTGAAAAAATGAATATGTGAGTGGCAGGGGTCTCCTTGGGATCCTCTTTTTCTCCTTAACTATCCTTCTTGCCCACCTACAAATGATAAAAAAAAAAAATTATATATATATTACTTTTTTTGAAAAACGACTAGGCTGCCTCAGAGAGGTTTTCACCCTAGCTATTTGCCCTGGGCGCCTCAAGAAAGGTTTTCACCCATGGATCTTCTTATTCTCTTTTTCTTTTTCTTTTTTTTTCTTTTTGTTTTATTTTTATTTTTTTGTCATCACTAGGCCGCCTCAAGAGGTTTTCAACCCAAGGATGGGACTCAGGCACCTCATGGAGGTTTTCACCAAAGTCCTTATTCTTTTTTCTTTTTCCTCGGTGATTTGATGAGGGAGGAGCTTGAACTTGCTCCACTATCATCAGTGTTTTATTGATATCATCAACGAACTCTTGTTTTGATAAAGGTCTCTTGTACATTTTCAGTTGGTGTCCATTAAAAAGCAAAGGAATGGCTTCTTCATCTATGATTCTGATTTGCACTGAACCATTATCATGGCATCTTTCCACAATATAAGGTTTGAGCCATCTTGTCCTTAACTTGCCCTTGAAATCTTTATACCTAGAATCATATAACAATGCCCAATCGCCTTTCTGAAATTGCTTCTCCTTGATATTTTTATCATGCAAGATCTTCCTGTGAAGTTGAACTACCTCTATATGTAGGAGAGCTTGCATTCTGAATTCATCCAAACCATTCAATTAGAACAATCTCTCTTTCTATGCACTGCTGAGATCCAAATCTAGTTGGGTTGCCATCCTTAATGTGTTATATTCAAATTCAATGGGCAGCAAGGCATTTTTCCCATACACTAGCTCATAGGGTGTGAATCCAGTGGTGGTCTTCCATGTGGTATTATAGGCCTAGGTGGCCTCAACTAGCCTTTCTACCCAATCCTTCCTGTTTCTGCTCACCACCTTGGTTAATATGCCCTCCAGTGATCTGTTGGTCACCTCCACTTGCCCATTAGCTTGTGGATGATAGTGGAGGTCCTATGCTTGATCTTGTGATGGTTGAGCAAGTCTTCAATCATGTTGGAGGTAAACTGGTTGCCTTGGTCTGTGACCAGCTCTCTAAGGTACCCAAATTTTTAAAATACATTCTCCCTTAGGAACTCAGCCACATTCTCTTCTATTGTTGCGTTAATTGCCTTGGTTTCAGCCCACTTAGTCAAATAATCAGTGAACACAATAATGTATTGTTTTTGCCTTGAAGGAGGGTCAATACGCCCAATGAAGTCCATGCCTCACTTGTCAAATGGCTCGAAAGTCACTTGAGGCTACAGAGGTATTTCATCTCTTGGAGTAGGCCTTCCCATCCTCTGGCACTGATCACATTGACTAGTGCATTTTTTCACATCCTGATGAAGAGTGGGCCAATAATATCCTTATTGTAACACTTTGAATGTTGTCCTCTTTGCTACAAAGTGACCTCCACAAGGCCCATCATGACAGGTCCGAAGGATGTCAAAGACTTCCTCTTCCCTGACACACCTTCTCAAGATTTGATCTAGGACAAGTTTGAAAAGATTGCCCCCAATCCAAGTGAAGACAGTGCTTTTCCTGACTATCTTGCTCTTTTCTTTAGAGGACAAGTTTGGTGGGAACTGTGCTGATACCAAATAGTTTTCTATATTAGCAAACCATGGAGAGAGAACTGAAATATCAAATAAGTGCTCGTCCAGTAACTGGTCATCCACCATTCCTTCTTCACCTATAGGTAAATTTACCCTAGTTAAAAAGTCGGCAACAAAATTTTCCTTACTAGGCTTATCAACAATGGTTAGATCAAACTGTTGTAATAAAAGTAACCATCTTATAATTCGAGCATTCACATTTGGTTTGTTCATTAAATATTTGATTGCATCATGGTCAGTATGCACAAGTGTTTGATAACCTGTAATGTAATGCTTGAATTTGTTTAATGAATGCACAATAGTCAGGAGTTCCTTTTCGGTCACTGTATAATTTAGTTCAGCCTTTGATAAGTTCTTACTGATAAAATAGATAGCATAAGGCAGTTTTTCATCTATCTGACCTAGGGCTGCTCCTATGTCTTTATGTGAGGCATCAACATGAATATGAAAGGGGAGGGCCCAGTTTGGGCCTCGAAGAATTGGTGCAGTGGTTAACTTATCCTTTAGAATGTCTAAGGCCTCTTGACAGCTTTTTGACCATATAAACTCAGAATCTTTGGCCAACAAACCAAATAAAGGAGAGGCCAACTTGTTGAAGTCCTTTATGAACCTTCGGTAGTATCCAACTAACCCTAGGAAACTTCTGACATCTCTCTTATTTTGAGGAGGTGGGACCCTTTGGATGATGGCTATTTTGTTTGGGTCCACTTGCAATCCTTGTTGAGATATTGAATGACCTAGCATGATCCCCGCAGTCATTAAGAATTCACATTTTTCAGGACTGAGAGACAGGTTCATTTCAATGCACTTGTGCAATACTTTGCCTAGGTTAGACAAGGCTTCTTGAAAATCACAACCATAAGGTGTAAAATCATCCATATAAATCTCCACCGCATCATCGACTAATTCGCCGAAAATACTCAAAATTTCTCTATGGAAAATGGCAAGAGCATTGCATAGGCCAAAAGGAAGGACCCTATAGGCAAAAGTACCCCAAGGACAGGTGAATGTGGTCTTATCCTAGTCTTCTGGGTAGATCTGGATTTGGTTGTACCCACTGAATCCATCTAGGAAAGAGAAAAACCTTTTCCCTACCAGGCCATCTAGCACTTGGTCAATGAAGGGTAGAGGAAAATGATCCTTCTTTGTGGCTTTGTTCAACTCCTTGTAATCGACACAAATCCTCCACTTACCATTTTTCTTGGGAACTAACACCAAAGGAGAGACCCACTCACTGTCGTAGATAGGGTAAATGAATCCCGCATCTAGAAGTTTTTGTAGTTCTTCTTTGACTATATCTTTAAGAGCTAGATTCATCCTCGTTTGTGGTTGCCAGACCGGCTTGCAACCTTCTTTGATGTATATGTGGTGAGTACACACTAAGGGGTGTACTCCCTTCATTTCCTTGTAACTCCAAGTGAAGGCTTCTAGATTTTCCTTTAACATGTTGCATAGCTTCTCCTCTTCGAGAGCAAAAAGAGATGGATTGATTTTCAAGGTTCTCTTTGGACCAAATTCTATGGTTTTGACATGGAAGGGTTGGAATCGGATAAGAATAAGTCAATTGGATGATTGTTCTGGGTTTCCTTTACTGCTTCTTCTAAAGGTAATGAACTAGGAGTTGGACTTTGGAGCAAGTGTTCAATCAAGTCATCCTCATCTTGCTGTCCTCCTCCCATGGTTGCTTCCAAAGCATAAAGTTGGGCAGAATAAACTTCATCTTCTTCCTCCTCCTCCAACCATAAAGGTAAATCATGCTCTAGAGAAGGTTGAGCAGGAGGGTATAGGACTAACTACTTGGACATATGCCCATTCTTGATGGTCATATTCCCATCTCTACAGCTAATGTAAGCATCGATAGTGGCCAACCATGGCCTCCCAAGGATGAGAGGATAACCAGTAAGCTTAGCCTTAGGCTGGAGAACTAGGAAATATGCAGGGTACTCCCAGGAGTCAATGGAGACCATCACGTCCTCCACAATTCCCTCAGGGGTTACTATGGAACGATCTCCAAGTTACAGAACTGTTGTGGTCTTCCTCATTGAACCTTCGAGGTTGAGCTTGAGCATGGTGTCCTTGGTCATCACATTAATGGTAGCCACAAGATCGATCAGAGTGTGTGGGAAAATGGAGCCATTGGTGTGAAAATCTAATACAGGGCTTCCAGGGTCCAACTATTTTGTACATATTGCCTACCCCAGCATTAAGTCGGACAGCTGCACAATAACATTAATGATAGGGGCATCCCTTTTTCACCTCCCTGGATGCTTGAAGCACTTCTCCTTAATCACCTTATTTTAAATGGGAACATATTTTATTCCCTGGAGAAGGGGGATCTTTACATAGAGATTTTTCAATTCTCCCAGAAGTTCAATCTCTTTTGGGGTAGGCTAGAGTGGTTGGGCTAATGTCTTAGGAAAGGGTGGATTTAATTTAAGGTTGCTTTCCTCACTTTCTTCCTCAATCTCCCTAGGTGGAGGGGGAGGTTGGTTATCCGGGATAACTCTCCCAGATATCAGGTTAATCTCCTGGATTTCCATAACATAATCTATATATGATGTCTCTCCATTGTATACTTGTTGAGCCTGCCTATTGTTCGGGTTCGGATTTGGTTAGGCAGGCATCTGGGGTTGCTTGGGTGGAGCAGAGTGTAGGAGCTGTGGTTGGGCAGGTGGTGGAGGCAATAAAGCTGGATCATTGTTGTATTGGGGCCTCCATCCCTGGAGTGATGTATTCCACTGAGGTTGTGGCGGAGCATAAGGTTGAAATGACTGACTAGTTGGCTGGGAATGATACTGAGATGCATAGGACCAAGGAAGGGGTGTAGACCAGGAAGGATGAGCAGGGGGTCCCAAATAAGGTATATTTGTGGTTTGGTTGGGGTTGTAATATGCATGGGATGACCCTTGCATGCCCCATTGGTATGTTCTAGGCCCAGGAGGTCTCCTTTGGTTAATGTAGCAAAGCTGCTCAGTGACCCCTTCAGCTCCTTGATATATAGCTTTGAGTCCAGGTAAAGAAGGTCACTTGTATGTGGAGTGGTTTTCCTCGCAGACCGAGCAAATTTCAATAGAGTTTAATGGACATTCATTCTGAGGATGCCTCCTGGTGCATCTAGGACAAAAGATGGCCAAGGCTCTCTCTGCTTCCTCCTGCTTCCTTTTAATGTTCATGGAATCCAGTTGCAAGGCAAGGGTTTACAGCATCTCATTTTTGAAATCTTCCAGCATGTTCCAATTTCACCCTTGATGGATGAGTTGGAAGATGATGTACTGGCCATAGGTTGACTACCCCTACCCTTTTTCCTGGCTACCCTAGAATGGTTTCTAAAGACATTGTTGATATGCTCATATGGTAATTGGTAGATATCTCCTCCTGCTAACAAATGTAAGGTATCCAGAAGATCTTCTCTTACTCCCCTAAGTAGGACTAGTTTTAGTGACTCAGGGTCAAGTGTGCACCTAGCCATTTTGTAACTGAGCTGGAATCTTTCTTCGTAGTCTTCTAAGGATTCATCATGGCCTATGGTCATCCTGAAAATTTCTTCTTTAGTATCCTTTGACCGACAGTAGTCCTGATATTTTTTGTTAAAGTCCTACTGCATCTGAGCCCAAGTTGTGATGCTATCTCCAGGTAAACCCATGAACCAGTGCAATGTTTCATCCTTGAGGGTAGATGGAAATAGTTTTAACTTTTTCTCATCATTTGTATAGTCATAGGTTCGACATATAATAGCAAACTCAAACAGGAAAGTGTCGAGGTCCTCTGTGGTCAGGCCATGGAAATGAGGTAGGGAAGAGGGGCTTATATTTTTCATCTTAGTGTCCCCATTGGTTTCCCTAATGGGGAAGGCACCCTCAACTCTCTCTCTATTCCCTCTGTCATTTCGGTTTTCAGCCATTGGCTCAGTAGGAATGGGTTCCTCTTCTTCTTCTTCCCCTGTAGGTTCTTCAAATATGTCAGGTTTCTCACCTAAGGGTTCCTCTAGTTCACAGCCACCGAAGAAGAGAGAAGGTTGGCTATTGGATGCAATGGGGGTATTTGGCAAAAATTTCCCTAAGTTGTCCCTATTCCTACGAGGCATGAAAGGAAATATTTTTGGGTTGTTTTTGTATTCTTTTTAAAACTTGGAAAGTACTTGCAGAACTAAAATTGTTGATTGAATGAAAATTATTGACAGAATGAAAAAACTACTTGTTGAATTGAAATCCTACTTGCAGAATGGAAAGGAAAGCAGATAATGCAAAATGAAAGAAAGGAAGCAACTAGATTATTTTTGCAGAAATGAACTAATGCTAGAATATTGAAGACAAGAAATAGAAGAAAAGAAAGCAGTAATCACATTCTACTTAGACACCTTGCTAGCAACGGCACCAAAAGCACCAGTATTGCAGCAAGGATGCTGCAACTCCTGGGCTACCAACTTTACTTATCAACTCGAGGTTCGCACAAACTTGGAGGTGACAGTGCTATATGCACAAGTAAAAGTGATGGTTCTACCTGTTGTCAATGTTCAGCTGGTGAGAGATCACTAGGGTTCCAAGCCAGACTTCTATGGAGTCGGAAGCGCGATACTCTGATGGAAGAAGGGCGAATTTATTCTAAGAGAGTTACTCTACTGCAGTAATGGAAAAAAAACCAACATGTAATGCTAAACCACACCATACCCTAATTAACCATTTAAGAAGCTATGCTAAGCAGAATTGTTAAATCAACAATGAAAAAATGATACTATCTAAGTTGCATAAGTAAAAAGCATCAACCCATACTAATGTGCAAGCAAAGAAACTAAACTAAATCTGTTTTCACTTTTTTGGTTTTTTAGGCAAAATCAAGTATGCAGACTAATTGTTCTTATGGATGTGACAAGTGGATGGAAGGTGTTTGAGGATGGCTAGAAGGTTTATGAAGTGGTTGGATGGTGTGGAGGGGTCCTAGGAGGTTTTTTGTGACTTCCTAGAAGTTTCCCATCAACTCGGCCTCAAAACAGACCGTTTCAGGAAAACCAACAGGATGTACTAGAAACCTATAGGATGATCTTGTAGGAATTATAGGAAACCTACAGCATACAGCCGAGAGCTAATTGTGAGGTGTTGGAGGTGTTAGGAAGCTTAGGAAAGGTGTGTGATGGGTGGAATGGAGTGTTAGAAAGTCTAGGAGCACTCAGGAGTCAATATCCAAGATAAGAGATGGCTACATTCGCTCAATATGTTTAGGAGAATTTCAATGAAAAATGAGGAAAAACTAGTGAGGGTGATGGTAATACAAGGGATGGCTAAGGTGGATGAAGTGTAAGGTGGTTGCTGGTTATGAAGTCTTGGTCTCCTCCTGAAGTACCTTCTCTACATAAAACATGTGTGTCTTCCAAAAATAACTATGCAACAAGATACCTTTTTCATAAACTAGAAAAGCATGAATCAAGTGCCTATATTATGCATGAAGAAAGTTGTTGAAGGGAATGATATCATGAGGGAGATCTTATTGTAGAAATGGAGATGGAAAAAGATGACAATTAAATCTACCTTGCAACATTAGCCAACTACTAAATTAAAGACAACAAACTCCAAAGCTCATAAAAGAACTAGAAATCTGTGATTTTGGGGTTGCTGAAGGATCCCTTCCTCAAATCATGGTCCCAGAGGGAGGAAGTGAGGCCGAGACACCTTCTGACAACCTTGTGGTGATCCTTTTTCTCCTTGCTAACCAGCTACTTGAAATAAGGCACAAATGGAAGCAAACTATCACACAACCAATCTGATCTACACTACTTGTAATGGAAATGCATCTAATAAGCAAACTAACAACTAAGCTATGAATCTACACTAAGAATACATGTACAATAAAGAGGAGCCTTGGCTACTAGGGTTGGGCCCTAACCCAAGAGCTTCAACCCTCTGAGTTAACTCAGTGTTGGCTCAAAACAAAACTCATTCTTATTACCAAAACAACAGATTACATCAAAAGAATTGTCACAAGTCTTGCAGCTCAAAAAATAGAGTAGAGTTTTACAATAAAAATATGAATCCTACTAAGGTCCTACAACTCTCTACTTATACATCTGAAGTCTCCAATGACTTGCTTAAAATTAGGGAGGCTCGGCTCCCAAACTCGAGATAAACTGGTGCTTTGTCTTTCACTTGCTCGACTGCCTTCTAGTCCTCATGATTTGGTTGTTTGCACTCTGAGCTGATGGAGGAATATTCGAATGGAGGGGTAGTAAATGAGGAGGATTTTCCTCCTATAATCCCTCTCCCTTGTCCCATTCGATTCTTGACCTTTATCTTTGCCAAAATTCCTTGCTTTTCTCCTTTAATCCTACATTAAATGCACATTAGACCACAAAGCAAAATATCCAACTCTAACTCTTCTCATAAACAAAATATAATCAAAATTATGTAATAATTTATGATAATAGTTGGTTTGACTAAGCTAGGAGGTGAATTAAGGCCCATATAATTACCTAATGATGAGGCTCATCATGCCTCTTGTTCGCCAACATTCTCTAATACTTCATATGTGAACGACGTAAGAAATGGATCGTGTACACAAGCATCATTTAACTTCCTTAGATCTACGCATATCCTAATTTCACCTTATTGTTTCTTCTCCTGGACCACCATAGCGCTTACCCAACTACATTCCTCAATAGGTACAATAATACTGGCAGCCAACATTTTATCAGGTTCTTGGCGCACCTTTTCCTTATACTTCGGATTGAGCCGGTAAGGTCTCTTCTTAACAGGATTCGCATCCAGTTTCAACGTAATCTTCATAACATCCAAATATCCTACAATCCCTTTCAAATCCGAAAACTTTGTTGGGAAGAGATCATGGTACTCATGCAGTAATTTGGCCACCTCACTGACTGTATCATCATCCCAATAGTCTCCTATCTTCGCGAACTCAGGGTCTGCTTCAGACCCAATTTTTACTTGTCAAGTTTTCAAAGGTCCTGATATATCCAATTTCACCACCTTCAGTCCTTCGACTTCACGTTGTCCTTATGTCTCTGTAATGTTAATATTCTATGGATCTTCGTCATCTTGTTCAGGAGTCACGTTGTAATATTCCAGCGCATGGTGCAGTTGTGTACTCCAATTAGGCTGCGTCCATTCTATCGGTTCCTCTAGCATCCTAAATATAGCTGCTTTTATCTCTTGAAGCGCTTCATCAATACAAGCAAATCAATCCTCAGAGATAAAAGTTAATAGAAAACTCCCCTTTAAAATGTCTCATTCCTCTGTTCCATGGCAAAGCTCCATCTCCAGATACTAGTTCATTGGGATTGTATCTAAGGTATGACAAAAAATATGCACCCATTCTGGTTGTGGTTATTTTCCCCAGGCCTTAGTCCATTGCGCCAAATGCTCGTGAAAGTCATCCTTTCCACTGTATTTCTCTATCATTCGCATATTAGCATACCCAAACCTTAACTTCATCATTCTCCTATATTATTTCCATCCAACAAAGCTCTCCTTATGCGTACCCCACGAATGAGCAGGCGTAGCATGGAGTGCCAATTCTAGTGCCTGGAGTCAATGCTCTTCTAGTACTTCCCTTTCAAATTCATCCAAAATAAACTCCATATTAATCAAACCATCATAATGTGGAATATTTCTTACTTCATTTGTGACACACCATAGTGACTTGGTTATCATATTGCAACGAAGTGTAGATACTTCATGTAGTCGATTTTTCCAGTGCTTGATTTCTTCATCCAAATCTGAGGCATAGGAGTTATCCCTGTCCCACGCAATTCACCCATTTGTTGTGGGGTTGATCCAATATTCATCTTGCGCTGTTATCTTGTATATCTGATCCAAATCATCGTCACTTTCTACATAGTTGCGAATAGGTTCAGTATAATGCACTCCTTCTGTAGGGTCGAGTGGCACTACAACCCTTAGTGACTTCTTCTCAAATGACATCTTCCGCTTCTTCAAGTTGATTACCCCGTTCATATCAATAGCCTAGTCAATCCCTACCAACGTGGGGTATGTTCACTGTCATCTACTATTTCAATAACCTCAAAGTCAGCCAGCGTGCTCACACCTTCAATGTCCACCATTACCCCGTATAATCGCCCCATTAGAATAATCTTCTGTTGATTTGCCATGCGCAGCTGTATAGGAGACCACTGCAGCGTAGGTCTCCCCATCCTTTCCCATGTCTACTTAGGCTAGACAATCACATCAGATCCCAGATCCAAGATTACCTTGTCCATTTCATATTCACTTATCTGTGCAGTTAATCTCATTTCACGCCCCATTCGTGTCTTATGCTTAGTAATATTTCTTACCGCACATTGTTTAGCAGGAGTTTTTTCATTATTTGCGCACTTGTCGATTAACTCTTGCAACCCTTCTACTTCTTTCTGATCGCACAATAACTTCATACAAGTTTCCAGAAAAAATAGATAGTACTGAAGGATCTACTTCTTGCGTCACGGTAGTCTCGGGTGCTTTCTCTTGACTTGTTGAGGTAGAGGCCTCACCGAAGTTCTTATTAGGTTCCATGAAGGTTTTTTAGCGTGATTAAGATCAAAATCTACTTCCTTCTCAGCATCCTTGTGCACCCATATGTCTTCCTCAGGCTGCTTTCCTTTATCTACACTAGTCATTATACCACTTCTCAACACGATATTTATGTTCTGATCTTCTTCGCAGGGTTTAGCCCTCGTCATCTGAATATTCTGCGTAGGTTGTTGTGGATGCGCCTTCTTTTCTTGCATCTTAGCCAAAATTTCTAGACATTCCTCTATGACATGGTCAAATTGTCGATTACCTACCCACGCCCTCGACGTGGTCCAACGACCCTTCCTTGTCCTCGGACTTAGAATCCTCCACGCACAACCCCTGTGCCCTGATCCAGAGGCCGATTTCTTGCCTACATTCTATAGATAGGGGTTCTATCCATCATCAGCTCATAACTCCTACAATGGCATTCATCGTGTCCTACAGACTTACAAAAATTGCAAAACAATTGCTGAGGGGTTTGTACAAATTTTTGCAATAAATGGCAGTTATCTGTAGCATGATGTCTTGTAACCTTACAGATAGCCCACCATAGCGCAGCTCCCGCGCTCGTTCCAATATTATTCTCTGGTTTCAAGGGAACATGTCCTCCCCCATAATATAATTCTTATAGACCAGGCAATGATCCTTATCATGTCCATGGCTCTTGCATTTCAGACACCAAACCTCATAGCGTACCTCCAGCTGAGCTTCCCTTCCTTTCTTCAAACTCTGCAACTCCAAGTGCATGCTTTCCAGCTGTGAATGAATCTGTTGCACTCTAAGATTCGTATCCTATATAGGTGAAGCATCTAGCCTCATCACGATCTCCAAGGCTTTTGCTTGCGTGGCTATCTTCTGTTGTGATAGAGGTATTCTTAAATGTGGCAAGAGCAATGTTATAAACCAGTCGCGATGTTGGGAATATGAGATTATCATATTGCCCTACATGATTAGTTACTTCAACCTATAGTAAATGTCCCAAGGTGTCTCATCTACCTTCTATCATATTTCATTAAACTCAATTACTGACTGTGCCTCTGACTTAGGCTTATTGAACTCCCTATTCAAAGCTATTTGGGTATCTGCCAACGTCACGTTGGGAAAATCAGTGCAATACTTGATATACCATGTTAATCCGCGATATTGTAAGGTTGTAACCAACTATGCTTTCTTAAAATTATCGTCTATAATCTGTTGTGTTGTCCAAACATCTCCTGTGATAAACCAAAACTGTTCGGGATCTTCGGTCCTTGTTCCTTTAAAAGTCGGCATCTTCATCATGTTCCCCACATTGAATGGTGGGAGTGGAGGCGGAGGTGTAGGTGAAGCTGTATGAGGTAGAGGTGGAGGTGGAGGTGGAGTGGATGGATGAGGTATCCTCGGGATACCCTGCGTAATTAACTGAAATGCACTTCGCGGTGTAGTCAGCATTGTCCCTTCATCGTCACTTGAAAGGGGTTCAATGAGCGAACTATATTCAGGGCTAGATCCTTTGTTTCTTCTAAATAATCTCCCGCCTCGCGTAGCCCCAAACATCAAGGTAACTACATAACCCTCTTTTTAGATAACATAATTTTAATCCAAGTCTTCAGTGATTTCAAATAATTACCTCACGGTCCTTTAAAGGTCCTCTGTTCCGCTTCGCTATAAATAATATTTCTATCGATCACAAAATAAGTCACAAAGCTTCCTAATGTGCGATCAATCTGGTGATCCACAACCCGTGGGATATTGCTTCCTGACACCTCCAGATGTCGCACCAATTTAGGCGTCCACACTATAGGGCCTTCGAGCCTCCACGTCCCTTGACTATCAGCCAATTTAGACAACCACTCGTATAGTTCTTTGGGGAATAAACAGAAGAAAGCGTTGGTCTTATTTGTATACAAAAATCTCTGCAAACACTACTCCTTGGATAATTTAGGGCTCATGTTCTCCTAAGTCGCAAATGCGTGCAATTTCTGATCAATCCACTTATCAAGCTTTTTCTTTGTAGGAAACCATTTATCACACATCTCTCGAACAGATCCTAGTCCCGACAACAAAATCATTTCTTGGCTTAAGGGGGCCTGACCCAGGTGCAAAGTTGTTCACGCCAACCAAAAAAGCCCTAACTACTGGCCCTTTCGGCAACGACCCACATAGTGCAGGCTGTAGTCTCACCTGAAGAAGTATTCAGGGATACTAGAACCAGGTTTTTGCATCCAGGGACATGTGATAAGTGGTTTTAAAGTCTTCACAGCTCAGATCACTATCCTTCTAGGGATCATCATTATAACTTAGGTAAAATGGCTTCTAGACATTCGCGAAGATCTACGATCAGTCTTTGCGGACCCTAAATAGGCAAATTACCCACTTTCGTGCATTAATCAATAACCCTAGATCTATCTTCACACATATCTATCCAATTCATCATAAATGATAATGAAAATAACCCTTAACTTTTCAAACATTGATAACTGCTTAAAACATGCATAAATAGGATAGATTCAGTCGATTCACGCAGCATTCATACATGATTCCATGAAAACATATTATTGAGTTACATAATTTAACATAAGCAGAATTAATAATAATACTCAGATGCACAACATTTCTTCAAAATCGGTCTTTATTCAATATCACCATTCAAATTACAGACTTATTCATCCTACACACTCAAATGTAGGGGTTCATATACTCAGGTACAGACTTACCAAAGCCTCCTACGCACTCAACTGCAGGAGCCTTCCCCTTCTCACCTAAGTACAGGAAGCATAGCCTTCCTACCTTAGTACTTGCCCAAAACGATAAAACTCATTCAAAGTTCACCATTATTCATTCTATGTTATCTCTAAGACTCGTTATGACTCAACTATTTATAGCTTTCTTCCATAGAATACCATGGTCTATGGACCATGGGAGAATCTTAAAACTGACCCAAAACAAGGGGATAAAACCCCTTTGACTCCTATCTAACTACGTGCTCTGCATCTACACTTCACGGAGACTTTACATTCTTTACAAACACTTTTACAAAATTGGGTTAAACTAACCCCAAAATTGACCCTAGGGGCCCTAACCCAACAGTTGTTTCACTTGTTTCTATGAACAAGAATTGGCATTTTAGCTTTTTTTAATTTTTAGAAGTGTTTTTTCAAGTTATAGATTTCCTTTCTCAAGAGTCACATGATTTTTCTCGTTTTTGCACCAATAGTCGTCGTTGCGGCGACTCCCTTCACATGCTTTGTGTTCCTTCAGTTTGAACCATTACTGCACTTATTTTACATACATTAATCTACACTTAGTTAGATCTGCACTCATTCTAACATCATCCTTCAGATCTGCTTGTTTTCACACTCCCCATGGACAGATCTGAGCTCCCTGTGCCCAGATCTCACACTTCACTGCATGCACTGCGCAATCTAGGAGCTCAAGGCCTTTGCCTTGGCTTCTGGAATTGCTCAGAGCCTGTCTTGGTTTGGCTTCAACTGCACACTGCGTAGTTATAAGATCCAGTCTCCTAGCTTGGTCACTAGGACTGCGTAATGCACAGTCTTTCCCAGGCCCTGACCCACACTAAACAACGAATTACGTAATTCGAGTCATCAAGATTCCACACTGACAGTTGGGACTGCGTAGTGCACAGTTCCCACAGTCAGTCAGTCATTCACTCCTGCCAATCAAAATTGCACAATTCCTCTCATCAGATGCCCTGGTTGCTGCTTGATCATGCTATGAAGTTAGATTTGTAAGAGCTAATGTTTGCTTGCCATGAGTGTCCTTTCAGTCCCACGAGTACCAAAGTCATGAAGCACTTCTCTCCAGAATCCATTGTACCATGGCACTAAAGAGAGTTGCTTCAAGAGAGACCACTGAAAGAAGTACTGGGGAATCAGTTGAGCAAGCACCAAATTACCTTCCAATATATGCAAATTCCTGATTTTTTACAGAAAAGGAATAAACACTAACATGGAAGCAAGACTAGCAGCAGTGGAAGAAGGCTTTTGGGAGCCAAGCCTTTAGCTAGGCATTGCTTAGAGAAGGCTTGGAGAGTATTGTGACGATCCTTGGCTTCTCCACAACGTAGAGCTAGTACATTTCTTTAGAGGAGCAGACGATGTTGACTGTAATGTTCCACTATTGGGGCTATTGGTTGTCAATGGTGTATGTATGGATGGAACTTTCACTTAACAATATAACTGAGCCAACATGTTTTCATGCATATGTTTTTATTATAGTTCGACTATTCTAGTTACTATAGCAATGTATGTTATTTAACTTAGGCATTTGTGTATGAATTGTTTTGTATGCAATTGTATAAATCGTGTTGGAGACATGTTGTTGGATTAACCCGTCACTTTGGATTATGGACTATTCTGCTTCCAGCTTGTGATGTCACCCTGCTCGTGTGTTCCTTCCAGGCTATGTACTATTACAAGATTCTTAGGGACACACTTCCTTTTCCACTTCCTTTTCCCCTCCATGTGTTAGAACCATCATTCATCTCACTTGACTCGCTACAAGGTCACACACTTTCTTCCAGCAAAGTTATCATACTTACCTTTTCACGTTATTGTGGTCAAGGCACTACTTTACTACCCATTGTTGGGATTTCTACTCCAAATGGTCTGAGGTCTAGTTGGGACTTCCTACCAGCGAGATCCCTTGACATGTTGGTGGGTCTAGCACCGTCAACATTTATGGCGCTAGGAGGGCCATATGACAAGCTGAGCCCTAAAATTATAGTTTGAATCTCTACACATCGTTCATGACTTACATCACAATCTCAAATCCGACATGTTTTTCTCATGCACATGATTTTCCCCTCGGACAACATTGCCTGTGGGTTATTCACTTACACGTTCGAAGGGCATGTTGAGCAATGGTGTCACACATTGCCCGCAACCTCTATTCACTCTTTTAATCATATGATCAGAGAGTTAGGAAGTTCTTTCTTCTGTTATGACCATAAAGAACTTAATAAAAAAATTCTGGAATCATGGGAACCACCTAATGAATCTATTGTGCAATTTTGGGACCGCTTTTATAATCTTTCTTTTAAAATCCCTGAAGATAAAATTGATTGGAAATTTCTCAAAGAAAGGTTTCAGTATCTTCTTCAGATATCTAAAAATCCACATGAGTTAGAATCATTTGAACCTCTTCCAACATACCTCAGTGTTAGAGCTTCCAACTCTAAGATGGACAAGGTTGCTACCACAAGTGAACCCTCGTCCTCTTCTCATCAAACATCTCTAGCTCCGCGAGACAAGTTGGGAGAAGTTGCAAACCAATTTGTTGAACTATCACCTCCTCCCACCCCACCAATGCTAGATATCTACGCAGATTTGGACTGCAACCTTGACTGTTGTCACGTGATTTCTCTCTCTCAACCTCCATCCTCTGGTTCCTATGATCCTCCATATTTTACTGTGTTGTGTTCATCCATTATGGACTCCACATATGTTGTTCATGAGGATCAAGTTGTCGATAGAGTTGGTGTTGAGCAGCCAACCTCCATTGTCATTTTTGATGAGCATGTATGGGAATATAAAGAATAACCTGCAGTGAAGGGTGACCTCCTTCTATCCGCACCTCATCCACTTTATCCTCACATCTTCTGTGATTTGGCTATTCTTGATTTTCCTTGTGAAAATTCATACCCAAATGTGTTTACTTTTGATCATTCACAGGACACATAGCATATCAATGCATTATTTGATTGTAGAGAGGACAAATATTTCTTTCTAAATCCACCTAATCTATCATCTTTTCTTTCTGGAAATTCAGAGGGTGAAAAATTTTGTTTCTCATCAACCCCTCTATATGATTCATCAGATCATGAGAATGTCGATTCACATCTCAAATTTTCTAATCATGGTTGTCATGATCTCTTTACTCATTCATTTGATCATGATTCTGATTCACTTGTTGTTGGTCTTTCTAAGCCACCGGTCTTTGATGATATATTTTCTAATGAAGTGGAAACCCCTCAAGTTGTCGAGGAACTGCAGCCCAAGCTTATGGCTATGTCAGGTTCTCACAGCCCCAAGGATAGTTCCACTTCCAATTAGAAGTATGTTAAATAACCCCAGGCTCCTCATCACTCTCTCATTCGCATTAAAAATCAATTTGATCCACAGATTTCACATCCTCCACCAGAATCACACAATCTTATTTCTCATGCAATAGAGGAGTCATACGTAGCAAGCCATGTTGTGAAACGGAAGTTTTCTTATTTCTCCATGTTTTCTCGTTTATCAAGATCAAAAGTGTGTACATGCTTGTCTTCTACAAACAATGTGATACAACACCATGATATGTTTGCAGAGCACCTTTCATGTGGTTTTACTCTTTTCATTTATGTGGATGCATTCAAACTTCGAGCATGTTGGTTTTCATTACTTTATCTTTCTTGTCTGCAGGTTTTCCTGAATATATTTCTTGTTAACCATGCCTTCACCTACATCGGCCAGCCAATGCGCCAATGGTTGCATTAGAAATATTACTTCACGTGAGTAGGCCTATGCATTGTTTAGCTTAGGATTAGCTGCAATGTTTGCTTTCTTGTTTTATTTTTCTTTCTTGTTTGTATTTTGCTTCCTTTTGTTTGCTTTCATTTTAATACTATCCTTTGCTTGTTGTTTGTTATGCAAGGATTATCTTCCCATGAAACTGTGTTTTTCTTCTTAAGACAAGTAGGGTGAAATACAAGAGGACTTGTACAACTATCAACATTTGATTATCTGTTTATTCTGAATATCTTGCGTTCTTTCTGTTAATGATAACCTGATGGAAAATACGTTCCTTTCAGAGTGAGCATTGGTGAAGTCACAACTCTTGCACTTTTAACTAGTACCACCTACTCTAATCGGTTTTATATTTTTGGTTAACCCTTTTCAACTCAATCAAGTAAAGTAAGGTGAGGGGGAAAAACTTAACGAGTGTGTCAGAGGTATATATAAACATACTTCTCTGAAGGGACAACCTCTTCTGCTCTCAATAAGTCGGGATCCCTCTTCTGTCTCATGAAATAAATAAGTGAATATGCACAGTTCTTTGAAGATGAAAAAATAAAAAATAAAGGTGAAAGAAGAGAAAAACTTCCTGTGCAGGGAGGTGAAGCAAGTAACTCCGTCAGGGTACTATCCAAGCTCATTGGCAGTGGACCAATTCTTGTGTTCTTGAAGTGACTCCGCTGGGGTAGTATCTAGGCTTGCTGGCAACGAAGCAACACTAGAGATGAAAATAAACCTTTGGCAATTTATATTACTTGTTCATCAACATACCCCTTGTTGTCCCTTAAGAAACCAATTTCTTGGCTGTGTAGAAATTGTGCTTAAGACATTAATGTTTATTATTATTGTCACTTATTTGTATGATGTATCCTAAAGTGAAGGACCTGAAGGGCCTAACTTTTAACCCTTAATACTTAGGTGATATGAAAGTCTCAAAATGGCATTTGATTGCTGAATAAAAATGCTGAGTGAAGAATGATTTGAGAAGTTAGAGACAATATGCTATTTTTCACATAAACTATTATCTGTAACACTTTGGGAAGTTAAAGACAATATGTTGTTTTACACAGAAACTATTATTTGTAACTTAGAAGAAATGTAGAAGTAGGAACTTTAAGTACAAGAGCGCTCTTTTAAGGAATTTTAACTTCATTCACATAAGTAAACAAAGACCTGCAACTTCATTACCATACTTAAAGAAAGGAAGATACATGATGACACATAACAGATAAATCACAAATCATACCCAACAATGTGTGGAAAACTCCTGATTCTTTCATTAGTCATCAATTTTATCAAGAATCGAATAGCCTAGTCTCCAGGTTCTTCAAAATTCGAATAATTTTTCTATAATTTTTCCTATTTTTATAAATCATGAGACAGTTGGTAATCACCAAAACTGTCAAACTGCTTAACTATCTCCTAACTGTCTAAAGTAAAAGTCATTACAGAATATTACATTGGAGGGTAAAAGACACCTCATTCTTCTCAAGAAAACAAAATAACAAGAAGTAATAGAAATTAGAAGGTGATGGTTGCTCGTTGTTCGAATCAGTGGCTTGATTGTTGATGAAGTTTCTCTTTATATGTTCTGATGATAGCTAGACTATCTTAACATAGAAAATTGCATATTTACAAAACTCTGTACGTGGACTTGTGGGTTATGGGCTCACGTATATATCAGAATAATTCTGATTGGTGGAAACATAAAGAAACCCGACCAATCACCATCGCCTTTGGAGTTTCAGTCATCCACCTCTAATTTTAGTTATTTTGCTAAAACAACGGAATAGGTTGATTTACACAGAATATGGCAAACCTTCAGTTACCATGGAACCAAAAGAATTAAAACTCTAGTTCATAATCTTATCGCGTCTGCCTTTTCCACAAACCTTTACCTTCCCCACAGAACCAAGAAGAAACAAAACTGTAGTTCATAGACTTCTCGGGTCTGAAATTTATAGCAAAACACGTGCACTTTTTGACGCGATATCCATCAGATCTCATCCCTTTTTGATGAGCAGTTGTGATTGATCCGGACTTCAACGGATTAAATTACATTCCATAAACCATCGCGTCCATTTTCCGAATTAAACCTCATCCTTCTTAACCACGCGATTACCGTCGGATCTGAATCCTTCAAGTGGACAACCCCAATTAACTGAGGTTTTAACTCAGTTTTATAATTTCTCTTGTCCGACTTTGAATTAAACCTCATCCTTGTTAACCATTCGATTACCGTTACATTTGTTTCCTATCGATTGGACGACTCAAATCTTCTCATGGGTTTCTCACGTTCGCAAGCCATCAATAACATAAAACAAATCATTTCTTTCAAATTAATGCATTCTCTTTTATTCCTGTTATAACATAATATTTGATTTTTTTCATTTTTCTAGTAAAATTGAAAATAAAATTAAAATGACAATGGACTCTACAACATCTAGCTCCACCTAGGGATGTGCTTTTGCCACATAAGCACTAAGAACTGTAGATTAGTGCCTTCACCTCGAGCATGGAATCATATATTGCTTAGCCAATTTAAATTCTATGGAATTTTTACAATGAATTCACTCTGGTATCTACAATGACAGGATGCTTGTGCTTCAGAACTGGAAATAATGTTTGAGGTACTACCAATTGACAGGCAGTTGTAAAGATTCACCATCAAGATTCTCCAGGAAGAATGTATTATTTCCCTTGCTTCTACAATTTTGAATGGGCCATACCAGAGAGGATCAAACTTCCCATGTTTTCCCTTATCTTCTCTTCTAGTATCCCACCTTAATAACAGGTCTCCAACTTGAAAATCAATTTCTTTGGCCTTTATGTCAAAAATACCCTTCATATTTTATTGATACATAATCCAATTATCTCTTATCTTATCCCCGCTTTCACTCATCACCACTACCTTATGCATCTGTCTTATCAAAGCATTGGGCTCTTCTTTTTCCTCCTTAATCATTGCAATCACAGGCTTCACAAGTTGACTAGGGAACAGAGCTTGAGTTCCATACACTAACTCAAAAGGTGATTTGCCTGTAGACCTTCTTGTAGTCACTCGGACAACCCATAGAGCAAACTTTAATTTAGAATCCTAGTCTTTCTGATTCTCTGCGATATTTTTCTTAAGGATCTTCATCAATGTTTTGTTAGTGGATTCAACCAATCCATTTCCCTGTGGATGATAAGCTGTTGAATGAGATAAAATAACATTATACTTCTGACAAAAAGCAACAAACTTACTTGAACTAAACACTTGAGCATTGTATGTTATGATTTTGATAGGGCTTCCAAATCTACTGAAAATATTTTCCTCTAAGAACTTCATCACCACCTGGTCATTTGCCCTTTTAGTAGGTATAACTTCTACCCACTTGGTGAAATAATCAGTAGTTGTGAGAACCCACTTACGTTGTCCACTTGAAGGTGGGTTAATTTCTCCAATAAAATCTAGTCCCCATTGTCTGAATGGTTCTTCTATGAAGACTGGGATCAGAGGCAAGGGAGCTAGCCTCTTCTTCTCAGCAAAAATCTGACATTTCTAACAACTTCTAACAAACTTATATGTATCACCAAATGGGGTGGGCCAAAAAAACCATGCCTGTGGGATTTTATGTGCAGTAGCCTTCCAACTATAATGTCCATATAACTTCTCATGATAATCTTTAATGGTCTCTGTAAATTCATCCTCTGTTAAACATAGCAATAAAATTCCCATAGGATCCTTCCAATACAATTTTCCCTCAACAATCACATATGGTTGTGCTTTGATTTTTAATGCTCTATATTTTTTTATATCCAAAGATTGAGGACAAGAGAGAAAACATAAATAATGGATTATGTGCTTGTACCATTCTGAACATAAAAATTTATATCGGATCTTCATACCTGGGTTTGATTTTTCTTCACCTTCTTCAATTACTTCCTCATTTATAGGTGTTAGCAAGTTGATTCCCAATGCCTGAAAATTTGACTATGTCAACATCTTTGCCAATCCCTGCCCTTTCACCAGCTTTTTGGACTTTATCTCTAGGCCATACTCTTGAATCTTGGCTATCCATTTTCCTCTTTTGCCTTCCACATCACTCTGGACTAAGACATCCTTTACTGCAGAATTTGGCACATAAGAAATGATCTGTGATTGCAGCACATAAGTCCTGAAGGACTTTAGGGCTTTTACCAAAGCATATACATGTTTTTCAAGAATATTTTACTTTAGTTCAGCATCTCTGAGAATCTTGCTAAAGAAAGCAACTGGCTGCTCCTTCTCTTCATCATTTTTCTGTAACAAAATAGCAGCTATTGAATTAGGTGATGCAAATGAAAAAACTTGAAAAGGTTTTTGATAATCAGGGCTAATTAAAATTGGAGCTACTTGTAATGCTTCTTTAATCCTGGAGAATGACTCTCTGGCTTCCTTGGTCCAATACACTTCATTTTCCTTCTTCAACATATTGGTAATTTCTTTTACAATTTCAGCATAATTGGACACGAACCTCCTTAAAAAGTTTATTTTTCCTAGAAATTTTTTAATGTCTTTCTTACTCCTGGGCAGGGGTATTTTCTGCACAGCTTGCACCCTTGCTGGATCTATCTTCACTCCATCTCTAGAAACAATGTGCCCTAGTAGTTTGCCCTCTTCTAGAGCAAAAATAGACTTCTTAGGATTCAAAGAAAGCCCAAATTTTCTACATTTCTCCATTTGATTTTAAGATGGTCAAGATGCTCCTCATCAGACTTAGAGAAAATAGTGATGTCATCCAAGTATATCACTACAAACTTATCACCTACAAATGCAATGTCCATAGCCCTCTAAAATGTTGCACCTGCATTCATCAACCCAAAAGGCATTCGAGCATACATGAAGGTTCCCCAAGGAGTTGTGAATGCAGTCTTTTTTTGGTCTTCTTTATCAACAGCCACCTAGTTATACCCAGAGAACCCATCCAGCATTGACATTCTGAATGATCCTGTTACCTTCTGTAGCACATGATCCATTTTAGGTAATGAGTAGTTATCTTTTAAGGAAGCCCTATTTAGATTTCTAAAGTCCACACATAGCCTTATTTCTCCATTTTTCTTCCTTACAGGCACTAAATTGGCCACCTAGTCAGAGTACCTGAGTGGAACTATTATCTTGGCATCAAGCAGCTTTTTGACTTCTTTCTCAATCAATGGTAAAAGCAAAGGGTTTATTTGCCTGAGTTTCTGCTTAAATGGTTTAATCCCTTATTTCAAGGGAATCTTGTGCTGAATAATACTTACATCATATGTTTTGAGATCCTCATAGGACCAAGCAAAAAAATCAATATAGTCCCTTAAAAGCTTAAGATATCTCTCCTTATAATTAAAAGGAACTCCATTAAATAATTTGGCTAACTTGGGCTCCATCTGGGTTCCAATATTGTGATCTTGAATCTGCTCATCTTGTGGAATTTTCTTTGAACTAACAACTACATCATTGGATTTAAACGGTCTTTCAAGAGGGACAAGCCCCCTTGGCAAAAAATTATCTTTCAATTGAATAATCTTTTGATTAACTATGGAATTTTTAAAAACACTTACTTCTACACCTTCTGTTGCTTCATCTTTATCTTGATCAATCTTGGTGCCCTGAAAATATTCAATCATAGTCAAGAATTCCTTAATTTTATAATCATTGTCAAAAATATGCAAGTGTTTTATATTATCCAAAACATAAGGCTTGTGCCTCATTTCAACCTCATATCTTAGCTTTGGATTTATAGGAGGCTTAAAAGTACTAGCAGCCACAGCCAAAGAGTCTACTAATCTATTTCCATCTCTTGGAATGAACTGTATGTTGAAAGCCTCAAAGAAGTTCTCAACCAAATCCCACACTTCATTCTTGTATGCCTTAAGCCTAGGGTGTTTTGTTTGACAATGGTTCTTTATTTGCTTTATAATCAACTGTGAATCTCCAAAAATAGAAATTGAATAGACTCCCGTTTGTTTTGCTATTTGCAAAGCAATGATCAAGGATTCATATTCTACCACATTGTTAGTTGCTTCGAACTCCAATTTAGAAGAAAATGGGATCATATTAACTCCAGGTGTAATTAAAAGGAAACTAGCACATGTTCCTTCTTTAGAATAGGCTCCATCAAAGAAGCACTTCCACACCCTTTCTGTTTGCAGCTCTATATTTACACTGGTTGAAGTAAGTTGCCTCTAGATATCTTCAACCAACTCTGCATTGTCATGCAGCATGAAGCAAGAAAAGTCATCTTTTTCTTGGCTATATACAGGTGAATTACTTGCTTCGTTCTTTGTGAGTGTCTTTACAAATCTTGTTTCTCTGTACAACCTCCTTTCTTCTCAACCAAAAATTGGTATGATAGCATAAGTAAAATCCAATTTCAAAACACCACCCAATTTAGCCCCCATGACCTAGATAGCAACATTCCAAACCTAGTAGGGATATTTGCTACCACTACATCTATTACCAAGCTTGTAGCTGAGATCTGGGCTAGTGACACCACCATATCTTTAATGACCCCCAGACACTTGACTTTATTTGAATCAAAAGAATATAGGTCTCTGTAAGGTTTAGTAACTTGTAGGTTTAGTTGTTTCATCATTAATAGTGGCATAAGGTTATTTGAAGCTCCCAAACATACAATTATGCAAGAGGAAATCATGAATCAATAAAGAAATGTAGAAAGGAGGTGTTGAAGAATCTACCTCCTCCACATGTGGACCAAAAACCACTACTAGTTTATCTTCTTGCATATTCACAGTGTCATGTATATTCACATTCTGAGATAGATTGATAAACTCGGCAATCTCTCTTTGATAAACTGGAGTTTTGACCAACTCTATGAGGGGAACCTGAATTCTTATTTTTTCTAGCTCTTTAGTAAGACTAAACACATGAACCTGTTTAGCATTCCTTTCATTTTCATCTTCACTTTTCTTCATCATTGAAATCTCCTGTGGAATGGAAACAATTCTTTCTAAAGGAATTTTGTCACTTTTATCTTGAGAAGACTCACCTTGAAGTATTTGAGTCTTGCTATTTGTATTTTGTTGTTGCTTTCCTTTATTTAATTATTTTGGAGGTTGTGGTTCTTGTGGAGTTGTCTTTTGTAGGGGAGCTGGAACTTGTTGCTCACCTTCATTTTCCTGAATTCTAGATATTTTCCTTGATCTCAAGCCATATTTCTTATGGAATTTTGCCTACATAAAATCAGTAAACTGCTTCCAATATTCATCAATGTCATCGTCATCATAAATGGCATCTATTTCAGTATATTCTTCTCCTTCAACACCTAGTTCATCTTCATCTACTGCATACAATGTGGAAATATGATCATCATGGTCCCTGGAATGCTCTGGTACTTCATCAGGTTCTGCCTCTAAGTAAAGTGGTGCTTGAACATGAACTTGGTCTTTTCTCTCCTTCTAAAAAAATTGCAGAGGTTGTCTTCTATATTGAGGATTAAAGTTTCTATTTTGTTGTACTTGCCTATGAGAATTCTTACTTTTCAATTCCAATATAATCAATTTATTAGACAAATTTTTAATTACATTATTCATATCCTCTAATGTTTGACTTTGAGAGGATTCCACTTTAGCCTTTCCCTTATCTTGAGTAGGCTGTGTCTCTGGTGCTTTACCTACAACCACCAGATTTGCTTCTATTTCTAAGGCATCAGTTTGGATCTGATCAAGGGTTGTGGATCTTCTCTCCCTCAATGTGAACCCAAAATCTGATTCAAATGCCCCTGCAAAAGTTATTTTTGCACTAGCAAGAGGGGGCTTGATCTCCACTGGTAGACTATTGTAAAGTTTATTGAACCTTCTAATGAACTCAACAACACTTTCATCAGATTTCTTCTTAATAGCATTAACCTCTGTGAGTGAATACCCATGATCTCTTTTCTCTCCCCATCTCTGGGTGAACAGGTGCTCCATCTCTGCCCATGTAGAAATAGAGTTATTAGGAAGCCCTTTAAACCATTTTCTTGCTTCTCCATCCAAAGATTGTACAAAAAGTCTTAAAACAACATCCAAGTGTTCAACATTGAGATTTTCTACAAAATTACAAAACACTACTATATGCTTCTCTGTTGTTTGTTCATCCTCCCTTGAGAACCGAGGAATAATTTTTAAGTATTCTTGAGGCATTTGATTCAACTGTTGTGGAAACTAAATAGGTGCATACCTATTCAATAAGAATGTAGGTGCTACCATGTTTTCTACTGAACCTTGAGTACCAACATATGTAGAACCTGACTGAGGAGTAAATGGAGTATGAAAAGGTGGCAATGTATTTATAGGTTTAGGTTGAATAACTATAGCAGATACTGAGAAAGAAACAAACTCTAAAGACTGTTCTTGATAGTTGGGTTCTTGAAATGAAGTGGATGTAAACGGTAGCTCTTGGTCAAACAAAGGTGAATATTTGGATGAAATATGTGTTGAACTGCTGCCAAGTGCAGACAATGTAGGACTTGGTGTAACTGGAGTTTGTGGCCTTCCAACCCTCTTGAAAACTAGTCTCTCAGGGTCTGAAAGGGCTTGAACTTTTTGCTGTGAGGTATTTGACCTCGTATGAGGCCTCTTTGAAGCTAGAGTTATTATTTTCTATTCAATACAGCCAAATATTTCCTCCTCACTGAACAACTAGAGGAAAATATTAAAAACCAAGGGAAAAGTTTTCTTGGATCTGTTCCCCGGCAACGACGCCAATTAATGTTGTCCCTTAAGAAACCAATTTCTTGGCTATGTAGAAATTGTGCTTAAGACATTAATGTTTATTATTATTGTCACTTATTTGTATGATGTATCCTCAAGTGAAGGACCTAAAGGGCCTGACTTTTAACCCTTAATACTTAGGTGATATGAAAGTCTCAGAATGCCATTTGATTGTTGAATAAAAATGCTAAGTGAAGAATGCTTTGAGAAGTTAGAGACAATATGTTGTTTTTCACATAAACTATTATTTGTAACACTTTGGGAAGTTAAAGACAATATGTTGTTTTACACAGAAACTATTATCTATAACTTAGAAGAAATGTAGAAGTAGGAACTTTAAGTACAGGAGCACTCTTTTAAGGAATTTTAACTTCATTCACATAAGTAAACAAAGACATGCAGCTTCATTACCATACTTAAAGAAAGGAAGATACATGATGACACATAATAGAGAAATCACAAATCATACCCAACAATGTGTGGAAAACTCCTGATTCTTTCATTAATCATCAATTTTATCAAGAATCCAATAGCCTAGTCTCCAGGTTCTTCAAAATTCGAACCCTTTTTCTATAATTTTGCCTCTTTTTATACATCATGAGACAGTTGGTAATCACCAAAACTGTCAAACTGCTTAACTATCTCCTAACTGTCTAAAGTAAAATTCATTATAGAATATTACATTGGAGGGTAAAAGACACCTCATTCTTCTCAAGAAAACAAAATAACAAGAAGTAACAGAAATTAGAAGGTGATGGCTGCTCGTTGTTTGAATCTATGGCTTGACTATTGATGAAGTTTCTTTTTAGATGTTCTAATGATAGCTAGACTATCTTAACACAACAAACTGCATCTTTGCAAAACTCTGTGCGTGGACTTGTGGGTTATGGGCCCACGTATATATCGGAAGTGTTTTGATTGGTAGAAACACAAAGAAACCCGACCAATCATCATCGCCTTTGGAGTTTCAGTCATCCACCTCTAATTTTAGTTATTTTGCTAAAACAACGGAATTGGTTGATTTACACGGAATATGGCAAACCTTCAGTTACCATGGAACCAAAACAATTAAAACGTCGGTTCATAATATTATCGCATCTGCTTTTTCCACAAACCTTTACCTTCCCCACGGAACCGAGAAGAAACAAAACTGTAGTTCATAGACTTCTCGGGTTCAAAATTTATAATAAAACCCGTGCACTTTTTGACGCAATATCCGTCGAATCTCATCCCTTTTTGATGAGCAGCTGTGATCGATCCATACCTCAATGGATTAAATTACATTCCATAAACCATCGCGTCCATTTTATGAATTAAACCTCGTCCTTGTTAACCACGCGATTACCATTAGATCTGTTTCCTGTCAATCGGACGGCTAAGATCTTCTCCTAGGCTTCTCACGTTCGCAAGCCATCAATAACATAAAACAAATCATTTCTTTCAAATTTTTGCATTCTCTTTTATTTCTGTTATAACATAATATTTGATTTTTTTCATTTTTGCGATAGAAATGAAAATCAAATTAAAATGACAATGAATGCTACAACACCCCTCATCCCCAATCAAAACAACTTAGTTGACCTAGCTTGGTGTGTGTGTTGACTAATCAAGAGAATGGTAGGGACTATATCTTTAACTCGAGCTCGTAAAGGAACCATGATGATCAAAGAATCAAACAATACTTTCGAAGGAGTTAGACTCACTTTACATGAGACAAGATCCATACAGATATTTGGAGTTCTACCAGTGTGTCGCCAATGTTGTAGCGGCTACAACCACCCTCCAAAATTTTGCCTAAGATTCGTTTTGGAGCCTCCCTACTGAAATCCTAGTAGCTTACCTTACACTACCCAGGTACTTGTGCTTTCGTTGAGTTTTATCTTTTGCTTTACACCTTTTGTTGGCTTACTTGCTTTGTTATCTAACCACAAGCTGACCTCTTCACTTGGTTGCAATCTGGTTCTAGCAGTGCCTTTAGGATTTGCGCAACGCTAGAGGAAAACTAACCTTGCTCTCAAGAAATGCGAAGTTCAACCCAGCAGTTAGCTTCAGCTCCAAAATTGCACAGACTGAGCTGACAGCTTGTCTTCAGTTGGGAAACTGCACAGAGCATGAGAGGCAGCTAGAGCTACTAAGCCCAGAAATTGCACAGAACCTAGTATTCTCAAAAGATTGCTCAGTGCATGAACCAAAGAGTTTCCCGGTCCTTCCCAGAACTACACAATATTTCTGGGAAATGCATGGAAGTTTTCCCAAAAATTAAGAAGCTAAAGGGCAAATGGCATCCTGGGAAGTAGGGACCCATTATTGGTTTCCCGAAAGTGACACATTACACTCTTGAGAAGTTTCTAGCAAGTTTCATTGTTTTCCTTGATCTCAGGCACACACGTCATGAATTCTATATTGCCTAAGTCTATGTAATGGATGCCTCTAGATCTCACTTATACATATGATCATCAAGCTCTAGCTTCCCTGGGAGATCAAGGAGCCTTCGAAGCATTGTCATTGCTTTTCAAGGTGAGTTTTTCTTGTATAACCTTTTGCTTCTTTTTCTATCCCTTTTTGTTGTTCAGCTTGTGGGAGTGTTGTTTCACTTGTTTATATGAACAACCATATGCATTTTAGCTTGTAGAAGCGTTGTTTCTAGTTGTAGATATCCTTTCCCAAGAGTTGCATAAGTTTTCCTGTTTTTGCACCAACGATCATTGTTGTGGCGACTCCCTTCACATGCTCTGTGTTCCTTCATTTTGATCCATTGTTGCACTTGTTTTACATGCATACATCTACACTTAGTCAAATCTACACTCATGCTTACATCATCCTTCAGATCTTCCTGTTTGCACACTCCCCATGGATAGATCTGAGCTCCCCATTCCTGGATCTCACACTTCACTGCATGCACTACGCAATTTGAGAGCTCAAGGCCTCTACCTTGGCTTTTGTAATTACACAGAGCCTGTCTTGGACTGGCTCCAACTGCGCACTAAGCAATTCTAGGAGCCAGTCTCCTAGCTTGGTCACTAAGACTACACAATGAACAGTCTCTCCCAAGCCCTGACCCAGACTGAACTGTGCATTATGCAGTTCCACTCATGAAGCTTCCACACTAACGGCTAGGACTGCACAGTGTGCATTTCCCACTATCATTCAGTCACCCTTGTCAGTCAAAACTGAGCAATTCCTCTCATGAGATGCCCTAGTTTCTTCTTGATCATGATACGAAGTTAGATTTGTAAGAGCCAATATTTTCTTTCCATGAGTGTCCTTTCTATCCCACAGGTACCACACTCATGAAGCACTTCTCTCCAGTAGTCATTTTACAATGGCACTAAAGAGATCTACTTCAAGAGGGACCACTAAAAGTAGTATTGGGGAAGAAGTTGAGAAAACGCCAATTTAATTGCAAATATATGTAGATTCCCAACTATTTATATAAAAGGAATCAACACTAACATGGCAACAAGACCAACAACAATGGCAGAAGGTAGCAATCCAGTACAAGATTAGGGAAAGAGGAAATTGTTAGCATAATAAAGGGATAACAAAGTTTCATAACGAAAGTGCATTCAATATTTATGCAAGTAGCTTTGACAACGGAAGAAAAAGGAAATAGAGGACACAGACAACTGAGCAAAGGCATAGAGAATAGAAGAGCTTGCAGGTAGCAGAACTGAGATAGCAGCAAGCGGAACAAGAATGAAGGAAGAACGGGAGTCGAGAAGGAAAGAACAGGAAAAGAAGTAGAGACAGAAAGAAGAACAAAAGGCAAGGCGTAATGACATAGCAAACAACGCTAATATAGGTTGATGAGCTGAATGTTATATACATATTTGGGAACTGCAACCCCAATATTATATGTCAATAAACTAGGGCTCTTTAAACCCTAAAAGTGTTGTTTCATACCCTAAAGGATCATGGTCAACTGATTACATCATTCCCCAAAAGTTCCACCTGAAAAACCATCCAGAATTGGCCAAAACAGGACCATACTGACTGCTCCACTGTCAGGGTGCGATGCATACTGACTCCTACATTAGCCAAGTGCGATGCATACTGATGAAGCCTTATGTAGGGTGTGATGAGCAAGGATGGACAAATTTCCAAGACAGTTTGCTAAGTGGATGCTCATGGAATCTTCTAGAAACTTCTCCTATGACACTTGCCTCTCTAAATTCACCCAAGGATGAGTAAGAGATCCAAGAAATTTCCAAGTGGAACCAAAAACAACAAGTGGAATGACACTAATCAAAACTCCAGAGATGACTCGCACCCTTTCACACATCTATAAATGGATCCCTCATTTGAGAGATCTGGAGGCTAGAATTTTGTAATTTGCAAGGAAGTGCTGATAGTTTATGGTTGAGAAAGAGCATTGTATTGTTGGTGTGATCTTGCTTTTCATGAGGTGAAGAGGGCTTTGATGCTGGGTCAAACAGCTGGGTTGTAATTCTCCCTTCTATTTAATAAAGTTCTTTGAGTTTTCTTCCACACTATTGTGCAATTGTGGATGTTATTATTTGTGAATTCCATTGTATGTTCATTGTATTTCTGATTCTGCAATGCTTATGATATAATAGATCAAGATGCTTTGACGGTGTTTTGTTACTATGTTTCTGTAGGTATTCTCTAAGGGGGATAAGTAGGAAAGGAGTTGCAAGCTCTGTCAAGGGGGAGAGAGATCAAGCAAGGAGTTAAGTGGAAGATCCAGGTTGGTTCCTTTGCCTCTCTCTTATCTATCATACATAGAAGAAATCCCAAATTGCTTTGATTGTTTGTTTCTAGGATAGATGCTAATCCTAGAGGGCTAGTCGATTGAAAAGACACTAGTTTTCCCAGAAACACTGAAAAAGCCAGCAGTTGAGGAAGAGGGTGAACATATGTAGGTTCCCTCACCAAAGCTAATCACAAGAACCAATTTCGGTTAGAGGTCAACAGGCACATGGAGCAGCTAAGGTGAGAGGCCACCAGGGATGACTTGGACCTGAGCACACCAAACATGCATAAGCACACTGGTGGTCCTGTCATGGTTTACACCATGTTGCACATGTTTCACGATGAGATGGACACAGGTTGCAAAACCATATACCTAGAAGCTATGGAGGCAACAGTCCGCTATCAGGAAGAAACCATCAAGCAGTTTCGAGACATCATAGCATAATACCAAGCTTGGCATTAGTATGTCACCAAGAATCATCAAGTGGAGGTTGCCGAGTTGGTCTTGCCCCAAAATTTGTAGTCATAATGTTGTGTCTTTTTAGGCTTTTCTCTAGCCTATTTTGTCTCACATGGGTACATCTGGAAAATGTATATTATTTGTAAATATGTTGTAAGTGAAATTCCAAGTGTCATTAGTGGAATGTGAACACTCACTATGTAATTTAAAGAGTTATTTGTAAAGAAGTTGAAGAGTCATGACGGTAGTCAAAGAGTCACAAAGGGGAATGTCAAGGGTCACCCTACCCTTTGTTATAAATAGAACCTCACAACTCATAGAACATCCTTTTGGGAACCAAGATTTTGGCTAGGCATTGCTTAGAGCAGGCTTGTAGAGTATTGTGACGAGCCTTGGCTTCTCCACAACTTAGAGCGAGTACATCTCTTTGGAGGAGCAAGTAGTGTTGATTGTAATCTTCCACTATTAGGGCTAGTGGTTGTCAATGGTGTATGTATGGATAGAACATTCACTTAATGATATAACTGAGCCAGCACGTTTTCATGCATATGTTGTTATTGTAGTTCGACTATTCTGGTTATTTAGCTTACACATTTGTGTATGAACTATTTTGTATGCAATTGTATGAATCTTGTTGGAGATGTGTTGTTGGATTAACCCATCACTTTGGATTGTGGATTATTTCGCTTCTAGCTTGCGATGTCATTCTGATCGTGTGTTCCTTCCAGGCTACATACTATTATAGGTTTCTAAGGGACACACTTCCTTTTCTGCTCCATGTGTTAGAACCCCCATGCATCTCACTTGACTCACTGCAAGGTCACACACTTGCTTTCAATAAATTTATCATACTTACCTCTGCACGCTACCGCGGTCAAGGCACTACTTTACTACCCACTGCTGGGACTCCTACTCCAAACGGTCTAAGGTCTAGTTGGGACTTCTTACCGGGGAGATCCCTTGACATGTTGGTGGGTCCAACATCGTCAACACAACCTTAGGATCCCCTCTCTCCTAATCCTCTGCCCTTGTTGGCTCCATATCATGAGACATCCTAAAGGTCTTGCCTTCCTCATTTATGACGTCTCAACTAATGATGACTCTCCTCTATCCTAGAATGTAGGCCCTGTAGGCCTTTGAGACCTCATTGTAGCCCATAAAAATTCCCTTCTTTGATGAGATTTATAGCTTAGTATTCTTCTATGTGAAAATGTGGACATAAAATGGACTATCAAAAAAAGTGAAGATGGCTCACCTCCAGTTTCACTCTTGTAAATATCTCATCGGGAGTCTTGTCCTACAATACTCTATGAGGAATCTTGTTTTGTAAATAAACATTGTATTAAAGACCTTTTCCCACAAAAACATAGGTAACTCTTTATCATATATTATTTTCATTGCTCCTCCCACTGCGGTCTTATTCTTCCTCTCAAAAACCCCATTCTGCTGAGGGTTGTAAGGCACCGTGAGTTCCTTCTTAATCCTTGCCTCCTTGCAAAAATATTGAAACTCATTAGAGGTATACTCTCCCCCATTATCAGATCTAAGTACCTTAAACTCATACCCATTTTATTTATCCACGAGAGCTTTGAACTCTTGAAACTGATCGAATACTTCATCCTTGGTCTTCAGGAATTAGATCCAAGTCTTTCTCAAATAGTCATCTATGAATTTTGTAAAGTAGCTAGACCCTACGATGGATTCCACTAAAATAGGACCATATATATCAACCAAGTCCAATATCCCCTTGGACCTAGTCTCACTATGAGGAAATGTTGCCTTGGCATGCTTGCTAAGCACACACCCTTTTCATACTCCCTCCTGCTCCACCCTGATCTATGAAAAACTTGTAGCCGTCCTTCGTAGCATAGGAAGAGCTTTGTAGTATAGGTGTCCCATCCTCCTATGTTAATGCTCACTCTAGCTATCGCTCCCATGTATAAGAGCCTTCACCGACTATCCTCTCAAAAGATATAGGTTGTTCTCCCTACTCCCAATTACTCACCTCTTGCTAGGATCAGCTCCTCTCGGCCCAACAACTACTTCACCTTCCGTGAATCCAATCTCTAGTCCTCTATCCTCCATGATGGTCGAAACTAAAAGGAGATTCTTTTCCAACCCCAGCATAAACATCACTTGGTTCACCTCCATGATACCCCATAAGTTTATCAGAAACTCAATGTTCTTAATTCCCTCTACTGCATACTTGGTGCTATCTCCATGCTCCACATGTAGGTTGGTGAGCCTTGTTGTTACACCAAGAGTGTTACAACTCCCACGGGCTCCTCAACTCAAATCATCAACTCGGGGTTTGTACAAACTTAGAGGTGACAGTGTTATATGCATAGTATGTCATATTCTAATCATGCCACCCTTAGTCATGATATCATATCAAGGTGTTCAGAGACTATTCCTCCAATTCAACTATAGTGAAAGCACAATTGAAAATTTGATTCTTAACTATGAAAATGAAAATGCCATTTGTTCAACTTGTAGATGATAACTAACATTACATGAAAGAGAAAGGGATATTCTACCTGCAAAAGTAAGGCTACTCTATCTTGCATAATTCATCAAATAAGTAACCTATTTGCATGTACCATTGATCTACTTCAAATTTGCTTGAAAATCAGAATTCTAACTTGTATCATGCTTGTGAATAAAAAAAAATCTACCCTATTTTGCAGTGAGAAAAAGAGGTGGTTGGAGTGGTCTAGGAGCTTCTCTTTACCATCAAATTAAAAGTTGGAGTCATTATTCATCTTGAATTAGCTAATATTGAAGTGGGGAGCACAACAGGTGGAGGAAAGTGGTGGTACAAGCCGGCTACAAGTACTACTACAAGAGGTCTTGTATTGCTACAGGAGGACTTGTATTGCTACAAGAGGGGTTCGGAGAGTCTTTTTAGCATGGAGATGGTGCCTTGAAGGCATGAAGAGGTGGATGAAGGTATGAGGGAGTGAAATAAGGTTGGGGAAGCCTCTTATCCAAGCCCAGGACCTCTCAGAGGTTTGTATTTCACCAAGATGAATTCCCAAGATGTCGTTAATTGTCTAAACATAGTGACTGTAGAAACAAGTTTTTAGAGCATAATTGAAGGGTGGAAGGAGAAGATGGATAATTCCAAGTGGATATGAAAGAGATGCTCTCCCCTATAGATCAACACAACCTTGCAACTAGCCACATGCATGCATCAATTGATCATTAACACAGTGATATAAATTATGATGGAAAATATGAGTTGAATTTGAATAACATATATTCTATGCCACAACACTATTTTGATCACTGAACTAACTTTTAAATTGCAGAAGATAAATATGAATAACGACAACTAACATTTATTTTTTCATAAACAAAATGTTTTGGTACTGAGATTGTAAATCTTTCCAACCATTCTCCCACAGGAGAGGTGAACAATGTAAACTTTGAAACAGGAACTGATACGATTACCCATTTCATTGAGGTAGCAAAAAACTCAACCGATTTTGAAAAGTGGTTATGCAGGATATATTTCTTGTTTTTTCGGAGGATATTTTTGACACTTCAAATTTTCTTATGTATCAAATATAAATATTTCTTTTTAAATGCTAGTGATTTTCATGCCGATTTTGAAACGTGTTGATGCAGCATCAACCTTTTTTTTAGAGAGCTTATTTTTGACACTTTAAATTTTTTAATGTATTAAGTGTGGACATTTTTTTTTAAATGTTACATTTTTTACACTTTAAAATTTTTTATGTCCAATTTTTTTTGAAATCATGATTATTTAACAAATTTTCTAGTTGTCTTAATTTTTTTTTAAATGTTGATTACTTAAAAAAACAAATATAAAAATATATATAAAAAAGACCAAAAAAAAAACATAAAATAATGTAAAAAATAATAATAATAATAAATAAAAAAAATATTATCTCGTAAAAGAATTTGGAAAAAAAAAACTATAAAAAAAAAAAAGTAAAAATAGAAAAAATTTAAAAAGCATTAACAAAAAAAATAAATAAATAAACTAGATAAAAAAAAAAAGAGAAAATTAACCAAAAAAGATTAAAAACTAATAAAAATAACATTAAAAACATTTTATATATATATATATATATATATATATATATATATATATATATATACTCCAAAAAAAAGCAATTAAAATTTAAAAAAATATGTATATATTAAAAAGAAAAAAACAAAAAAAAACATTTAAAATTTAAAAATATATATGTATATATTTGATTAAAAAAAAAAACATTTAAAATTTTTATAAAACTATATATTTTTTATTCAAAATAAACATTTAAAATTTTAAAAAAATAAACATTTAATTTTTTTAAAATATATATTTTTTTACTTAGGAAAATAAAAAAATTGACCGCATTTTTTATTTTAAAAAAAAAATTAAAATATATATTTTTATTTAAAAATATATATATACACATATTTTTTAAATAAACATTTAAATTTTTTTTTAAATATATATTCTTTTATTTCAAAAAAAAAAATTGCGCTCCGTGATTCTGCCACCCAGTGCCACATGCCCACAGGCAATCGGGCAGCGACAAGGCGCACAATTAATTTTTTTAAATATATATATATATATATATAATGTTTATATTTTTTTAAAAATGAAATATGAGCATAAATATTTTTTTTTAAATAAAAAAATTATATTTGTAAAAAAAAATTATATGTTTAATTTTTTAAAATAAAAATGTGCACAATTTTTTTTAAATAATATATATATCTATATATATATATATATATATATATCTATATATATATATATATATATATATGAATGATGATGATGATGATGATGGTTAACATCCATTGAGACCAGACTTTGGTCTATCGGACCTAAAGAAACATATTATTTAGTTTGATTTAAGATTTTATTCCTATGCTCAAAAATCTTGGAGAGAAGCCTCCCAATATCACTATAATTTTGACATCGTAAAAGGCTAGAAAGGTCAGTATTGTAACAAAGATTATGAAACTGAGATCTAATGTGGTTGTATGCGAGACACTCTAAGAGGAAGTGGTTTTCATCCTCAATGTTCCTATTCTCACAGAGATGGAAAATTCTTTCCATCCATGGTGTTTTAGGAACTTCCCAGCGACCTGTTTCATTATGGAGCTCATGAGAGTTCGTTCTAATCTTCGCTATTCTAATTTTCTTCTTTGAGCTAGCTAAAACAGAGAGATACTTTTGATCTTCTAGGGTGGGGTTGATGACCTTCTTATAATAACTTAATTTTCTTTTAGCTGCTAAATCTTTCTCACACCACATTTTTTCTTTGAACTTAGAAGTAACAATATTTTTAATGTTATTAATGTTTTCCAATGCATCATTCTCATTGATCTCCCAATGGTTTAACCAGGCCCTCGTGTCTTTATACCACCCCCTCTTGAGCCTTAGGTGGTTTTGGCTGGAATTTAAAGCTATCTTAGGAAGTCTATGATCTCCTATGTTATTGAGCTTGTGCTTGTACAACAAAAGCCTAGTCATAGCTAGGCTCTCGATAGGGGAAAGACCTACTTCTATAAGGAGAATAGGGTAGGGTGTATTGTTTTTAATTTTTAGGTTATATGTTATAAAGTGCTTCTGGATTTGCTCAATATTTCTCCAGGATTCTCTAAAGATGCTGCAACCCCAAACCTCACATCCATATAAGATAACAGGAGTGACTAAAGTTTCAAAGATGAACTTCTTTTTATCCCACATTACGAGGTTTGTTGTTTTACAATTATTTTCAAGACCAAAGTAAGCTTTCCAAACTTAATTTTACTAGCTGGGGGTCGCCAAGTTCACTGGCCACCTCCAACCTATTAAAACTCCCTTCTCGACCATTACACATTTTAGTCATTTTATGCATAGGGAAGAGGTGAGGGTTTCCATACCTGAGACTACCTACGAATGGAATTGTTGGAGATGGTTGCATGCTGGAGCTGGGCCATATAATGTCATGATCTCAAATGGAGTTGACTCTTTTGCTTGTTTCTTATGCATGTCTTCATAACTTAATGGTACCCTGACTGATAACTTTGTTGTGTGTGTGTGCAGGTGCCTCCCTAATGTCTAAGTTGTTGTTGGTGGTGTAATTCCTTCATAAGGATGATGTGTCCCTTCTTAGTTGTAGACATGGCTCCATCATGCTTTTTGTGGGTGAAAAAAAAGAATCTCGGGGATTCCTGCTGTGACTGCACATGCTTCTACATGAGTAGTTTTCTCCCTGTAGCAGTCATTTAATCCTCCCTTGAAGTCTTCATATTGAATGTTGGTGTTGAGGGGAAGTGATGACAGTTAATGAGGAAGTGGTTTAGATGTTGGAGGAATAGAAACAAGTGTTTCTGTGTTGTTTTTAGAGGTAGGACAAAGTGGAAATTTTGAGCAATTTTTGGCTAAATGGAATGGATGGGTGATGAAGGAATCATTGGAGGACCACCCTCTATCATTTCCTAGAGGTACCATAGCCTTTTGGTATGTTCTTCCCAATGGATCCCCCTCTTGTAGCCTCACAGGCTCCTCCTGTAGCATTACAAGACCTCTTGTAGAAGTACATGTCCCTCCTGTAGCAACACAAAGAGGAGGTAAAATTGGAGTGTATGGTTGTTTGGATGATGGAGAGAGATGGGTATGTGAGTGGAGAGTGTGCAGATGATGTGTATGGATGGAAACTTGTAGGTTTTTTCCTATGGCCATAAAATCTACCAATTGTGTGTAGTCTTGCAAAAGAAGAAGAATGTTAGCAGAAATGGTGTAAGAGCTCCTTCCATGTGTTTCTCTTTTCTCTTTCTTTTTTTAGACAAGCAGGTTGTCTCTGTAGAGGTTTTCAGTCTAGATGCCTGCCCTAGGTGCCTCAGAGGCGGTTTTCACCAAGGGATCTTTTTATTTTTATTTTCCTTTTTTTTTGCTCCTGGGTTGCCTCAGAGAAGTTTTCAACTCAGGAGTGGGCCTTATATGCTTAATGGAGGTTTTCATCTAGGTCCTATTATTATTATTATTATTATTATTATTATTATTATTATTATTATTATTATTATTATTATTATAGAATTTTGTTGGACCGAGGGCTATGAGCCTCCCAATAACATTTAACTCTCTATTGAATGAACTGACAAATTCTTTCTTGGATAGAGGTTTCTTGTATAATTTCAACCTATGACCATTGAAAAGTAAGGGAATCCCTGCCTCGTCAACAGTTCTGATTTGGACAGACCCATTCTCATAACACTTCTCTACTAGATAGGGACCCAACCATCTTGTCATCAACTTCCCCTTGAAATCCTTAAATCTGGAATCATACAATAGGGTCCAATCTCCTTCTTGGAAAGTCCTTTCTCTGATGTTCTTGTCATGCAAAATCTTCCTCTATAGTTGGATTACCTTAGTGTGTAGGACAGATTTCATTTTGAATTCATCTAGACCATTCAGTTGGAGCAGCATTCCCTGTTGTGCTGAAGTGAGATCCAAGTCTAACTGAGCTTCCATCCTCAAGGTATTTTACTCAAATTCAATAGATAATAGGGCATTCTTCCCATAGACCAACTCAAAGGGAGTGAACCCATATGTGGTCTTCCAAGTGGTGTTGTAGGCCCAAGTAGCTTCCACAAGTCTATCTGCCCAATCTTTTCTGTTGTTGCTAACAACCTTTGTAAGAATGTTCTCAAATTATCTATTAGTGACTTCCACCTGCCCATCTTCTTGAGGGTGATAGGAAGTAGATGTATTATGCTTGATGTGGTGCTGCTTCATAAGGTCGTCAATAAAACTTGATGTAAATTATGCTCCTTGATCAGTGACTAATTCCCTCTAAAAACCAAATTTGTAGAAGATATTCTCCCTCAAAAATTCAGCCACCTTCTACTTAGTTTTTGCTTTTACTACTTTTGTTTCAGTGCATTTGTTCAAGTAATAAATGCACACTATGATATACTTTTTTTGTCCTGATGGGGGGTCAATAGGTCCAATAAAATCCATGCCCCACTTTTCAAATGGCTCTAGAGTCACTTGAGGTTGTAAGGGAATCTCATCCTTGGGTGTTGGCTTACCCATCCTTTGACACTGATCACACCTGGTGGTGTATCTCCTTGCATCTTGATGTAAAGTGGGCCAATAATAACCTAATTGTAGAACTTTGAAAGTTTTCCTCTTAGTAGCAAAGTGGCCCCCACAGGGCCCATCATGGCATGATGAGAGGATGTCAAATACCTCTTCTTCCCTCACACATATTCTTAGGATCTGATTTGATCCCAATATGAAAAGGTTTCCCCCAATCTAAGTAAATGGGGTGCTCTTCCTCACAATCTTGCTTTTCTCCTTGGAGGATAGGTTAAGAGGGAACCTCCCAGCAACCAAATAGTTAGCTATATCAGCACACCAAGGAGAAAGCACCTAGATGGAAAAGATATGTTCATCTATCATCCCTTCTATTCCCATAGGCGAAGTTAGTCCCGACAAGAAATCTGCAACCCCATTCTCCTTCCCTGGTTTATAAACAATAGTCAAATCAAATTTTTGTAATAATAACAACCATCTAATTATCCTAGCATTGACATCAAGTTTATTCATTAAATACTTAATGGTTGCATGATGAGTGTGAACCAAAGTTTGTCAACGAGTGATATAATGCCTAATATTGTTTAGAGAATGTACTATAGCCAAGAGTTATTTTTCAGTGACAGTATAATTCAACTCAACTATAGACAAAAACTTACTAATGAAATAGATAACATAAGGCAAATTGTCTTCCACTTGTCCTAAGGCAGCCCCTACAAATTTGTCTGAGGCGTATGTGTGTATATGGAAAGGTAATTCCCAGTCAAGACCCCTAAGGATGGGTGCAGTGGTCAACTTTTCTCTTAGTATTTCAAAGGCCTCTTGGCAGTTGCTTGTCCAACAAAAATCTGAATCTTTAGCCAGCAGACCAAACAAGGGTGAAGCCAGTTTTCTAAAATCTTTAATGAGACTTCTATAATACCCAACTAATCCAAGGAAACTCTTGACATCTCTTTGCTTTTGAGGGATAGGGACCCTTTTGATGATGGAAATCTTGTTTGGGTCAACCTGTATTCCCTCCTTGGATATAGAATGGTCAAGGAAAATCCTTGCATTCATAAAAAAATCACATTTCTCAGGGCTTAATGAGAGATTAATTTCAATATATTTCTTCAAGACTTTGCACAGATTGGAGAGAGCTTCATGGAAGTTGCATCCATAAGGATTGAAATCATCCATGTATATTTCAATAGATTCATGAAAAATTTCAACAAAAATGCTCAGAAATGACCTCTGGAAAGTAGCAGTGGCATTGCACAGACCAAATGGAAGAACTCTATAGGAAAAGGTACCCCAAGGGCATGTAAATGTGGTCTTATCTTGGTCTTCAGGGCTAATTTCGATTGTTTTATCCACTAAATCCATCCAGGAAGGAGAATAATTTCTTCCCTGCAAGGCCATCTAAGACTTGGCCAATGAAGGGCATAGGAAAATAGTCATTCTTTGTAGCCCTTTTAAGTTCTCGGTAATCAACATAGATGCTCCACTTCCCATTCTTCTTCGGTACTAAAACAAGAGGTGACACCCACTTACTATCAGAAATGGGGTATATAAGCCCTGCATCTAGTAGCTTTTGTAATTCTTCTTTCACAATGTCCTTAAGAGTTCGGTTCATCCTTATCTGGAGTTGGCGCACAGGATTGCATCCATCCTTGATGTAAATATGATGAATACAAATTTAGGGATGAACACCTTTCATTTCCTTATAATCCCAAGAAAAAGCATCCATGTGTTGCCTCAGTCCATTGCACAATTGTTCTTCCTGTTTTGCCGAGAGAGGGGTTGATATTTGAAGTTTTTGATGGACCAAACTTTACAATCTTGACATGTTCTGGACTTGATTCAACATAGCATAATTCATTCCAAGGACTACTCCCAAATTATTTCATCAACTCATCAATTTGTATGGGAGTGGGAGGTTGATTCTGAAGGATATGGTCAATAAGGTCATCTTCATCAAGTTTTCCCCCTCCTATAACAATATCTAGAGTGCAGACTGGGTAGGGGGTTGTATGATACAATTCATCCTCTTCCTTGTCCTCTAACCATATGGGTAAATCATGTTCAATAGAAGGTTGAGCAAGAGGATACAACACAAGTTGTTTGGATAAATGTCCATTCTTGATAGTCATGTTCCCAGCCCTACAACTAATGTAGGCATCAGCAGTGGCCAACCAAGGTCTTCCTAAGATGAGAGGATAGCCATTAAACTTGGTTTTAGGCTGGAGGAATAGGAAATCAGTAGGATACTCCCAGGAGTCAATGGAGACTATGACATCCTCAATAATTCCCTCAGAAGCTATTGTGGATCTGTCTGCAAGTTGCAACACTATGGTGGTATTTATCAAATCCCCTTGGAGATTGAGTTTCAACATGGTTTCCCTAGTCATCACATTGATTACATCCCCAAGATCAATTAGGGTAGCAGGGACCATAAAGACATCAATGTGTATATCCACTACTGCAATACCAGGGTCTAGGTATTTTGGCGAGATCACCCTCCCAAGCATTAGATCAGATAGTTGTACAACAACATTAATGGTTGATCCGGATTTAAACAGGGACACAAAAAATTATAGAGATAAGCATAAACATAGATATGCAGCGGAAATAATACTTCATTTCATTACTGTAAAATACTAAAATATGCTTACAAACAGAAATGGAAATAAACCAGCTAGGGCGATGGTAGCTTATCTCTAAGAAGAGATGTGGCAGCTACATGCCTCTGAATTGAGTTACAATGAGGCTCGAAGGCCTATTTATTGTTGAGAAACAATGGAAAACCATAAACATCCAAAAACCTAACCCTAGAAGATGAAACACCAAATTGTGGACCCTATTTGGGTAAATTGGTATATCAACTTCCCGGGGTTGTAACTTTGGCACCCGATCTTCGTTTGACGCGTACAATAACTCGTTAGAAAGATCTATCCGAGAACTACAACTTTGGGAAGAGAAACATGTGTCCATGAACCCATTTTTCTTCCATATTTCCCAAAAAACGTCGTTTAGGGCCTCAAAACAGCTCCAGAAATTCAAGACCTGAAAAACTGTTAAAAATAGTAAATTGTGCTAAAATTTAGGAAAATGAAAAACTAAAAGAGACAGTTGTGGGGGTCCAAGTGGGATAGGTGGGTGGCCACCAACATCCACCTAGATCAATGGTGGGGGTATCTCTTCCTCTTCTCCCAGGCCTTTTGAAATTTTTTTCTTTAATAGGCGTGTTGTATATGGGAACTTCTTCAATGGCCTAGAGAAGGGGTATCTCGACACATAAATTCTTCAATTCTCCCAGAAGTTCAACCTCTTCTAGGGTGTGTTGGTTAGGGTGGATCAACCTTTTAGGATAGGGTGGTGCATTGACTTGAGGGACACTCTCTTCCTTCTCTCCTTCAAGATCTTCAGGTGGAGAAGGTGGGTGATTATCTGGGAGCACCCTCCTAGACTGAAGGTTGAGTTCTTGTATTTCCACAGCATAGGCAGGATAAGATGTTTCCCCACTATAGAGTTGGTATGCTTGATTTTTGTTACGATTCAAATTACGTTGAGTAGGAATTTAAGGTTGCTTAGGTGGAGTAGGATGAGTTAGTTGTGGTTGAGGTTGGGGTGGAGTCAGTAAAGCATGAGGATGGTTTGTTTGAGGCCTCCACCCTTGTGAGGGGTTGCCCCATTGGGAATATTGGGGTGGATATGGATGAAAAGGATGGTTGATAGGTTGAGGAGGGTATGGAGGAGCATAAGGCCAAGGAGGAGGTGTGGACCATGATGGATGAGTGGAAGGGTACCAAGGCTGAAAAGGTGCATTCTGATTTGAATTGTAGTGAGGATAATGTGCACCTTGCATGCCTTGTTGATATGGTCGAGGTCCTGGTGGCCTCCTTTGGTTAATGAAACACAATTGTTCTGACCCACTCTCTACTCCTCCCTGGTATACATATTTTAGGCATGATAGAGAGGGACATTTTTCTGTTGCATGATTCTCTTCACATACTAGGCAGACTTCTATAACATTTAGTGGGCATTCATTCCTAGGATGTATTTTAGTACATCTAGGGAAAAAAATAGCTAGTGCCCTTTCTGCTTCCTCTTGTTTCCTTTTGATTTGCATAGTATCCATTTGCAAGGAAAAGGTGTGCAACATTTCACTCTTGAAATCCTCCAACATATTCCCTATTTCATGCTTGATGGATGTTGTGGAGGGAGAGGAATTGACCAAGTTTTGGCTAGACCTACCCTTCTTCCTAACATCCCTAGAATAATTCTTGAATACAATTTTGATGTCATCATAAGGAAATTGGTAGATATCTCCTCTAGATATCATGTTGAGGGTTTCCATTACATCTTCCCTAATCCCGAGAAGAACTAATGTGAATGACTCGGCATTAAGGGTACAATTGGCCCTCCTATAATTAAGTTGAAACCTTTCCACATAGTCTTCCAAAGATTCATTAGGTGCAAGGGTCATCCTAAATATTTCCTCTTTTATTTCTTTAGACCTATAGTAATATTGATATTTATCATTGAAGGTTTGTTGCATTTGGGCCCAGGTGGTAATGTTACCTCCAGGTAGACTCATAAACCAGCGCAAGGTTGGACCTTCGAGGGTAGAAGGAAACAACTTCAGCTTTTTCTCATCATAGGCATATTCATAAGTCCTATAGACAACAACAAACTCAAACATGAAGGTGTCAGGATCTTCAAAGGTTAGGCCATGGAAATGTGGAAGGACAACAGGGCTTATATTTTTCATCTTAACCTCTCCATTGGTTTCTCTGATAGAGAAGAGCTCATTGTTTTTGTTTTCAACCATGGTTTGGGTAGGTGAGATGGGTTCTTCTTCTTCCCCGGTAGGCTCTTCAAAAATTCCAAGTCGCTCACCTAGACGATCTTCTAAATCCCCTGTAGTCAAAGATGGAAGTTTACAGTCACCAAAGAAGAATGAAGGTTGACTGCTTGAGGGTGTGGGGGTCTTTGGCAAGAATTTTCCTTGATTATCCCTACCCCTACAAGGCATGAAAGATTTTTTTTGTTTGAAATTTTCACTTTTTTCAAAGCAATAAGACTGATGCAAAACATAAAAATAATGCTCAAGAAAAAACAACACCTACTTAAACACCTTCTTGGCAACGACCCCAAAAAGTGGTGAGCCCTGGTATTGCACCAAGGGTGTACAACTCCCAGGGGATCCTCAAGTCAAATTATCAAACTGGTTTTTGTGCAAACTAAGAGGTGACAATGTTATATGCATAGTAGGTCAGATTCTATTCATGCCACCCTTATTCATGACATCAGATCAAGGTGTTCAGAGACCATTCCTCCAATTCAACTATAGTGAAAGCACAATTGAAAAATTGATTCTTAACTATGAAAATGAAAATGTCATTTGTTCAACTTGTAGATGTTAACTAACATTACATGAAAGAGAAAGGGCTAATATACCTGCAGAAGTAAAGCTACTATATCTTGCATAATTCATAAAATCAGTAACCTATTTGCATGTACCATTGATCTACTTCACATTTTCTTGAAAATCATAATTCTAACTTGTATCATGCTTGTGAATAAAAAAAACATTAATTCTACCATGTTTTGCAGTGAGGAAAAGAGGTGGTTGGAGTGGTATAGGAGCTTCTCTTGATCATAAAATCACAAGTTGGGGTCATTATTCATCTTGATTGAGTTAAGATTGAAGTGGGGAGCACAACAGGTGGAGGAAAATGGTGCTATAGGCCAACTACAGATGTTGCTACAAGAGGTCTTGTATTGCTACAAGAGGACCTCTATTACTATAGGAGGGGTTCCGAGAGCCTTTTTACGGTGGAGATGGTCTCTTGAAGGCATGAAGAGGTGGATGAAGGTAGGAGGGAGTGAATGAAAGTTGGGGAAGCCTCCTAGCCAAGCCTAGGACCTCTCAGAGGTTTGTCTTTCACCAAGATGAATTCCAATGGTGTCCTTAATTGTCTTAACAGAGTGACTCTGGAAACATAGTTTTGGGAGCATAATTGAAGGGTGGAAGGAGAATATGGAGAAGTCCGGGTGGAGATGAAAGAGATGTTCTCCCCTGCAGATCAACACAACCCAACAACTCGCCACATGCATGTATTAATTGATCATTAACACAGTGATAACATCTATTCTATGCCATAGCACTATTCTAGTCATTGAACTAACTCTTAAGCTGCAGAAGGTAAATATGAAGAAGGGAAACTAACATCTATTTGTTTCCATGAAATCATAAAAAAAATGTTTTGGGACTGAGGTTGTAAATCTTTCCAACCTTTCTCCATAAAAGAGGTGATAGGAAAGCCTGCAATCACAAGTTTTTATAGCTTAAAATCTACTAAAAAAAAGGAAAGACATGAAATTATTTAAACTAAGAAAAAGATAGATATATAAAAGAGGCACCAAAGCCTTTGGGTTGGACCCAAACCCAAGGGTTTCATCCTTCTAACACTAGCTCAAATGTAGCTTAATAGCCAACTTCTCATTATCATAAAATAATAGTATCGTACATCATATGAAAGTCAACAATGACAATGTATAGCCATGGGCTCAATAGCTACTCCTAGCTGAATAACAAATTTTAATCCTAATGAGCCTTGTAGCTCATTTATTTATACAAAAGAGTAGCTGATAGCAACTCCCTTGAAAATAGGATTGATTTCCTCCTTGATATCAAAAATTGTGGATCTTGTCCTCCTTGAGCTTCTCATGCACTTGGATTTACTCAGTTATCAGTGAATTCGAGCTTGTGAGTGAGGATTTAGTGATCTCAAGTCGAGTTAGAGAGTTAAGGAGGTGGACAAGCCTCCCTAGGTTCCCTCCTGATTTTCTCCATCAAGCCCCTGCATAGTAGATGCCTCAAAAATGCTTATTTTCTTGCAATTTAATCACACTATGCCACATACTATGACAAACACCCTTTACTCTTCTTACTAAGCATATTATAACAAAAAATGTGAATAAAATTGAGAAAATGATAGTTTAGGGCTGGAGGATAGCATAATGAACTTCAAGATATACCTATTGATGGGACTCATCATAGGTCTCTAGGCTCTTTGGCCATGTTGGTGAAATATATCGAGATCCCATCATGTGACAATATTCTCCACTACCCACAAAACACACCCCTCTTATGACAGTGCCGGAAAGGCATGACACCAAGGTAAAGTTATTCTCGAACTTTTCAATGAACTTATCCATCTATATTATGGGTATTGTAGATGTCTTCCCCTTACCCTTTTTCTTATTAGGCCATTGTTCGACAAAGTGACCCAACTTATTATATGCAAAGCAATTTACTTTTCTCATGTCCTTCTTCTTTTTACATTTCAAAGATCCCCCTCCACCCTAGTTTTACTTGGCCTTCCCTTTCCCTTCTTCGCTTACATAGTAAGAGCAAGTTCCTCATCCCCACCACCACTCCTACATTTTCCATTAGTTATTGAACTCTCCTAGATTTATTTTTGGATGAAATCATCCCATAATCGACTCCAATCAAGATGTTATTATCTAGCAAGGATCTCCTCCACAAAATTGGTTGATTTCTTAGAGCAACCCTACATAGCTACTTTCACTAGCTCCAAATCACTGACTAGTTCTTCCACAACTGATAGCTCATCACTTGCATGTTGGATCCTGGTGGGATATGAGGTTATGGTATTTATTTTTTTCATTCATATATTGTTCAACTTCTCCTACAACATTGTTATCCCAAGGGGTCTCCACTTAGTCAACTTATGTCATAGTGGTTGCATCAATGGGATATTAAAGAATACCCCTAATCTCACTAGATAATGATAAGAACCTTCCAAAATCCTTTTGTTGAACCCCCCTCCCAATACATTTTTATAATAAAAATAAACCTTATTTTTAATACATACCCCTTATTTTTACCAAAACCTCTTTTTATACCCTCCAATATTGATAAACCCTCCCTTACCCCACTTCCACCCAGATCCCCACACCACCCCACACCCCCACCCCATGGAAATGTGGAAGGACAACAAGGCTTATATTTTTCGTCCTAGCCTCTCCATTGGTTTCTATGATAGGGAAGAGCTCACTATTCTAGTTTTTAGCCATGGTTTGGGTAGGTGAGATGGGTTCTTCTTCTTCCCCAATAGGTTCTTCAAAAATTCTAGTTTGTTCACTTAGAGGATCTTCTAAATCCCTTGTAGACAGAGATAGAATTTCACATTCACCAAAGAAGAATGAAGGTTGACTTCTTAAGGGTGTGGGGGTTTTTGGCAAGAATTTTCCTTGATTATCCCTACTCCTACGAGGCATGAAAGTTTTTTTTTTTTTTTTAAATTTTTCACTTTTTTCAAAGCAATAAGATTGATGCAAAACAAAAGAATAATTCTCAGGAAAAAAACAACACCTACATAGAAACCTCCTTGGCAACGATGCCAAAAAGTGGTGAGCCTTGGTATTGCACCAAGAGTCTTACAACTCCAGGGGTTCCTCAACTCGAATTATCAACCCGAGGTTTGTGAAAAATTAGAGGTGGCAGTGATATATGCATAGTAGGTCAGATTCTACTCATGCCACCCTTAGTCATGACATCAGATCAAAGTGTTCAGACACCATTCCTCCAATTCAACTATAATGAAAAATTGATTACTAATTATGAAAATAAAAATGCCATTTGTTCAACTTGTAGATGCTAACTAACATTACATGAAAGAGAAAGGGCTAATCTACCTCCAAAAGTAAAGCTACTATATCTTGTGTAATTCTTCAAATCAATAACCTATTTGCATGTACCATTGATCTACTTCACATTTTCGTGAAAATTATAATTCTAACTTATATCATTCTTGTGAATAAAAAAACATTAATTCTACCATGTTTTGCTGTGAGAAAAAGAGGTGGATGGAGTGGTATAAGAGCTTCTCTTGATCATAAAATCACATGTTGGAGTCATTATTCATCTTTACTAAGCTAAGATTGAAATGGGGAGCACAACAAGTGGAGGAAAGTGGTGCTACAGGCCGGCTACAGTTGTTGTTATAGGAGGTCCTATATTGCTACAAGAGAACTTGTATTTCTATAGGAGGGGTTCCAAGAGCCTTTTTAAAGTGGAGATGGTGTCTTGAAGGCATGAAGAGGTGGATGAAGGTAGGAGAGAGTGAAGGAATGTTGGGGAAACCTCCTAGCCAAGCTCAGGACCTCTCAGAGGTTTGTCTTGTAACCAAGATGAATTCCCACGATGTCCTTAATTGTCTAAACAGAGTGACTATGGAAACAAAGTTTTGGGTGCATAATTGAAGGGTGGAAGGAGAATATGGAGAAGTCTGGGTAGAGATGAAAGAGATTCTCTCCCTTGCAGATCAACACAACCCTGCAAGTAGCCACATGCATGCATCAATTGATCATTAACACAATGATATAAAATATGATGGAAAAGATGAGTTGAATTTGAATAACATATATTATATGCCATAGAAATATTCTGGTCACTGAACTAACTCTTAATTTGTGGAAGGTGAATATGAAGAAGGGAAACTAACATATATTTGTTTCCAAGAAATCATAAACAAAATGTTTTGGGATTGAGGTTGTAACTCTTTCCTACCTTTCTCCTGTAAAAGAGGTGATAGGAAAGCCTGCAATCACAACATTTTATAGCTTAAAATATATTACAATGAAGGAAAGACATGAAACGTTTTAAAATAAGAACAAGACAAAGATACAAAAGAGGGACCTAAGCCTTTGGGTTGGGCCCAAACCCAAGGGTTTCATCCCTCTAACACTAGCTCAAATGTGGCTTAATAACCAACTTCCCATTATCAGAAAATAATAGTCTCATACATCACATGAAAGTCAACAATGACAATGTCTAGCCATGGGCTCAATAGCTACTCCTAGATGAATCCAAAATTCAAATCTGAATGAGCCTTTCATCTCATTTATTTATACAAAAGGGTAGCTAATAGCAACTCCCTTGAAAATAGGAGTGATTTCCTCCTTGATCTCGAAAATTGTGGATCTTTTCCTCCTTGAGCTTCTCATGCACTTGGAGTTACTCGATTGTCAATGAATTCGAGCTTGTGAGTGAGGATTTGGTGATCTCAAGCCGAGTTAGAGAGTTAAGGAGGTGGACAAGCCTCCCTAGATTCCCTCTTGATTGTCTTCATCAAGCCCCTGCATAGTAAATGCCTCAAAAATTCTTATTTTCCTGCAATTTAATCACATTAGGCCACATACTATGACAAACACCTTTTACTCTTCTTACTAAGCATATTATAACAAAAAATGTGAATAAATGTGAGAAAATGATAGTTTTAAGGCTGGAGGATAGCATAATGAACTTCAAGATATACCTATTGATGGGACTCATCATAGATCTTTAGGCTCTTTGGCCATGTTGGTGAAATATATCGAGATCCATATGTCACAATATTCTCTACTACCCACAAAACAAACCCCTCTTATGACGGTGCCAGAAAAGCATGACACCAAGGCAAAGTTATTCTTGAACTTTTCAATGAACTTATCCATCTATATTGTGGGTATTGTAGATGTCTTCCCCTTACCCTTTTTCTTGTTGGGACATTTTTCGGCAAAGTGACCCAACTTCTGATATGCAAAGCATTTTACTTTTCTCGTGTCCTTCTCCTTTTTACATTTCAAGGACCCCCCTCCACCCTTTTTCTATTTGGCCTTCCCCTTGCCCTTCTTTGCTTACATAGTAAGAGCAATTTCCTCATCCCCGCCACCACTCCTACGTTTTCCATTACTTATTGAACTCTCCTATATTTCTTTTTGGATGAAATCATCCCATAATCGACTCCAATCAAGAAGTTATTATCTATCAAGGATCCCCTCCACAAAAGTGGTCGATTTCTTAGAGCAACCCTTCATAGCCACTTTCACTAACTCCAAATCATTGACTAGTTCTCCCATCACTAATAGCTCATCACTAGCATGTTGGATCCTGATGAGATATGAAGTTATGGTCTTTGTTCTGTTCATTTAGATATTGTTCAACTTTTCCTACAACATTGTTATCCCAAGGGGTCTCCACTTAGTCAACTAATGTCATAGTGGTTGCATTCATGGGATATTAAAGAATACCCCTAATCTCACTAGATAATGATAAAAACCTTCCAAAATCCTTTTGTTGAATCCCCCTCCCAAAACATATTTATAATAAAAATAACCCCTATTTTTAATACATGTACCCTATTTTTACCAAAACCTCTTTTTATACCCTCCAATATTGATAAACCATCCCTTACCTATAATGTCCCCTAATAATAATAATAATAATAATAATAATATAAGCAAATAAATAATAAACAATAAAGAAAAGATAATAATAGTAAATAGATAATAAATAATGAAGAAATATAATAATAGCAAATAAATAAAATAGTAAATTTATATATATATATATATAAGTAAAATATAAAATAGTAACCATAAGTAAAGTTAACAAAAAGTAAAATAAAATAAGAAATAGTTAACTAAGAGAACTATAAAAATAATAAAAATAAGTAAAGTTATCAAAAAGTAAAAAAGGTTAAAATAAGAAAGAAATAAATTAAGAGAAAATTTAACTTAAATAAAACTTAAAATAAAAGTTGCATGTTGACACATGGAATGTGTGCATGCGGTTCCCCTTCCAATGTTTGGTCTATTTAATAGACGATGAGGAAGATGAGAGACCATTACATCATCCATTCTCTTGGGAGAATAGTGTTGTGAGACAAAGGATTCCCTCACAGTAGTACGTTGATCGAGAGCTCGAGGGTCGCCAGTTGTAGAAAGATTATGTGCAACTGAGGCTATGGTTGGGTGGAGAGTCATCCTCAAAAATTTGTTGTGGTTAGAAGGATTCAAATAGCATTCAGCTCCGAAATCACAAGTAAGGAATATCATTGCCACAAGTAAGTTGTCTCTGCTCATATTTTTGAAATTCTATATTAAATAATTGATTAATTGTGTGTTCATTATAAATCACATAATTTATGTAATTATTTATATATTCTAAAATCGGGGTTGTTACATATGGTATCAGAGCTGGTTCAACTCTGGGTGATCTCTAGATAAAGATTTAAGAAAAATACTTAATTAGATTTCTCAATAAGATTGCTTATGAAGTTGACGAAATAAAATTTGTCAAAAAAATATTAAGCCTAAAGGGATGTGAAAAAAAAAAGAAAAAAAAATATTAAACATGTTAACAATAAATAAAATCAAGTCACATGCATGAGGTGTGATTAAGTGATAAGTTTCACTTGAAATAAAATCATAAGTAACAAAAAAAAAAAAATCTAAATTTTATATCATTATGACATAATAAGTATTTACTTTATGTGGAGTATTTAAATGTAATAATTTATATATAAAAATAGTATTTAAATTTGTTATAATTTATGTTAAAAATATACGAAAAAAATAAATAAATAAATTATAATTACAAATAATATTATATATCATTTTTATAGGTTATTGTTTTTATTATATGTGTGTGTGTGTGTTAAAAGCCATATATTATTTGAAAATCATTAACACCCCATTCCTCCTTATCCATGTCTAGCAAACCCTCGCTGGCGGGGAAACTGGTTGATATGTCAGAGTGGTTAAGGAGACAGACTTGAAATCTATTTCCCAGGCGATATGACAGGGTGGGAAGAATAGCTGGGTTACCCAGTAAGGAGAAACTGGCAACGCAATACCACCGGATTCTTATCTCTTATGAAGGAAGAGGTTGTATTGCGAGGGTAAAAGGGCGTGACCCTAAGTTTCTTTTTCTTCGCATAAAACCGTCAGGCCTTAAGGCGCCTATAGTTCATGTAATATTGGTGGCTCATAGGGTCGTTATTCCAACTTCCCACTAAGGGTCTAATCTTGGCGGCTCATAGGGTATACCAAATAAGCTAATTCCATAACACAAGATTTTTATGGAAATTAGAGCTTACTCAAATTAATCTCACAAGATTTAGATGTCTCACTCTTGCATTTCTTTTATAAGTCTCCTGTCTGTGGAGTGTATTTTTTGACAGCAATGGCTGTGCCATCGTCTCAGATGCCCTTATACACGGAACCATGGCTTCCACGGCCCACAACGTTTGTCTGCTTTCTTTGGTCACTGCACGATGATGAAGAACAGGAGAATAAGTCATGTTTTGCACCGTCACAGGATCCACCGTTGCAATTGCTCGATTGTTGCCCACAGGCCATTGTCTTAACTTGAGAAGCCAAAACTGGGGAGTTCGGATTGAAATTTGTATTTTTACGGAAATTATGTTGTGGCTTTATTTCTAGGTTCCTCCTCAGACTACTGAGCTCATATCTCGACACCTCCCAATAGCAGCATGCCCACGGTTACAAACTTATTTCAGAAAGCCCTCCCGCAGGTGATCAAACAAACGAAAAAGCACAAAAAATATAAAGAAAGGTGGAATTTCCTTTCCACATGAAGCAGCATCAGTAACCATGGACTCAGATAACCAAACCACCTGTGCTAACTCAAACGCGGCAAGCTAGTGTTGGCCATAGTTATCAACGTTAACATCGACCTGACTCGGCGAGGACACTTGAAACCTCCTTTTCGGGCTATTTTTTTTCACCGCCCAACTTAATCAACCAGACTTATGTACACATCAACAGTCGCACCACGTCAAGCTCCAACCAACTTTTCAAGCCATGTAATCATGTGAAGTACTTAGTAAACGGAAAGTCTTAACAACAAGTCACTAAGGCAATGATTGCATAGTGATTGGCTATGCCCATCATACATGCATGTATGCTACTCTCAAAAGATCCGACGACGACCATGAGCTTTCTGGGAAGCAACATACGTTGATGATTGATGTAACTGTGAGTCTGCCTGATACAATTCGACGGCTCCACTGCAACTCTATTAATGGCATCCATTTATTCGAGGGTACCTTTATTCAATCTCCTAACATGCCACTTTAAGGAAAATCTTAAATGAACCACCAACTTATCTATGATGGTTGCTTGTCCACATATTTCTTCGCAGCTTAGTGGAGAAAGAGAATTCCTGAATTGTTCAATGGCTTGGTGGAGAAGGAGAATTTGTTCGAGATGGAGAAAGTGGACACCAGACTTTTCGATTTCATTCCTGTGCCTGGAGGTTGCTCTGAAAAAATTTCTCTTCATTTAATGGGAGGTTGTTGCTCCAAATTCACATGTAATTTTCTGCCAAAATATGATTCAGTTCGCTCACAATTTTCTTCATTTGAGCAGTTAAATACCATTATAGAACCTTCATATCCATTTGTATTGAATAGATAGGCCCAACAATGTTACATTATATAGATAATCCAGTCTGCAGTTATGCTTGATGGTAGTTAACTGTTCCGGAATATTTGTAGAGTGTTGTGTGTTTAGCGACTGGTAGTAGGCCTGCAGCTTTCAGGTGCCCTTTCAAATCCATTCACTAGTCTAGAGGTTGTTCCAGATATTTTTTGGAACTCTATCCCTACGCCTATAGTACATTCTTAATTACCTCGTATCCACCCAAGAAGATTGCCAGAACTCAAGGCCTTCCCCAAGGAGGCTCTGGAAAGACTTGCTTTCAAACCATGGGATAAGAATCTCTTGAATATTCTGGATTTAGATATGAATGCTTTGATCATTGAACCTTCTAAGCGTGGCGCAGTTTCAAATAATAACGCTAAAAACAGCGAAAGTAACAAAAAAACAGCTAAAGTAACGAAGAAATGAAAGAGGCTGGACCTAATTTGAGACTAGGGACAATAGCATTACACAGAGGTATCAAGGATTTTTTAAATATCAAGGGCTTAGGAACTTATGACCAATATAGAAATGTGAGGGTAAAATTGTTCAAGCTCATGTCTTTTCTTTTAAGGTTATATGGTTAAATTTATCTAGGTAGAGTATCTATATTTAATTATATTTTAGCTAGATCACTGATGAGCCTCATTATTGAGTAATTATATGGGCCTTAATTGGCCTTAATTCACCTCCTAGCTTAGTCAAACCAACTATTCTCACAACTTATTGCATAATTTTGATTATATTTTGTTTATGAAATGAGTTAGAGTTGGGTATTTGGCTTTATGGTCTAATGTGCATGTAATATAGGAATAAAGGATAAAAGCAAGGAAAAATGCAGGTATAAAGGATAAAAGCAAAGAACTATGGCAAAGACCTTGGTAAAGACTCGAATGGGACAAGGGAAAGTAACTATAAGAGGTAAATCCTCCTCATTTACTACCCCTTTATTCGAATATTCCACCATCAGCTCGGAATGCACACAACCATCACTTTGAAGACTAAAAGATATCCAAGCAAGGGAAAGGGACAGAAAACAGTTTATCTTAAGTTGGGAGAGGCTTAGGACCTCAGTAGGATTCAAACTTCTATTGTAAAACTCTGTTTTATTTCTGAGCTGCAAAGACTTGTGACAGTTTGCTCTGTAATCCATGGTTTTTCTAATAAGAATGAGTTCTATTTAAGCCAGATCTGAGTTAACTTTGAGGGCTGAAGCTCTTGGGTTAGGGCCCGACCCAAGCAGCCAAAGCTCCTCTTCATTGTACATATCTGCTAGCATAAGAGTTCTATTCTGTTTATTTGCTTAAGTAGTTTCATGGTTTTCTGATTCATTTGCTCAAGTAGTTTTCTAGTTCTGATTCATTTGTTTAAGTAGCTTTCTGGTTCTGTTCATTTGTTTGAATAGCTTCCTGTTTCTACTCATTTGCTTCAGTAGCTGCATTGGCTTTAAGTTTACTTCCATTTGTGTTTTCTTAATTCACAAGTTAGTTAGAGGAAAATATTATTATCAGGTTGTGCGCAGGTGTCTCGACCTCATCTCCTCCCTCTGGGACCATGACTTGAGGCAGAGACCCTTCAACAACCCCAAAAACACAGGTCTTTGGTTCTCACATGGGCTATGGAGTTCATTGTTTAAAGCAGTTTTTTGTTCACCCACACTGGTTCTCTCTGTCATTTTCATTTGAAATCTCCTCCAGCATGTTCCTTATGCATCGCTTCATCATCGTCCGATCACCAACAAACCTTCATAATCACCATTTGATTCACTATTTTCTCCAACTACTACCTCGCATGGAGTCCACCAATCACTTTATGAACTTTGAGTCCCCACCGTCGATCTGCCTTGCCTGATTCGACGGCCATCGGGTCACCTCCAAACCTTTAGGCACTTTAAACCCCCACCGTCGATATACCTTGCCTGATCCAATGGTTGTCGCTTCACCCGACTGAAAACTAGCTTGGTTGATCTCCACTGTTGATCAGCCCCACCTGATCCAATGGCTATCGCGCAATCTCGCGCGGATTAGTACATGAATGTTATCCGCCTGAGAGCACGCGAAAAAAGTGGTTTTCTTGTGCTACGTGTCGCGCAGTAAGGCTAATCGTGTGAAATTTCCAAAAACTGCTTACAGCTTGAAGGGCGTGCGAGAAGCTACTTACCGCCTTAGAAACCCATTCCCTCATTTCTAGTGAGCTCCAGTATTTCAGCAATAATGCTACAACTCCTGGGGCTTCCTTCTTTACTTTTATCAACCTGGCAGTTCGTAACAAACTTGGAAGCGACGGTGTTGTATGCACAAGTACTAGCTCTTACTACAAGCTGTCACTTGATCAGCTGGCACAAGTTCGCTAGGAGCTTAAGCCAACTTCTATGAGTTCTCAGAAGAAGCTTTAACTATGATGAAAGGAAACTAACTCTACAGGGGCTATTCTACTTGCAGAAAGAGAAGGAAAACTGAAATGGAACACAAACCCTAGCAAACCCTAGTTGTGCAAGAAAAGAGATGGAAACTACTGAAATGGGTGCCATTGATTACTGAAAAGGAAAATTGCATTTATTCAAGCTACTTCTGAAGAAAAATGAGAAGAAATCATCTTTTTGTACTTTTGAGTATTTTTATGTGGAATTATTATGCTTATGGTTTGACTGGTTGTGACTATGTAGAGGTTTGGTGGCAAAGGAAGATGGAGTTGGCTTTTGCAGATGGTGAGGAAAGTGTGGAGGGGTCCTAAGAAGTCCCTAGTACCCTTCTGGAGACTTCCATTGCGATCAGACTTCGAAAAATCACTCGCAGGAAATTCTACAGGAGGCTGCAGGGGATCTACAGGAGATTCTACAAGAGGATCTACAGGAGGAGGCCGAAAGTGGTTTTTGGAGGTTTGAAGGTGGAAAAAATGATGGGAAAGGGGAGATGAAGGTTTGATGAAGGTGTTGAGGGGTCTAGAACTTTGTCAATGAGGATCGGGGCCGAAGGAGATGGTTGGATTTGTTCAAAAGGCAAGAAAGCAACTTTATGGAAAAATGCAGAAATTAGGGCAGATTGGCGAAATATGGCGAAAGAGTGGGGAAATCTTTGAGAGATGAACTGGTATAGGTTGTGTTATGGAGGAATGATAAGCTAGAATTTTCTACAAGAGAGCTGCACACTTACTTCTCAAAACTAACCAAAGCAAGAACCGAAAAACAGAGTTTTGTCTATCTTAACCTAATTCTGACCTAAAACCAAAAAAATGTTGAACAGAACTTTATGAACAAAATATTATGCAATAAAACCATGATAAATGAACATGAAATGATCTAAGCATGTGAATCCAAACTAATATCAACTTCTCCAACTTGAAATATCACACTAGCAATTGCATTGGAAGAGCAAAAACTGTGTTTTTGGTGGTAGCAATAGTGCCTTGACCTCAAATCATGGTCCCAAGGAGGGAGAAAGGAGATCAAGACCTGTTGGTGGCCTTTTTGGATCTTTTCTTGTTATTGCAGCAAACTACTTAAGCAACTTGAAGCAAAAACAACTATTCTAACCATCAAAAGCAACCTAATTTAACAAAGCAAGATTAACCTAAACAACAGAAATTATCTTATGAATGCAAGAAAAAGCATATAAATACACAAAGGAGGTGCTAGGAAACTTGGGTTGGGTCCCAACCCAAGAGCTTTAGCCCTCTAGAAAAGATAAATTCTGGTTCAAAACTTGATTCATCTTCATTTATCAAAAAATAGCAATTACACAACAAAACTGTCTTCAAAAAGAGCTTGAAAATGAGCTGAGTACAAGGCTGCACAAAAGTGCAAAAATATACTATGAAATGGCTAACCTACTGAGGCTTGAAGCCTTCTTATTTATACAAGTGGGGACTCCCAACAGTCCTCCTAAACTTAAGGAACTCGGCTACCTAGAACTGAAGATAACAGCAGCCCTACTTGACTTGCTCGGCTGCCCCTTGGAATCATCAATGTGGGCCTTTGTACTCCGAGCTGTTGATGAAGAATTCGAGGAAGGGGTCATTTAATGAAGGGGACACCCCTCCTATAAGTCCTCATCCCTGTTTCCTCGAGTTTGGCTATCATTTTGCTCATAAATTCCTGGTCCTTGTCCAAAATTGTCCAAAAAATCTGCAATAAACACTCATTAGACTACATGGCAAAGTGACCATCCCCATTCACTCTATTGACATAAATATATTCAAAAAAATGCACAAAACTATTGAGAATGGTGGATTAAATGAAAATAATAGGCAGAATGAGCCCATATAGTTACCCAGTTACCCATTTCTAGGGCTCATCATCACCCCCTGCTGAATGGGTTGCTCATCCTCTGAGCAACTAATCCAGTTCTTCATCTTTAATAGATTTAACGGCTTCCCTGACATCCCAAGCCTCTAATGTGATGTCTTCCTCTCTGTCATGGAAACCTGCTTTCCTGTCCACTTCCTCCCATTGTTTCTGTTCTTCCTCCTCCTTAACTCCTTTCAACAGTCCTAACAGTGGTGGAGGACTGAACTTAAGACCAATCCAGTTGGCTTTCAAGTTTTGTATTGAGTGTTTGTATAGGGGTAATCTTCTCATGGCCTCCCTCATCCTGCTTGGGGAGTGATAGTCCCTGATCCTTAAGCTATGTGGCAGTGTATTCCACCTCCTCATGCATGCATGAAGGTAGTCATCGCCAAACAATCTCTCCATATCTTCAAAATGAGCAATAGCTTGTGCTTGCCTGTTAACATAATTAGCGAGAACTTGGGGATTGGTTGCAAGGTGTTCATGGGCATAGATGAGAGCCAATGGTTCTGCTAGTTCTACCCTTATCATTAGGGGATCACTTAGCTCTTTTTCCATTATCTTTTGAATTTCCATTGCTCTCTTTTCCTCATGGCTCATCCAGGAAGCCATAGCCATGAGCTATAGGTCTCCCAATGCAGCATTTGGATCCCATAATTTCATGTCAGGAAGTGCCATATTGTGTAGGTAAAATTCTGCTAGCTTTGCTTTATCTTCGGCTGAATTATGATCACATAAATCCATAAACTGACCATAATCTTGAAATGGGATTGTGCCCCTCTGGGCCAATGTTTTAATCTGGAATTGGAGCCACTAGTCTTTGAGATACAGTGCATAGGATCTAGTTGGCTGTCTGCACTGCAAGGCCTCCATTGCCCAGCTGGCCATGCAGGCCATCTGGGCTTCCTTTTCCTGCAACTGCTTTTTCAAAATCAGCACTTCAGTTGCTTCCTGAGATTCTCTTTCTTGCTATTGTTTCATCAGCATTTCAACATCTGTCTGTGGTTCTTCTTCTTGCTGTTGTTTCTCTGCTACTTCACTATCTGCTAGGGGTCCTTCTTGTTGTTGCTACCCTTCCAAGATTGGCAGCTTGTCTCCCCCTTGAGGTTCCCGTTCCTGTAACTGCTTTTTCAACAGTTCATTTTCTTCCTGTAGTTGGGCTCTTCTAATGCTCTCTGTGTGCCTTACCATGCCCAACTCCCTGCTCAACTCTCTCAACTTGTTTTCCATGTGCCCTATATCTTCGACTCCTTTAGATTTAGCAATCTGCATCCAGGTGTGGGTCCTGACCCTTTCTTTTTCTAGTTCGAAGAAAAGAGGTACTGCGAATTTTTGTGGGATGATCTTCCCACCTTCTAGAAGATTGTAATAGGAGCCTAAATTAGGCTGAGGGCTTGGCTTAGGTATTTCTTTTTCTTTACCCTCCTCTTGTGACTATTCTTCTATCTTCTTTTCCAAATTTTCAGTTTTTTTAAGCTTGGCCAATGTCTCCTGTAGAGTGGTTTGTGCCTCCTGTAGGACTGCTTTGGAGTCCATCAATTTGATCCTTTCCTTCCAGGTGGAGGTCTTTGGACTCCCTCTCTCGTAGGTGATAGAGATGTTGGACGGAGATTCCTCCCTTGCTACAGTAGGTGCATACTCAATGGTAATGGGTTCTTTTGATGGTGGCTGGGGCTTGCCCACCTTAATCCTAGTGCTCCTTCTGGCTTTGAAATACATTGATGTTTGTCTCTTTCTTTTTCCCTTTTGCTTAGCTGGAGTGCTTAATGCAGCAAGCACAGCTGCTGCTTCCCTTGCCAGTGTTTCAAGGGATATTTCCTCCTGTTGTTTTTCTTCTTCACCCTCTGCAGTTTTTCCTGAGTCTGTTGTTTTTGCTTTTGTCTCTGCTGTCTTTGGTGGTGTCTTCTCTTTTTCTTGCTAAGTCTCTGCCTCTCCTGTGGCAGTCTTTTTCTGAGCCTTCTTGGGCTTCTTTTTCTCAGCTTCTGTTCTCTTCCTCTTCTCTGCTTTTGATGTTGTTTTCTTTCCTACCTTAGGTTCAACTGTGGTTTTGTCTGGCTTCTCCTCTTCTTCCTGTTTTTCCTCTTTTTCTTCTTCTATTTGAATATTTTGTGGCTCCTCATGAATTTCCTTCTCAAGTTCCTCTTTCTGCTCCTCCTCTTCACTACCGGATGGACTAAGTTCATCAGTAAGAGTTTTGATGTCGTCTCCTCTAGACATGTTCTAGAAAATTTCCCAAGCTATAGGGATGGTGTATGTGTGTAGGGCATCTTCTACCAACAATTTGATGAGCCCATGGTGGGCCAGTTGGTCTGGAACCCCTGCATTCAACTTGGTGCCACATTCTATCAAAGATTGGAGGAGGAAATATGGGAGACTGAGTTTTCTAGCTGCAGGTAGGTCCATCCCATATCTCAATTCATGTAATAACCTAAAGTGATAACCATAAACTATACTGAATCTCCCTTCACAAGAGATATATTTCATGATCTGGTAGCTGACCTCACTCCATGGAGGAGGTAAGCTTGTCCTTCTGACCCCATTCTTATCCTCTACAAGATGCTCATCAGGCTGAAAAAAATGTCTTTTTAGCAACCTGTCCTAATGGTTTTTCTTCTTTGCTCCAGGGGAGCCCAAGTGGAAGACCTATGATTCTACTGATAAAATCTGGTGTAAGCTCTAGGGTCAGACCCCTGAAATTGACTGTAGCATGTGTTTTGGAATGGGGTCTTAAGGACAGTAAAAATTCCTCGGTCACCTCTTCGTCATAACCATGAATTCTCTCAAAGAAAGACATCCAGTTTTCCCTAGTGAAGAGGGCCACCACTTCGGGGTGCTCATGCAATTTGTTGGAGTTCAAAGGCTCCTTTCTCATAAAACCTCCTGGCATGGTGTTTAGTGACTTCTGAAAATGCTCAGGTGAGGAAGAAGGCAACAACTTTCAAAACCGGAAACAGAGGGATAGCTGAGTTTTGTTTTTTTCTGAAACCAGAGAGGGAATTTCTCGTGTTCTTCCTTTTTCACAACATCAATTTGCAATTTTTCCTCCCTTCAAACTCTTTTCAACCTGAATTTACTTCTCGGCTTTTGGAAGAAATCAATACTTTGACAGACAGAGAATATATAACACAATGTTTTTTCACAGAGAAGACAGACTTGCAAATTCGTTTTTCACAGTCTTGGTTTCTATGGTTGCATCCCTTTTTTTTAGGAGAATACGGGAAAGGAAAGGAAAAAACAGATTTTTGAGCACAGAGAAGAAAATGGAGAGACTGTATGGAATTCAGGAAAACACAAGCAGACTTTTAAGCTCTCTTTCCTTTCCTTTTTCAATCCAATACTTTACTTCTAATCCACCACCTTGTGTAGATATATCACATGCAGAGTGAGTTTCCGAGCCTACCTCTTTTCAAGCTCGAATTTGACAAAAATTCCAAAATTTTTTCCTCTGCAGAGCTGCTCTCTGGCCTTCCTGTAGAAAGGCTCCTGTAGACGGTGTTCCTGCTCCTGTAGAATGCAATAGTGCTCCTGTAGAACCCGATAGGCAGGAGGGTTTTGAAAAACTGGCAGAAAATGACTGGTTCGTTGTTCTAAAGGTGGTTGGTGAGTGCTGCAGTCAAGAACTCATCAAGGCAACTAAAAACAAAAGGTGGCGGAGGCTTAGACCGCAATGTACTTACGCTGATGGCGTAATCTGTGGTGACGAGGTGAGGTGGCCAGATGGGTACGTTATCCCCATCTGGACCGTTGGTCCTACGCCAGTGTCATTATGGTTTTTCATGTCACCTGACCACCATCACCTCCCTTATTCCCGTTATACACTGCCACCACTACCGGTTCTGAGTTTTTTCTTCCCGAGTTGACGGGCCACACGTGCTGACTGCGTATCTAAACTGTGGTTTGAATTGGATGAGGCTCATTTGAACTCCACAAGGGTGTTTTGAACTGAACGAGGGTGGCTAGTTAGCTAGCCACCGATTCCGTTTAATCATGACCATTCCAATAGTTCATGCAGTTCCTAAATAATATTCATGCAATCGAGGAATAGGTTTAGCCACTTACCTATTAGTCGTTGTTGTGCTCTGCATGCTAGACTTTGGAACTTCATTTTCTCATTGCTGCTATTGCTGGTGCTCTGCATGCTCGGACTTTGGCTTATGCTAGTGATGTTTCGATTAGGGTTTTCTCCTGACATGTTGCATACGTCTTGGCTACGCTGACTCTGTCTCTGGAGTTTGTTTTTTAAAGGGATCAGCTGCTATAGGAATCCTGCAGGATTTCCTGTAGCTGCTTCTCCCTCTGAAATTTCAGGTTGATGCTTGAGTAGGGCTAAAAAGACAGCTGAAGAAGGTTCTGAATGAAAGGAATAACAGCTAGAAGGCATCAGGTAAGAACAAGTGAAGAACGTTGCTGCTTATTTATCATCATTTTTTTTTTTTTGTTAAAGAATGAAAGAAACATAATTTCTGTATTTGTCTGTGCAGGGAAAGAAAAGCAAGTGGAAGTGTGGGTGTGCAGGGATGGAATGGAGAGTTAGGTGGATGGATGGTGGTAGGGAGGTCCACAGGCCTTCTAGACAAATTTCCAGCCCTCAGATTCTCCTCTGAACTTGATTTTGGGCTTTCTGTAGTTTCTACAGGAGCCTCCTGTAGAATGCACAGAGTTTCCTGTAGGATGCAAAAATTTTAGAACAAACGAGACCAAGGCCTGGGAAAAGACAATGGCAATGGAGGAATGATTTATCATGGTTGTATGCAGCCTGGCCATGTGTTTTCTCTTGTGTAACCCTCCTGCAACTTGTAATGCCTTAAAAAAAAGTTAGGTTTTTTTTTTTCCTGTTTTTCTCTTTTTAATTTTTTATTTTCTTGAGACAGCTGGGGCACCTCCAGTAGGTTTTCACCCTCACTACCTGCCCTGGGCGCCTCCAGGAGGTTTTCACCCAAGGATCCTTTTTTTTTTCTTTTTTTCTTTTTTTTCAGGGTGTGGGTGGAGTGGAGATAGGGACCTGCTCCACTACCAACACTATTTTACCCAGATTCTTAATGAATTCCTTCTTGGAAAGGAGCTTCTTGTAGATCTTCAACCTATGCCCATTAACAAGCATGGGGGTGGCTTCTTCATCAATGGTCTGGATCAGGACTGAACCATTTTCATTGCATTTTTCTACTGTGTATGGTCCCAGCCATCTTGTCCTTAGTTTGCCCTTGAAATCTTTATATCTCGAACCATATAGCAGCGACCAATCTCCTTGTTGGAATTGTTTTCCTTTGAGGTGTCTGTCATGCCATATTTTTCTTTAAAGTTGGACTACCTCTGAGTGGAGTAGGGCCTGCAATCTCTGTTCATCCAATCCATTTAGCTGAAGCAATCTTTCCTTTTGTGCATGGCTAAGATCTAGGTCCAGCTGAGCTACCATCCTTAATGTGTTATATTCAAATTCTATTTACAGCAAAGCCTTCTTCTCATATACCAACTCATAGGGTGTGAACCCTGTGGTGATTTTCCAGGTGGTGTTATAGGTCCAGGTGGCCTCAACTAGTCGATCTACCCAATATTTTATGTTTCTACTCACTACCTTAGTCAAAATCCCTTCCAAAGCTCTGTTAGTGACTTCCACCTATCCATTTGCTTGTGGATGATAAGGGGTGGAAGTTTTGTGCTTAATCTTGTGATGTGTGAGCAGGTCTTCAACCAGATTGGAGGTAAACTGACTCCCTTGATCTGTGATTAACTCTCTTGGATAGCCAAACTTGTAGAAGATATTTTCCCTCAAAAACTTAGCGACTTTTTCTTCTGTTACTGCCTTGATCGCCTTTGTTTCTGCCCATTTTGTCAGATAATCAGTACACACATTGATGTAAGATTTCTGTTTTGAAGGAGGGTTGATAGGACCCACAAAATCCATGCCCCACTTCTCAAATGGCTCGAAAGTCACTTGAGGTTGTAGGGGCATCTCGTCCCTTGGAATAGATTTCCCCATCCATTGACATCGGTCACATTAGCTGATATATCTCCTGACATCTTGATGAAGAGTGGGCCGATAGTAACCTACTTGCAGAATTTTGAAGGCAGTCCTTTTTGCTGCAAAGTGGCCCCCACAGGGCCCACCATGACAGATTAGGAGGACGTCAAAAACTTCCTCCTCCCTAACACAACGCCCCAAAATTTGATCTGGGCCAAGTTTAAAAAGATTGCCCCCAATCCAAGTGAATGGGGCACTTTTCCTCACGATCTTGTTGTTCTCTTTTGAGGACATGTGTGGCGGAAACTGTGTTGAAACCAAATAATTTGCTATATCAGCAAACCATGGAGAGAGTACTGAAATAGCAAATAGATGTTCATCTAGCATTTGATCATCCACCATTCCTTCTTCACCTACAGGCAGATCTAGTCTAGACAAAAAATCAGCAACAACATTTTCCTTACTCGGCTTATCAACAATGGCCAAATCAAATTGTTGCAATAAAAGTAACCATCTAATGATACGAGCATTTACATCTGGTTTATTCATCAAATACCTAATTGCAGCATGATCAGTGTGTACAAATGTTTGATAACCGGTGATGTAGTGTCTGAACTTATTTAGGGAATGGACTACAGCTAGGAGCTCCTTTTCGGTTACAATGTAGTTTAGTTCGGCCTTGGACAAGTTTTTACTGACAAAATGTATGGCATAAGGCAGCTTCTCCTCAACTTTCCCTAAGGCTGCTCTTATCGCTTTGTTAGAGGCATCTGTGTGAATTTGGAAAGGTAGGGCCCAGTTTGGACCTCTCAAAATTGGGGCAGTTACCAACTTACCTTTCAAGGCATCCAGAGCCTCTTAACAGTTGTCAGTCCATATGAACTCAACATCTTTTCCCAAAATCCCAAACAATGGAGAGGCTAGCTTACTAAAATCCTTGATGAATCTTCTATAATACCCTGCTAGGCCTAGGAAACTCCGAACATCTCTTACCTTTTGAGGATGTGGAACCCTTTAGATGATAGCAATCTTATTGGGATCCACCTGTAATCCTTGCTGAGAAATTGTATGACCTAGCACAGTCCCTTCATTCATCAGGAATTCGCATTTTTTAGGACTGAGGGACAGGTTCATTTCAATACACTTGGCTAAAACTTTTCCCAAGCTAGTTAGAGCTTCCTGGAAGTTAGAACCATAAGGGCTAAAGTCATCCATATAGATTTCCACATAATCATGCACCAGTTCAGCAAATATGCTCAGTACTGCTCTCTGGAAAGTGGCGGGAGCATTGCACGACCCAAAAGGAAGGACTCGATAGGCAAAAGTACCCCAAGGACAAGTGAAAGTGGTCTTATCTTGGTCTTCCAGGCTGATTTGGATCTGGTTGTACCCGCTAAACCCATCTAGGAAGGAGAAGAACTTCTTCCCTGCCAGGCCATCTAACACTTGATCTATGAAAGGTAAAGGGAAATGGTCCTTCTTGGTGGCCTTGTTTAGTTCCCGATAATCTACACAGATTCTCCACTTTCCTATTTTTTTGGCACTGGCACCAAAGGATAAACCCATTCACTGTCAGAGATGGGATAGATGAATCCTGCATCTAGCAACTTTTGCAGTTCTTCTTTGACAATGTCATTAAGGGCTGGATTCATCCTCCTTTGAGGTTGCCTGACTAGTTTACAATCTTCTTTAATGTAAATGTGATGAGTACAGACTGAAGGGTGGACTCCCTTCATCCCCTTATAGCTCCAAGCAAAAGCATCCAAGTGATTGTTCAATAAGCTACACAATTCTTTCTCTTGAGAGGTGGATAGGGATGAGTTGATCTTCAAGGTTTTTTTTGGGCCGAATTCCACATTCTTAACTGGGAGAGAGGTCGGATAAGCCACACAGGGATAAACTAAAGGATTAGCTTGGGTTTCTTCCACCAGCTCTTCTAATGGCAACACATTGGGGGGTGGATTCTGAATCAAGTTCTCAATAAGATCATCCTCGGTTTGTGGACCCCCCATGATAGCCTCTACTGTACACAATGGTGTAGAATAGACTTCATCCTCATCTTCCTCCTCCAACCAGAGAGGTAAATCATGTTCTAGTAGAGGTTGGGCAAGAGGATAGAGCACTAGCTGTTTGGACATATGCTCGTTATTGATTGTCATGTTCCCAACTCGACAATTGGTGTAGGCATCTACAGTAGCCAACCAAGGTCTTCCCAGGATGAGAGGATACCAGGTGAGCTTTGCCTTCGGCTAGAGAACCAAGAAATTAGCAGGGTACTCCCATGAATCAATAGAGACCATTACATCTTCCAGAATCCCCTTAGGGGTTACGGTGGAGCGGTCTGCTAACTGCAGTACTATGGAGGTCTTTCTGAGGGAACCTTGAAGGTTGAGTTTGAGCATAGTGTCCCTGGTCATCACATTAATGGCAGCCCCTAGATCAACCAAGGTATGGGGGATTGTAGTGCCATTGATGTGGACATCAACTACAGGACTCTCAGGGTCTAGATATTTCGGACAGATCACCTGCCCCAACATTAGGTCGGACAGTTGTCCTATGACATTGATAGTTGGAGCATCTCTCTTGTGCCTACCTGGGTTCTTGAATAACTTCTCCTTGATTATCTTGTTGTATATAGACACATCCTTTACGGCTTGGAGAAGCGGTATCTTTACACATAACTATTTCAATTCTCCCAAAAGTTCAGTTTCTTTTGGGGTCAGTTGTGTGGTTCCAATTAGTCTCTCAGGAAAGGGTGGAGTGACTTTTTGTTCACTTTCCTATTTTTATTCCTCATCCTCCTTAGGAGGAGGTTGGCTATCTGGGAGAACCTTCCTAGATCGTAGGTTAATCTCCTGAATCTCCACAGCATAGGTCGGGCATGATGTTTCTCCACTATATACCTATTGGGCCTGTCTGTTGTTAGGGTTCGGGTTCGGTTGAGTAGGTATTTGGTGTTGTCTTGGTGGAGCAGGAGGTAATGGTTGTGGTTGAGTAGGAGGTGGAGGCAAAATAGCAAGAGGAGAGTTATACTGGGGCCTCCACCCCTGATGAGGTGCATTCCACTGAGGCTGTGGCTGAGCATAAGAGTGAAACGAATGAGCAACTGGCGAAGCCTAGTATTGAGGAGGATATGACCAAGGAAGGGCTGTGGACCAGGAAGGATGCGTAGGGGGGGCCCAAGAAGGCATGGAAGTGGTTTGATTGGGGTTGTAATAGTTTTGGGATGTCCCTTGCATTCCCTGCTGGTAAGGTCTAGGTCCATGTGGCCTCCTTTGGTTCATGAAATAGAGTGGTTCAATGGCTCCTTCAGCCCCCTGATATGCAGCTTTGATTTCGAGCAAGGAAGGGCACTGATTCGTAGGATGGTCTTCTTCACAAACTAAACACACCTCTATAGAGTGCAATGGACACTCGTTCCTAGGATGCTTTCTAGTGCACCTGGGACAAAAGATGGCCAAAGCCCTCTCGGCTTCCTCTTGTTTCCTTTTGATATGCAAGGTATCCATTTGCATGGCAAGAGTCTACCTGACCTCGCTCTTGAAATCTTCTAGTCGATTCTCAAGTTTTTTTCTAAGGGATGAACTAGATGAGGATGTACTAGCTAAAGGTTGACTTCCCCTACCTCTCTTTCTAGCTAACCTGGAATGGCTTCTAAACACAGTCTTTATGTCATCACAAGGTAGTTGGTAGATGTCTCCCCTAGCCAGCAAATGGAGGGTACCTAGAAGGTCTTCAGGGACTCCTCTGAGTAGAACCAACTTCAGAGATTTGGGGTCAAGTGTGCACCTGGCCCTTTTATAACTGAGTTGAAACCTTTCTTCATAGTCTTCTAAAGATTCATCACTTCCCATGGTCATTCGGAAGATTTCTTCCTTGGTATCCTTTGACCTACAGTAGTCCCGATATTTTTTGTTAAAGGCTTGCTACATCTGAGCCCAAGTTGTGATATTATTTCTAGGTAACCCCATGAACTAGCGCAAGGCTGCATCCTTGAGGGTAGAAGGAAACAGTTTCAACTTCTGCTCGTCTTCTGCATAGTCATAGGTTCAACAGAGAACAACAAATTCAAACAAGAAGGTATCAGGATCTTCGGTAGTCAATCCATGGAAGTGAGGTAAGGCTGAAGGGCTTATGCTTTTCATTTTTGTGTCCCCATTGGTCTCTCGGATAGGAAAGGCACCTTCTATTCTTTCCCCATTTTCTCTAATTTTTTTGTTTTTAGCCATGGTCTCAGGAGGAAGGGTTTCTTGCTCTTCTTCTATTATATGATCTTCGTATATCTATGAAGGTTCACCTATAGGTTATTTTGTATCACTGCCACCAAAGAAGAGAGAAGGGTGACTCAGTGATGTGGTGGGGGTGTTGGGTAGGAATTTTCTTGAATTGTCTCTGTTCCTACGAGGCATGAAAGGAAATCTCTTTTTTGGGTGATTTTTGTTTTATTTTTCTGCTTGTACCTGCAAAACTAAAATGGATTGAACAACAAATTGCAACTAACTGAAATAAACCTTCCTGAAATGAAAATTGCATAATTGAAATGAAAGCAAGAGATGACTAATCTACTTTGCTGAAATGAAATTGCAGAATTGAAATGAAAGCAGGAAATGCCTAATCTACGCTTGCTGAAATGAAATTATAGAATTGAAATGAAAGAAGGAAATGCCTAATCTACGCTTGCTGGAATGAAATTGCATAATTGAAGTGAAAGCAGGAAATGTCTAATCTACTTTTTCAGAATTGAAATTCCAGAATGGAAACAAAACAACTACTCTACTTTTGCTGAAATAAACTTCTTAACAAAATGTTGCAGTAGAAAATAGAAGAAATGCAGTAGTCACAAAATACTCTGACGCTTCCCTGACAATGGCGCCAAAAAGAGTGGTGAGCTCTAGTATTGCAACAATAATGCCGCAACTCTTGTGCCTTCCTTCTTTACTTTTATCAACCTGGTAGTTCAGAACAAACTTGGAAGCAACGGTGTTGTATGCACAAGTACTAGCTCTTACTGCAGGCTGTCACTTGATCAGCTGGCGCAAGTTTGCTAGGAGCTTAAGCCAACTTCTATGAGTTCTCAGAAGAAACTTTAACTGTGATGAAAAGAAACTAACTCTATAGGGGCTATTCTACTTGCAGAAAGAGAAGGAAAACTGAAATGGAACGCAAACCCTAGCAAACCCTAGTTGTGCAAGAAAAGAGATGGAAACTACTAAAATGGGTGCCATTGATTACTAAAAGAGAAAATTGCATTTATTCAAGCTAATTCTGAAGAGAAATGAGAAGAAATCATCTTTTTGTACTTTTGAGTATTTTTATGTGGAATTATTATGCTTATGGTTTGACTGGTTGTGACTGTGCAGAGGTTTGGTGGCAAAGGAAGATGGAGTTGGCTTTTGTAGATGGTGAGGAAAGTGTGAAGGGGTCCTAAGAAGTCCCTAGTACCTTTCTGGAGACTTCCATTCTGATCAGACTTCGAAAAATCACTCGCAGGAAATTCTACAGGAGGTTGTAGGGGATCTACAAGAGATTCTACAGGAGGAGGCCGAAAGCGGTTTTTGGAGGTTTTCAGGTGGAAAAAATGATGGGAAAGGGGAGATGAAGGTTTGATGAAGGTTTTGAAGGGTCTAGAACTTTGTCAATGAGAATCGGGGCCGAAGGAGATGGTTGGATTTGTTCAAAAGGCAAGAAAGCAACTTTATGGGAAAATGCAGAAATTAGGGCAGATTGGCGAAATATGGCAAAAGAGTGGGGAAATATTTGAGAGATGAACTGGTATAGGCTGTGTTATGGAGGAATGATAAGTTGGAATGTTCTACAAGAGAGCTGCACACTTACTTCTCAAAACTGACCAAAGCAAGAACCGAAAAACAGAGTTTTGTCTATCTTAACCTAATTCTGACCTAAAACCAAAAAAATGTTGAACAGAACTTTATGAACAGAAGATTATGTGAGAAAACCATGATAAATGAACATGAAATGATCTAAGCATGTGAATCCAAACTAATATCAACTTCTCCAACTCGAAATATCACACTAGAAATTGCATTGGAAGAGCAAAAACTGTGTTTTTGGTGGCAGCAGTAGTGCCTTGACCTCAAATCATAGTCCCAAGGAGGAAGAAAGGAGATCAAGACCTACTAGTGGCATTTTTGGATCTTTTCCTATTACTGCAGCAAACTAATTAAACAATTTGAAGCAAAAACAACTATTCTAACCATCAAAAGCAACCTAATTTAACAAAGCAAGATTAACCTAAACAACAGAAATTATCTTATGAATGCAAGCAAAAGCATATAAATACACAAAGGAGGTGTTGGGAAACTTGGGTTGGGCCCTAACCCAAGAGCTTCAACCCTCTAGAAAAGATCAATGCTGGTTCAAAACTTGATTCATCTTCATTTATCAAAAAATAGCAGTTACATCACAAAATTGTCTTCAAAAAGAGCTCGAAAATGAGTTGAGTACAAGGCTGCACAAAAGTGAAAAAATATACTATGAAATGGCTAACCTACTGAGGCTTGAAGCCTTCTTATTTATACAAGTGGGGACTCCCAACAGTCCTCCTAAACTTAAGGAACTCGGCTGCCTAGAACTGAAGATAACAACAACCCTACTTGACTTGCTCGGCTGCCCCTTGGAATCATCAATGTGGGCCTTTGTACTCCGAGCTATTGATGAAGAATTCGAGGAAGGGGTCATTTAATGAAGGGGACACCCCTCCTATAAGTCCTCATCCCTGTTTCCTCGAGTTTGGCTGTCATTTTGCTCATAAATTCCTGGTCCTTGTCCAAAATTGTCCAAAAAATTTGCAATAAACACTCATTAGACTACATGGCAAAGTGACCATCCCCATTCACTCTATTGACATAAATATATTCAAAAACATGCATAAAACTATTGAGAATGGTGGATTGAATGAAAATAATAGGCAGAATGAGCCCATATAGTTCCCCATTTCTGGTGCTCATCAATTTCCGCACGTTTCTTTTCCCCACGATATGATCTCCGCCATCCATCTCTTGACTTCACCTACGCAATAAGATCTCAGCCGTCCATCGTTCCTATTAGCCTCGTCCATCTATCTCTTGACTTCATCCCCATGATCAGATCTCGACCATTCACCTCCTTAGTCAGCCTTGTCCGTCCATCCCTTGACTTAACCCGCGCGATATGATCTCCACCGTTCATCGTGTGCGTTCTTCATGTTCATCCATCTAGTTGCTTAAGCCTTCGCGATAAGACCTCAGTCGTTCATCCTATTCATTAATCCTGTTCGGCCATCTATTTACGTAACCTCTTGTGATCCAATCTCCACCGTTCATTTTCCTTTCACTCGACTGATCCAACGATTCTTATGTGTTGTTTCTCCTTCACGTCCTCCTTTCACTAATTTCGACCTTCGGTTGCTTTTTCCACTTGAAACTCGATTTAGCCTAAGTTTCTTTGTTACATCTTAGTCTATTTTTTATGCTCTTTACTTCTGCAACTTAGATAATTAGCATTAGGTTAGTGTTAATTTAGCAATTATGCTTAGCATAGTTGTTTAATTGGTTAATTAGGTTATGGTGTAAGTTTAGCATTTCATGTTATTTTCTTCATTACTACAATAGAGTAGCTCTCTCTTAGAATAGGTTTGCTCTCCTTCCATCAAATAATTAAGCTTCTTTTGACCCTACAGAATTTTTCCTTAGAACCCCTGGGGTCTCTTGCCAGACAAATAGTGACAACAGGAGCAGGACCTTCACTTCTACTTGTGCATATAGCACTGTCACCTCCAAGTTTGTACAAACCCTGAGTTGATAAGTAAAGCTGGTAGCCCTGGGAGTTGTAGCATTATTGTTGCAATACCTAGGCTCATCACTTTTTGGTGTCGTTGCCAGGGAGGTGTCTAAGTAGAAGTAATTACTGCTTTCTTCTATTTCTAGTCTCCAAACTTTCTTTTCTTCTACTTCTAGTCTTCAACTTTCTTCCATTAGTTTATTTCTGCAAAATTAGTCTAGTTTCTTTCTTTCTTTCAGTTGTCATTATTTGCTTTCCTTTCCATTCTGTAAGTACTTTCTAGCTTTAACAAAATCTTACAAAAAACCATCCCAAAAACATTTCCTTTCATGCCTTGTAGGATTAGGGACACTTCAGGGAAATTCTTGTCAAATACCCCCACTGCATCCAACAGGAAACCTTCTCTCTTCTTCGGAGACGGTGAATTAGAAGACCCTTTAAGTGAGCAACCTTACCTATTTGAGGAACCTATAGAAGAAGAAGAAGAGAAAGGACCTATTCCTACTGAACCAATGGCAGGAAACCAAAATGACAGGAGAGATATAGATAGAATTGAGAGTGCCTTCCCCATCAGGGAAATCAATGGGGACACCAAGATGAAGAATATAATCCCCTCTACTCTACCTCATTTCCATGGCCTGATCATAGAGGACCCTGACACTTTCCTATTTGAATTTGTTGTTATATGTCGAACCTATGACTATACAGATGATAAGAAAAAGTTAAAACTATTCCCATCTACCCTCAAGGATGCAACATTGCGTTGGTTCATGGGTTTACCTAGAGATAGCATCACACCTTGGGCTTAGATGCAGCAAACTTTTAACAACAAATATAGGGACTATTGTAGGTCAAATGACACTAAAGAATTGATTTTTAGGATGACCATGGGCCAGGATGAATCCCTAGAAGACTATGAAGAAAGATTCCAGCTTAGTTACAAAAGGGTCAGGTGCACACTTGAACCTGAGTCACTAAAGTTGGTCTTGCTCAGAGGAGTAAGGGAAGATCTTCTGGATACATTAAATATGATAGCAAAAGGAGATTTTTACCAATTACCCTATGAGGATATTAAGATTGTCTTTAGAAACCATTCTAGGGCAGCTAGGAAAAACGGTAGGGGTGGTCAACCTATGGCCAGTACATCATCCTCTAACTTATCCATCAAGGGTGAAATTGGAAATATGCTAGAAGATTTCAAAAGTGACATGATGCAAACCCTTGCCTTGCAATTGGACACCATGAAAATCAAAAGGAAGCAAAAGGAAGAAGAGAGAGCCTTGGCCATCTTTTGTCCTCGATGCACCAGGAGGCATCCTAGGGTCGAATGTCCATTGAATTGTATTAATATTTGCTCAGTCTGTAAAGAAAACTACTCCACGGACAAATGCCCTTCTTTACTTGGACTCAAACTTGTATATCAAGGAGCTGAAGGGGTCACTGAGAAGATTTTCTACATCAACCAAAGGAGACCTCATGGGCCTAGAAAATACCAGCAGGGTATGCAAGGGCCATCCCATGCATATTACAACCCCAACCAAATCACAGTTATACCTTCTTGGGGACCCCCTGCTCATCCTTCTTGGTCTACACCCTCTCCTTTGTCCTATGCATCTCAATATCAATCCGAGCCAGCCAGCCAGTCTTTTCAACCTTATGTTCAGCCACAACATCAATGGAATACCCCACCTTAGGGGTGGAGGCCCCAGTTCAACAATTTTCCAACCCTATTGCCTCCACCACCTACCCAACCACAACTCCTACACATTTCTCCACCTAAGAAACCCCAGATGCCTGCCCAGCCAAATTCGAACCCAAACAATAGGTAGACTCAACAAGCATACATTGGAGAGACATCATACCCAGCTTATGCTATAGAAATCTAGGAGATCAACCTAAGATCAAAGAGAATTCTCCCTAATAACCAACCTCCATCTCCACATAGGGAGGTTGAGGAAGAGAAAGAGGAAAGAAACCTTAAAGTAAATCCACCCTTTCCTAAGATATTAACCCAACCATTCCAGCTTACCCTAGAAGACACTGAACTTCTGGGAGAATTGAAGAATCTATGTGTAAAGATCCCCCTTCTCCAAGCAATCAAATATGTTCCCATTTATAATAAGTTGATAAAGGAGAAGTGTTTCAAGCATCTAGGAAGAAGAAAAAGGGATGCCCCTACCATCAATGTCATTGGGCAGTTGTCTGACTTAATGCTGGGGCAGGTAATATGTCCAAATATTTAGACACTAGAAGCCTTGTGGTAGATGTGCACATCAATGGCACCATTGTCCCACACACTCTTATTGATCTTGGGGCTACCATTAATGTGATGACCAAGGACACCATTCTCAAGCTCAACCTCCAAGGGTCATTAAGGAAGACCACAATAGTTCTGCAACTTGCAAACCGTTCCATAATCACCCTAAGAGAATTGTGGAGGATGTGATGGTCTCCATTGACTCCTGGGAGTACCCTATAGATTTCCTAGTTCTACAACCTAAGGCTAAGCTTACTGGTTACCCTCTCATCCTTGGGAGGCCATGGTTGGCCACAGCTGATGCTTACATTAGCTGTAGAGCTGGGAATATGACCATCAAGAATGGGCATATGTCCAAACAATTAGTCCTATACCCTCCTGCTCAACCTACCCTAGAGCATGATTTACCTTTATGGTTGGAGGAGGAGGAAGAGGATGAGGTTTATTCTGCCCAACTTTATACTTTGGAAGAAATCATAGGAGGAGGACAACAAGATGAGGATGATTTAATTGAACGCCTGATCCAAAGTCCAACTCCTAGTTCACTACCATTAGAAGAAGAAGTAAGGGAAACCCAAAAAAATCATCCAATTGACTTATGCTTGGCCAATTCCAACCCACTCCATGTCAAAACCATAGAATTTGGTCCAGAGAAGACTTTGAACATTAACCCATCTCTGTCTGCTTTAGAAGAGGAAAAACTATGCCACATGTTGAAAGAGAACCTAGAAGCCTTCGCTTGGAGTTATAAAGAAATGAAGGGAGTACACCCCTTAGTGTATACTCACCAAATATACATCAAATAAGGTTGTAGGCCAGTCAGGAAACCACAAAGGAGGATGAATCCAGCTCTCAAAGACATAGTCAAAGAAGAACTGTAAAAATTGCTAGATGTAGGATTCATTTACCCTATCTCAGATAGTGAGTGGGTCTCTCCTTTAGTGTTAGTTCCCAGGCAAAATGGGAAGTGGAGGATTTGTGTTGATTATAGGGAATTGAACAAAGCCACAAAGAAGGATCATTTTCCCCTACCCTTCATTGACCAAGTGTTAGATGGCTTGGCAGGGAAGAAGTTCTTCTCTTTCCTAGATGGATTCAGTGGGTACAACCAAATCCAAATCTGCCTCGAAGACCGGGATAAGACCACCTTTACCTATCCTTGGGGTACTTTTGCCTATAGGGTCTTCCCTTTTGGCCTATGCAATGCTCCTACCACTTTCCAAAGAGCAATCTTAAGTATTTTTGTTGAATTAGTACATGATGTTGTCGAAATCTATATGGATGATTTTACACCTTGTGGCTGTGATTTCCAATAAGCCCTGACTAACCTAGGAAAAGTATTACACAAATGCATTGAAATGAATCTGTCTCTCAATCCAGAAAAGTGTGAATTCTTAATGACTAAAGGGACTATGCTAGGTCATTCAATATCTCAGCAAGGACTGCAGGTGGACCCAAACAAAATAGCAATCATCCAAAGGGTCCCACCTCCACAAAAGCAGAGATATGTCAGAAGTTTCTTAGGATTGGTTGGATACTACCGAAGATTCATAAAGGACTTCAGCAAGTTGGCCTCTCCTTTTTTTGGATTGTTGGCCAAAGATTCTGAGTTTATATGGTCAAAGAGCTGTCAAGAGGCCTTAGAAATTCTAAAGGGTAAGTTAACCACTGCACCAATCCTTAGAGGCTTAAATTGGGCCCTCCCTTTTCATATTCATGCTGCTGCCTCACACAAAGCCATAGGAGCAGCCTTAGGCCAGGAAGAGGAGAAATTGCCCTATGCCATCTATTTTATCAGTAAGAACATATCAAAGTTTGAGCTAAACTATATTGTGACAAAAAAGGAACTCATAGATGTTGTGCATTCATTGAACAAATTTAGGAATTACATTACAGGCTATCAAACATTTGCGCATATTGATCATGCTGCAATCAAATATTTAATGAACAAACTAGATGTGAATGTTAGAATCATAAGATGGTTGCTTCTATTACAACAGTTTGATCTAACTATTGTTGATAAGCCTGACAAGGAAAATGTTGTTGCTGACTTTCTATCTAGAATGAATCTGCCTATAGGTGAAGAAGGAATGGTGGATGCGCAGTTACTAGATGAGCATTTGTTATCTATTTCAGTTCTCTCCCCATGGTTTGCTGATATGGCAAATTATCTGGTTTCAGCACAGTTCCCACCAAACTTGCCCTCCAAAGAAAAGAGCAAGATAGTCAGAAAGAGCGCCCCCTTCACTTTGATTGGGGGCAATATGTTCAAAATTGGCCCAGATCAAATCTTAAGAAAGTGTGTAAGGGAAGAGGAAGTCTTTGACATCCTTCTGACCTATTATGATGGGCCTTGTGGAGGTCACTTTGCAGAAAAAAGGACAGCATTCAAAGTGTTGCAAGAAGGCTATTATTGGCCTACTCTTCATCAGGATGTGAAAAAGTATATTAGTCAGTGCGGTCGGTGCCATAGGATGGGAAAGCCTACTCCAAGAGATGAAACTCCCCTACAACCTCAAGTAACTTTCGAGCCATTTGTCAAGTGGGGCATGGACTTCATTGGGCCTATCAACCCTCCTTCAAATAAAAAACAACACATCATTGTGTGCATTGATTATTTGACTAAGTGGGTTGAAACCAAGGCAATTAAGGTAGCAATAGAAGAGAAGGTGGTTGAATTCCTAAGGGAGAATATATTCTACAAATTTGGGTACCCTAGAGAGCTAGTCACAGACCAAGGCAGCCAATTTACCTCCAGCATGATTGAAGAATTACTCAACCATCACAAGATCAAGCATAGGACCTCCACTCCTTATCATCCACAAGCTAATGGGCAAGTAGAGGTGACCAATAGGGCACTAGAGAACATCTTAACCAAGGTAGTGAGCAGCAGCACGAAGGATTGGGCAGAGAGACTAGTTGAGGCCACTTGGGCTTATAATACAACATGGAAGACCACCACTGGATTTACACCCTAGGAGCTGGTCTATGGTAAAAAGGTTGTGTTGTCCATTGAATTTGAATATAACACATTGAAGATGGCAGCCCAGCTAGATTTATATCTCAGTCATGCACACAAAGAAAGGTTGTTACATTGGAATGGCTTGGATGAATTCAGAATGTGGGCCCTCCTACATATAGAGATAGTTCAAATTCATAGGAAGATCTAGCATGACAAGCACATCAAGGAGAAGAAATTTTAAGAAGGAGATTGGGCATTGTTATATGATTCAAGGTATAAAGACTTCAAGGGCAAGCTAAGGACAAGATGGATCGAACCTTATGTGGTGGAAAGATTCCATGACAATGGTTTAGTGCAAATTATAACTATTGATGAAGAAGCCATTCCATTGCTAGTTAATGGACACTGATTGAAAATTTACAAGAGGCCTTCATCAAAACAAGAGTTCATAGACAATATCAATAAGACAGTGATGATGGTGGAGCAAGTTCAAGCTCCTCCCTCATCAGGTCACTGAAAAAGAAAAAGAATAAGGATTCAAGTGAAAACCTCCATGAGGCACCTGAGTCCCATCTTTGGGTTGAAAACCTCATGAGGCAGCCCAAGGATGAGAAAAATGAAGAAAAAATAAGATCCCTGGGTGAAAACCTTCCTTGAGGCGCCCAGGGCAGAAACATGGGGTGAAAACCTCTATGAGGCAGCCTAGGTCTTTTTCAAAATATATATATATAATAATAAAAGAAAAAAACATAATTGTTATTTGCAAATGGGTGAGAAAGACAAGTAAGGAGCAAAGAAAATATCCAAAGGGAACCCTGCCTCACATATATTCATCTCCTCCACTCCTTACCATGCATCCCTCCATTAATTCCATTGTTTTTCACTTTGTTGCTTCAATTCAGGTGAATATTGTGTTTTCTATAGAATCACCTCAACCATTACCATCATCCCTGCATCCACATACACTCCTACCATGGAGAATTTTTAGGGCTAATGTTCGCCCAGTGGGCTAATTTTCCATGATTTTTCCACAAAAAAGATTTGCCAATTTCCAATTTTATAAAAGATGATTCGCCCAAATTTTAGAATATAAAATTATTTTACCTTAAAAATCGTCAACATTATATAGATACTATATTTAAAATCATTATAAATTGAATAATTTTACAAATATATCAATAAACATTTTATAGTTTGCATATTAGGGATTAGTGAGATTCGCCAATGTTTTTAAACTTCAAGAAAATTTTCCATCCTTAAAATTTTCCTTGACTCCTACTCCCTTTGTCCATTATTTACAACATCCTCACAACACCAGCCAACAACATGATCAAGAAATTCTAAGGGAGACACCAAACATTTCCAAGTGGAGATCCAAGAGCTCCATAGCAGCAGCAACAACATTAGATCTTCAGTCACAGACACCTGCAAGAGCTAATAAACCATCAACAGATAGCATAGGAGGAAGAAGAATGACCATCAGCAGCGCCTCTGATATTTGACAACTATAGCATGGCATCAAGACCACAGGTAAGTATCCTACTCACTCACTCATATGCATCATTTGATCAAAAGTTGTAAAAGTTAAGAGGTAGTTTGTTTATAAGTGAAAAGGTGGCAAAAAGGAAATTCTTTAATAAGGTAAAAGATAATGCAAGAGTCCATAGATACAGTATTGTTATGGCAACCATTTGAGAATGCTTGAAGAACTAAGATTTGGGGTAGAAACACCAGTGCACCAAAGACTCAGCATACCATATTTCTTGATGCAATCACTCATAGAATCCAGCAAAAAAGTAAAGGAAGGAAATTCCCAGCAGTTAGTTCACCATGGGTTGATCAAGATCCTCATTGAGGATGCCTTCCAAAACCTCAGGATCCCTATAAAATGGTCAGTCTTCAGAGACTTACCAGCTGAGGATGACATCAAAACCCTCATCTATGATGTTAGTCCTTATTTCTGTGAGGAGGAGGCAAAACAAGAAGAATATACAAAGCTATATGGGATGAGATGAATAAAGAAGAAACTAATACAAAGGAACATGCTGAAACATAAGACGGATGATGCTGAAATAAAAGAAGAAACTAATGGGGATGAGAAAGAATAGCAAAAGGAAGAATATAAGAAAAACAGAGAGGACAGATGTAGGAAAAGGAAAACTAGCTAGCATGTATGGCCAGCCTCTCATTGGAGACCATCTAGTGTAGGATGCTAGCTAAATCCTATACTCCTTACCTCAAAGAACAATGGTTGCAATTTCAGATTAAAACACTAGCACAAAGGAACACCATGCCATTTCAGGACTGAAGGCATTTTATTGATCTTTGTGATCAAAGTGCACTAGAAGATAGGGCCAAAATGATTGAGTTTTACTTGCACAACATGGCCCTCACAAACATGAATATTTGGGATCCTAATGCAGAGCTAGGAAATCTATAATTAATAGTTTTGGCATCATGGAGGAACCATGAGAAGTCAAGGGATGCAGAGATGAAACGAATATTGACCTGAGAGCAAAATGAACCTTTTTTCATCAGAGCTGAACAATCAAATCCCATGGCCCTAATCAACACCCATAATCTAATTACAAATAATCCCCAACTAGCACTTAGATAGCTTGTTGCCCAAGAGTAAGAAATTTCACATTTTGAGGATATGTTTAGGCTACTAAGAGATGATAATATACATGCCTACTAAAGGAGATGAAACACTACCACACAGCTTGAAGATCAGAGAATATCACTTCCCTCTATAGGTTTTAAGCTCGTACAGAAATTACCTGCATACGAATTTTAAAACACAGAAAAGAAACAATGCGAGAGAATATCACATAAAACACATATAAACAGAGATTTTCCCCTAGATCGTAAAAACCAGGACTACTAGCTTGATTTTTCATTATGTTCCTTTCAATGTTATAATACATATTTATACATGCCAAAGCATCCAATACCATGGACCGAAAACCATCGCGTCCAATACCATGGACCGAAAACCATCGTGTCCAAAACCATGTGTGAAAATCATGCACAAAACCATAGGTGGGTCCGCCCAACCTAACATAGGGTCCAAAACCAAAATTTTCTAGTGTGCTACCCCGGACCCCATAAAGTGGGGTTACGGGTGCCCCTCAAACCCCTTGTGACCTCCCCCCCTCTAACCCTCGGTTAACTACGTGGGCTAGTCGTGGAAAGAATATAACACAACCCAATATTCTCCCACTTGTTGTTTTCTTTCCACAGGGGGCCACAAGAGAGCTTAGTCATTTATCCAACCCTGCAACACCCATTGTTTCTCTACACCAAAAGAACTTCTCAGAGCTCACAGATTTTGTCAATGCATCTGCAATATTCTTCAAAGTGTCCACCTTTACCAGCAACACCTTTTTGTCTTCTATCATATCCCTCACAAAGTGATACTGAACATCAATGTGCTTTGTCTTTGAATGATATGCAGGGTTCTTTGCCAAGAAAATTTCACTTTGGTTGTCATAGTCTATCCTTATAGCTCCCTGTACTAACCCCATACTTAAACAGAATCTCTGCAACCAAGATGCTTCCTTGCTTGCATGAGTGGCTACCATCTATTCTACCTCTGTAGTTGATAGTGCCACTACAGATTGTTTCTTACTCATCCAACTGATTGCACCTCCAAATAAGTTAAACACATACCCACTTGTAGATCTCCTCTGATCCAGATCTCCAGCCCAGTCTGCATCAACAAGGCCACGAATATCCAACACTTTGTCCAATCCTGGTCTTCCTTGGTAGCACAAACCATAATCACTAGTGCCACGCAAATACCTGAAAACCCGCTTCACTGTTTTCCAGTGCTCCTTCCTTGGTTTTGACATAAACCTGCTCAAAACTCCCACTGCATGTGCAATGTTTGGTCTAGTACAGACCATTACATACATTAGGCTACCGACTGCACTTGCATATGGAACACGGAACATATCCTCTTCCTCTTCTTGTGTCTTGGGACATTGTTCAATAGATAACTTTACACCTACAGGAATAAGAAACTTCACTGGTTTACTATCTTGCATATTAAACCTCTGCAATATTGTCTCAACATACTTCCTCTGGTTTAACTAGAGCTTCCTCTTTGCCCGATCTCTTTTAATTTCCATGACCAAAATATAGTTTGCAGCACCAAGATCTTTCATGTCGAATTTGAAGGAGAATTGGGTCTTCAAATCCTGGATAATTTCTTTGCAATTTCCAACCAGCATCATATTATCCACATACAAGACCAGATAAATAACACGGTCACCAATTAATTTAAAATACACACAGTGATCTGCTTTGCTTCTGGTGAAGCCAAGTCCCCGTATAAATGTATCAAATTTCTGATACCACATCCTTGGTAACTGTTTTAACCCATACAGAGACTTCTTTAACTTGCATACCAGTTCTTTCTTACCCTTCACCGCAAAGCCTTCAGGTTGCTTCATGTATATCTCCTCTTCCAGATCCCCGTGAAGAAATGTTGTCTTCACATCCATCTGTTCTACCTCAAAATCAAAAGCAACATCAACAGATAAAAGTAATATAATAGAAGTTACCTTTGCAACAGGAAGAAAAATATCACCAAAATCAATTCCCGACACCTGGGAATAACCTTTTGCTACCAATCGAGCTTTTTATTTCTCCACCTTTCCTTCTACATTTGTCTTCTTTTTGAACACCCATTTGCTGCCAATGGGTTTCCTTCCAGCTGGCAACTCCACCAGATCCCAAGTCTCATTTTTGTGCAAAGATGCCATTTCATCAACCATGGCCTCTTTCTAGAGTTTTCCATCCTCTAAATCCATTGCTTCCTTCACAGTTATGGGATCATCATCAGTAAAAAACAATGCAAAATTTGAATAGAAAGAAGATGGACTATACCTTTATGGCTGCCTTCTTTCTCAAACTTATCTTCTCATAGCTGGAGTTTGTGGCTCTTCATCTTCTGATTCCTCCTCTGCTGTAGAGTCTGATTCTTCCTCCTTAAGCTCAAACTCTATCTTCTCAGGTTCCTTTGGTTGGACTTCATGTTTAATAACATCTTTTACCTCTCTGAACACCACATCTCGACTGTACACAACCTTCCATGTGACTGGGTTCCAAAGCTTATAACCCTTTAAACCATCCTTATACCCAATAAAGATGCACTTTTCAGATTTACTATCCAACTTGGTTCATTTCTCCTTTGGAACATGTACATATGCATCACATCCAAATACCCTCATATGTGAAAGAGAGGGTTTCTTACCAGTCCATACCTCTTGTGGAGTCTTATCCTCCAACGCTGATGAAGGTGACCTGTTGACCAAGTAACATGCAGTGTCCACCACCTCTACCCAGAATTGCTATCCTAACCTGGCACCACTAAGCATGCTTCTTGCCCTTTCCATCAACATCTTATTCATTCTTTCTGCAACTCCATTTTGCTAAGGTGTGTATGGATTAGTCTTCTACCGTGATATACCACACTTCTTACAAAATTCTTCAAATTCCTTGCTGCAAAACTCTCCACCATTATCTGTCCTTAGCACCTTTATCTTCTTCTCTGTCTGATTTTCCACAAGAGCCTTAAATTCTTTAAACTCGTCAAAGACTTCAGATTTCTTCTTAAGGAAATATATCCATGTATTCCTTGAGAAGTCATCTATAAATGATACATACTACATAGACTTACCCAGTGATGGAACCTTCACAGGTCCAAACACATCACTGTGCACAAGCTCTAATATCGGTTTCACCCTCTTACTACCAGAGGGGAAACTCACCCGATTCTGCTTCCCATATACACAGTTTTCATAGAAATCTAAATCCAGAGAGCTATTACTCATACCTTCTACCATACCTTTACCATGAAGTATTCGAAGGCCCTTCTCTCCAATATGTCCAAGCCTTTCATGCCACAACATGGTCTTCTCTCCAGAGACCACTAGATTTTCTGCTCCACTTTCAAAGAACCACAAAATTTTTGCACCCATCAATAGCAGTGCTACCTTGTGGCTTGTACAAAGTTCCAATCTGAACTACCCGCATCAATAACAGTGCTCCCCGAACCATTTTGTAGGTATCCTTGTCGAACACTCTTTTTACACCTACATCATCCAGCTTGCTTACAAAAATCAGATTTCGGGCTAATGCAGGAATATACAGAACACCCGGAAGTGTTCTAACCCTTCCACCTTGTAACTTCAACTTTACTTTCCCACGACCAATGATTCTAGCCTTCCTATCATCCCCCAAGAAGACATCACCACCATCATATTTCTTATACTCGCAGAACCACTCTCTATGGGGAGTGAAGTGAAAGGATGCACCTGAGTCAATCAACCATGCCTCATGATCTACATGTGTACTTGAAGAAGCCAAGTACACATCCCCACCTTTATCTGAGGTGGTTATTGCCTCTGTAGAAGGACCATCATTAGATCCATTTCCTTTATTAGGAGCTTTAGATTTACATTCCCTTTTGTAGTGCCCTTCCTTTCCGCATTTCCAACACACCACCTTTACAGGTTTTCCTGGAGATTTAGATCTTCCTCTAGATTTAGATCTCCCACTCGATGACTTATTTTTGTTTCTGTTCTAGGACCATCCTCGTACAGAAAAGGCATCACCATTTTGGCTCTCCATATTTTTCTGTCTCATCTCCTCCGTCAGCAAGGCTGAGACTATTTCATCAAACTATAAGGCAGTTGCATTGCTACCTATTGTAATAAGCAGACTATCCCACGAATTTGGTAGAGAACACAACAAACTGATGCACTTATCTTCATCTGAAATTTTAATATCAACAGATGCTAATTGACTTACCACAGTATTAAATGCGTTCAGATGCTCTGTCACCGAGTCTCCATCTTTCATCCTCAGGTTATACAGCTTTTTCTGTAGGAACAATTTATTCACTAGAGACTTAGATTGGTACAAAGTCCCTAACTTGTCCCACAAAGCCTTCATCGTAGCTTCCCCTGATACATTCAGCAATACTGAATCTGAGACACACAATCGTATTATGCTCTTTGCCTTCCGATCCAACTTCTTCCATTCTTCATCGAACACTCCTGTTGATTTAGTACCCAGATCTACTACGATCCATTGATCTTTATCCACCAACAAATCCTCCATCTTGAGTTTCCACAACTCAAAAATCTGACCATTAAATTTCTCGATCTCTATCTTTCCACTGCTCGCCATCTTCTTTCACCACCATAATCGATCTCGCAGATCTCCCACTGAACAAGGTCTACCACAGGCCTGAGCGAAACCACTCAGCAACAAAGGCGTCCCCTTGAAGCCAAAACTACTCTGATACCAAATGTAGGTTTTAACCCCATTCAGAAATTACCTGCATATGAATTTTAAAACACAGAAAATAAACAATGCGAGAGAATATCACATAAAAGACATATACATATTTATACATGCCGAAGCATCCAATACCATGGACCGAAAACCATCGTGTCCAATACCATGGACCGAAAACCATCGTGTCCAATACCATGGACTGAAAACCATCACGTCCAAAACCATGTGCGAAAATCATGCACAAAACCATAGGTGAGTCCGCCCAACCTAAAATAGGTTCCAAAACCAAAATTTTCCGGGGCACCCCATAAAGTGGGGTTACGGGTGCCCCTCAAACCCCCTATGACCTCCCCTCTCTAACCCCCAGTTAACTACGTGGGCTAGTCGTGGAAAGAATATAACACAACCCAACACCCTTAAAGGTTGAGAGAGGCACTCAATAGGACACCTATCTATAAGCAATCAATGCAAAGGTTTAAGATCAATTGGATAGGCCTAAAACTCAGTCCACCACTACTCCTAGGGATGCTAGAAGGGAGAAAAGAAGAAGACGAACAGAGGAAGTGGGAAGAAGTAGAAAGGAAAGAAGGCTTCTATAAATAAGAAGAAGAGACCACAATAGAAGAATGGGATGTCAAAGAGGATACCAAAGCCATGAAGGACATGGACATTGACTAAGTTGCTCAGAGGATGAGAAACACTTTCAGTAGGGGGGTGATGATGAGCATCATTATTGAGTAATTATATGGGCCTTAATTGACCTTAATTCACCTCCTAGCTTAGTCAAACCAGCTATTCTCACAACTTATTGCATACTTTTGATTATATTTTGTTTATGAAATGAGTTAGAGTTGGATATTTGGCTTTGTGGTCTAATGTGCATGTAATACAGGAATAAAGGATAAAAGCAAGGAAAAATGCAGGTATAAAGGATAAAAGCAAAGAAATATGGCAAAGACCTTCATAAATACTCGAATGGGACAAGGGGTAAGTAACTATAGGAGGTAAACCCTCCTCATTTACTACCCCTCCATTCGAATATTCCACCATAATCTCGGAATGCACATAGCCATCACTTTGAAGACTAAAATACAGCCAAGCAAGGGAAAGGTACAGAAAACAGTTTATCTTAAGTTGGGAGCCAAGCCTCCCTAATGGGAAGGAAGTCATTAGAGACTTCAAATGTATAAATAGAGAGGCTTAGGACCTTAGTAGGATTCAAACTTCTATTGTAAAACTCTGTTTTATTTCTGAGCTGCAAAGACTTGTGATAGTTTTCTTTGTAATCCATGGTTTTTCTAATAAGAATGAGTTATGTTTAAGCCAGCTCTGAGTTAACTCTGAGGGTTGAAGCTCTTGGGTTAGGGCCCGACCCAAGCAGCCAAAGCTCCTCTTCATTGTACATATCTGCTAGCATAAGAGTTTTGTTCTGTTTATTTTCTTAAGTAGTTTCATGGTTTGTTGATTCATTTGCTCAAGTAGTTTTCTGGTTCTGATTCATTTGTTTAAGTAGCTTTCTGGTTCTGTTCATTTGTTTGAATAGCTTCTTGTTTCTGCTCATTTGCTTCAGTAGTTGCATTGGCTTTAAGTTTACTTCCATTTGTGTTTTTTTAATTCACAGGTTAGTTAGAGGAAAATATTACTATCAGGTTGTGCGTAGGTGTCTCGGCCTCATCTCCTCCCTCTGGGACCATGACTTGAGGCAGAGACCCTTCAACAGCCCCAAAACACAGGTCTCTAGTTATCGCATGGGATATGGAGTTCGTTGTTTAAAGCAGTTGTTTGTTCACCCACATTGGTTCTCTTTGTCATTTTCATTTGAAACGTCCTCCAACATGTTCCTCATGCATCACTTCATTGTCGTCCAATCACCAACAAACCTTCACAATCACGGTCCAATTCACTATTTTCTCCAATTGCTGCCTCACGTGGAGTCCACCACTCACTTTATGAACTTTAAGTCCCCATCGTCAATCTGCCTCGATTGATCCGATGGCCATCGCGTCACCTCCACACCATTAGGCGCTTTAAACACCCACCATCGATCTGCCTTACCTAATCCGATGGTTGTCGCTTCCCCGATCGCCAACTAGCTTTGCTTATCTCCATCGTTGATCAACCCTGCTTGATCCAATGGCTATCGCGCAATCTTGCGCAGATTAGTACATGAAATTTCTATGCGAGAGCACGCGATAAAAGTGGTTTTCTCATGCTACATGTCGCGCAGCAAGGCTAATCGCATGAAATTTCCAAAAATTGCTTACAGCCTGAAGGGCGCGCGAGAAACTACTTACCGCCTTAGAAACCCACTCCCTCATTTCCGCACGTTTATTTTACCCACAATATGATCTTCACCACCCATCTCTTGACTTCACCTGTGCGATAAGATCTCAGTCATCCATCGCTTTTGTTAGCTTCGTCTGTCTATCTCTTGACTTCACCCCCACAATTAGATCTCGGCCATTCATCTCCTTTGTCAGCCTTGTTCGTCCATCCCTTGACTTAACCCGCGCGATATGATCTCCACCGTTCATCGTGTGCGTTCATCATGTTCATCCATCTAGTTGCTTAAGCCTTCACGATAAGACCTCAGCCATTCATCATGTTCATTAACCCTGTTCACCCATCTATCTACGTAACCTCCTACGATCCAATCTCCGTCGTTCATTTGCCTTTCACCTGACTGATCCAACAGTTCTTATGCACTGTTGCTCCCTCACGTCCTCCTTTCACTAATTTCAACCTCCGATTGCTTTTTCCGTGTAAAACCCGATTTAGCCTAAGTTTCTTTGTTACACCTTAGTCTAGTTTTGATGCTCTTTACTTCTTCAAATTAGATAATTAGCATTAGGTTAGTGTTAATTTAGCAATTCTGCTTAGCATAGTTGTTTAATTGGTTAGTTAGGTTATGGTGTAATTTTAGCATTTCATGTTGTTTTCTTCATTACTGCAATAGAGTAGCTCTCTCTTAGAATAGGTTTTCTCTCCTTCCATCAAAGAATTAAGATTATTCTGACCCTATAGAAGTTTGGCTTGGAACCCCTGGGGTCTCTTGTCAAACAAACAGTGACAACAGGCAGGACCTTCACTTCTACTTGTGCATATAGCATTATCACCTCCAAGTTTGTACGAACCCCGGGTTGATAAGTAAAGTCGATAGCCCTGGGAGTTGCAACATTATTATTGCAATACCTACATTCATCAATCACTATTATCATTATTGTATTTAGATTTTAGCTAGATTGTTATTATCATTATTTTAATTAGTTTTTCAAATGCATCTAAGAATGTAATTACCATTTTTAAATTAGATTATTATTAGATAAATTAAATGCATAAAAAGCATTAATTTATAATATTTATCAAGATACTTATTTTATCTAAAAGTTTAAAAATATATATTTAGAAAAAACACTTACTTATAATTTTGGTTTTATGCATTTAACAAAAAAACAAATATGTAACAAGATTTTAATCATGGAGATTTACTTTTACTTTATTATGGAGATTTTTGATTTGTAAATGGATTTTTTTACAATATCAAGTGTCAATACATAATTCTCTTTTTTCTTCAAAAAGAAAAGCATACTTTTGATATTTCTAGAGTAGAAATCAAAATGTATAATTTCTTGGTTGCATAGCAACTCATTTGATTTCTTAAGTGACATTTTATCTTAGTGTACAAAATATGCTTCATTAATACATAAAGAAAAAAACACCAACTTGTCACTTGAAAAGAAAGATTAAAGAGATTAAAGAAAAAGACTGAAGACAAAACACTATTATGGTATTTTGAACAAGTACAGATGCCAACATCCAAATTTAGTAAACCTTTCTTTGAGAGAAAATATGCTAGAACATTATGCTCCATGTAATAGTGAAGGATTTTAAGATCATCAAATTGTTGTTGTAATTGTCAAATCTTCCTTTTCTATGATTCCAACTAAATGATTCTAAGATCCACATTTTCATTGAACCGGTACACTATTATTTTGGAATCACCAATAAATTTAAAAACCTTCACCTACTTCCACAAATCTTTTGGAATCACCAATCAATTTAAAAACCTTCACCTACTCCCACAAAGCTAACTGCAAAACACACTACAGAGCAATCAACTCAACAACAAAATTAGTATCATTTCCAATGCCCAAGTTATATTTTTTAGAACTACATTTTAAGGGAATATAATAATAAAACTAGCCCCACAATTTTCCCCTTGACATGCTCCATCAAAGAAACCCCATACATTTCCTTCAGATAGCACCAACTTCCTTATAATTCTTGTTTTCTTTGATTTCAAGTACTCAAGATTATCTGCTATCACTAATGAGCATACAACATCATTTTAAAAGAGAACTTTGTTTCTGCCTAACCAAAAACAAAAAAGATATAACTATCTTTTAAATAAATCTCGACCCTCTATGTTTGACTACTACTAGCCTATATCCATCTCAACTATGGATCTACCAAGTGCCAAGAAGGATCAAATCTATTTTCACTCTAAAGGAGGTTTTCATCTTGATCCTCTTGGCGCTTGGTAGATCTATAGTTAAGATAGATTTAGGCAATTTAATTATTTATTTTTACTTGGAATGCAAGCATGAGAAAACCCCCACATTTCGTGGATGGTAAACTAGGTAAACCATTGACCTTGATTACGAGTCTCACCCAAAGGAAATGAAGAGAGTTAAACTCATGATGAACAATAACTAGAAACAATAATATCAAAGAATTTCAGCTTTGGTTATAGACCACTTGAGCTAACTCTTGGGGCTAATAAAAATTAATTATATTATAATTATAAATATAATTATTAATTTTATGCTTTTATTTATTTTATTTTAGTTTTGTGTAATTTGGCGAAGCCAAAATGTTTTATTGATTCCAAAATAGATATGCCTATCAACATAATTATTTATATTTTAGTCAGCATTCTAAATGTGTCAACTAAAATTATTAAAATTTTAGAAGCCCTATTCCAAAATATACATGCCTATAAACATAATTATTATTATTGTATTTTAGTTAGTTTTTTAAATGCATCAACTAAAATTGTTTTGTAAGAAATTCAAGAGGAGAATTGTGTAGAGGATTAAGTCCATCCAACATTTTGGGCAGACACTCCACCCTAAAAGATGTTTAGAGCAAGCGTTGATGAGTCCTTTAATAGAAAAGGAAAACAAGTAATCATTAGAGAAAGTCCATAAATTAATCAAGAGTTAAGTCAATGGTCAAAAATAAATATTAAATAAATTAATAAGAGGTAAAAGAGATTATAAAAGAAGGGGGCAATAAAGAGAATTGAACTGAATTAAATAGGTTCAAATAGAGTGGATTAAAATAAGATTATATATATATATATATATATATATATAAGATTGTAAAAGGGAATAAAGATACAACAATCTAAAATGAGCAGAGAATGATAAGAACAAAATGAAGGATGGGGGTTGTGTATGGGGGATAGAAGGATTAATGAAGAAAGAAAAAGGTTAAAAGAAATGAATTAGAAGGGAACAAGAAAGGAGGTATGAGGGAGGAGGGGGAGCAAGGAGATAAGGACGAACTAGAACACCAAAATCAAAGGGAAGAACGAGGAGGGCCACTGGGAGGAGGGAAAGAAAGAAACAGGGGTAATGGAGGAGGGGGGGCGGGGGTGGGGGGGGGTGTATTAAAGAGTAAACGGATGGAATAATGGCTCCCATGAGGGGCTTAGTTTATAGCCATCCTCCCCATTGAATTTATGAGAAATTATCTTTGTAGTTGTATTGAATGCACCAACCCTCAATTTTAGTGAGCCTCTTTGCCTTTTCCTCATCTTCTGCCTCCATTTCTCCTCCTCTCAATCTCATACCGAAGTCCCCGGTCTCAAGCAACTTGAAAGCCCAATTGTTAATTTTAGGTATGTTCTATGCTTAGAGCAATTTATTTCAATTTTCACAGTTAGCTCAATATCTTTGCCAGATTAGAAATCACATCAGCATTAAAGTAAACTCAAGATAGAACATAAACATAAATCGCAGAAGACAAGCCAAGACAAGAGGACACAAGATGTGGCGCTAGATAGGGACAAACCTCAATGTGGGGAAACCCTTTATCAATTATTCTTATATATTCTTCAATAGTTCAACAGAGAGAGAGAGAGTACGTTTACAACAAAATTCAACACTTTGACTTATCTAGATAAGAGCATAGATCATCTCTAGGAAGATGACACATGAGATCAGTTGAAGACATGCTACTTCAATTGATTCTCTAATGTGACTCCTTCACCTATCGTTGTGTTGCATTTCGTCATCATGCTACACCTCACCACGCTGCACCATGTTGCACGCATCATCACTATGCTGCATCTCATCACGCTTCATTAATCATGACTGTACCCATCACTATATTGCATTATGTGCCATTGCTACACCATGTTGCCATACTGATCTATGTGTGGGCTACACCTTTCTTGCTTGTTGTCCCTTGCTTGCTTGTTGTCCCTAGCATGCTTGTTATCCTTAGCATGCTTGTTGTCCTTAGCATGCTTGTTGTTGCATGCTAGCTGTCCCTTGCATGCTAGCTGTAACATTGCATGCTTGGTGTATTCACTGCTAAGTACCATACAAATGTCCCAATGTTAGTTAGTTGTCCCTTGCATGTTGCTATCCTCCAGAGACAAATGCTTTAGCTTTTCCAGCAGTTCCAGTTGTTCTCGGTAGTTGCAGCAGTTCCATCAATTCCGGTTGTTCCGGCTGTTCCCGGCAATTTCGGTAGTTCTGGCAGTTCCCGGCAGTTTCGACAATTCCGACTGTTCCTAGCAGTTCCGGCTTCTACCCTCTGTGTCAACTTTCCTGGCTGTTCCGGCAGTACCCAACAGTTCTGGCTTTTTCCCTCTGCGTCAGCTTTCCTGGCTATTCTAGCTTCTGCCCTCTGCATCAACTTTCCTAGTTGTTCCGGCTTCTGCCCTCCACATCAACTTTCCCAACAGTTCCAACAGTTCCAACAGTTCCCAGCAATTCTGGTTGTTCCTGGCAGTTCCAACTTCTTCCCTCTGCTTTAGCTTTCCCGGCAGTTCCGAAAGTTCCTGGCAACTTCGGTTGTTCCCGATAATTCTGGCTTCTTCCCTCTGCGTCAGCTTTCCCGGAAGTTCTGACAATTCCAATAGTTCCCAGAAATTTCAATTGTTCCTAATAGTTCTCGACAGTTCCAACTTCTTACCTCTGAGTCAGCTTTCCCGGCAGTTCTGGCTATTCTTGGTAGTTCCCAGCAATTCCGGCTTTTTCCCTCTAGATTAGGGCAGTGTTATCCCTTAGGATATCTCCTCCTACTAAAACCCAAAGACAAGTAGAGAGGAATAGATCCCAAGTGTGTTGAAATGACTTGAAGGCCACCTGTATTTATACTAAAACGTTGAGCACATGTGGGGTTTATTTGGTTGTTGGCCGACCTTGATGAATTGTCCCATAACACAAATAAATTCATATCTCCATGAATGCTTATCGAAATCAGATGATCTTTAGATCAATCCTACACCTCTCGATGAGAGGGATCCAATAAAAATATCAACTACCATAAAGAACATGACCCACATGGAGTTTGGGACTAGTTACAATTTTAACACTCCCTCTCAACTAGGGAGAACTCCATCCACTGATCCATATGTCCGATTGTACTATCTTTGCCATAAGTGCCTTGCATTGCTCTGATCTAGTGAACCATGAAGAAGAAGAATTGATCAAGAATGTCTCATACCATTCTCTACTGACCCGAAGTCAGTTCCATATGAAGAGAGTGTACATATCACTCTTACTGGCCCAAAGTCAATTTTATTGATCCAAGATCAATATCACAATAGAGCGTCTCAAACCACTCATATTGATCCCAGATCAGTTTCATTGATCCCAGATCAATGGAGGTCATCCTAGCATAGGGAGTACGGTAGATACATCAATGCGTCCATCGATAGTACTACTATGGTCCCTAACCCCATTTCCCTGCTTATTGATCAAATGAAAGGTACTTCCCATGAGTCCCACATGCATGGGTAGGATGCCTTGATAGGAGAACTAATCATCCTATCCATAGTTACCACAGGAGAACTAATCATCCCGACCCACTGGAGACTTAATCATCCTGTTCAACAGTCACCACGAGGTATCAAAAGGGAGGGTTGAACCTATCATCCTGTACATAACGAACCACCACGAGAGGATGAGTCGCCCTATGGTCGTATCTTGCTCCAGTAAGTACGCCAAGCCCCCCAGAGCTCCCAAAGCTCAATGCATGCAACATGCAAGACCCTTATAAGAAGGTCTCTCAAAGACTCCAAGCCGTTCGAGAAAGTCATAGATTTGACCTTTCTAGAGGCTTTCACAAAATGTCTACGACCTGTACATCAGTCTCAATGTGATGGAGCCTCCTCACTCGTCGACTTACCATATCCTAGATAAGGCAGTATCTGATTTCTATCTGCTGGAGCAATCATTGAATACGGGATTCCTCAATAATTGAATCCCCCCTCTAGTTGTCACGGAGAATCAAAGTGGTATCCATCATGTGTACAAACAGCTCACTGAAGAACTTCCACAACTAGGCAGCGTCATACGAGATCATACTCGTAGCTATGTATTCGATCTCGACGGTGCTTATAGTAACCTACTTCTGCTTCATGCTCATCCATTATATTGAAGCAGAACACAAAGAGAACCAGCGCTGAGAAGTTCTCTAGTCATCCTCCACACTGCTTGCCCAGTCAACATTCGAATAATCATGCAGCTTCATATTTCCAACAGTGTATCTCAATCCATGAGAGATTGTGCCCCAAAGATATCTCAGAAGATTCTTGGCACCAATCCAATGAGGCTCAACCAAATATGAGTTCACCATGCTAATTGCAAAACATATGTCCATACAGAAGTTCACCAAGAACATCAATGCAAATGAGTTTATGAAACTCAGAGGCATTTCCCAAATCTGGTCCGGCATCATCACCATATAACTTTTGAAAGTTAAGATCCTTGAGGTAGTCACGGGCTTGCAGTTTACCATAACACATCTGGAATCCAACTCCCTCTTACTTCTGCAAGTGAGAGGGTCTGCACCTTTTTGAAATAGGTCGTCCTCAAAAGGTGCTTGTATGAGAGGTCTATCATTCACAACCTTCAAACAATGGTTTGGATCGGCTTCACTCTTAGTGAATATCAACTTCATCTGACAACTATCAATCCTCTCATACTACGCTCAGGGAATTTTGCTTCAAGCCATAGAGGGATTTCTTCCACCTGCATACGTGAGATTCCTGATCATGAATCCCAAACCCCTTGGGTTGTTCCAAACCTGTGGACCTACCACATGAGGGGAATGGTCCCCTTGTAATATTTTCCTTCGGTACATCCTAGACATGTACTTTCATGCTCTTTTTGAATTCAGGCATCCTTGTCACCATATAACTCACAGACCTCTGGTGCTATGTGTCAATGGACATGGTCCCCAATGGACTTCCTACAACTTGATACAGCCATGAACTCAAAAACATCTTTGAAAATTCTATTTTCAAACGTGTACCTTTCCATCGATGAGTGCCACCCTGTAACCTTTGACTTCCATTGCTGAAATGGGCACCAGGTTATTCTTGCGATCAGGTACATAAAAGAGATTCTGTAAATGAATCGAGTTACCCTCATTCAATTGAGGGGTAACATTCCCCACACCCTTTACGGGATAGGTGGCATCAGCTCCAAGTATAATCCCACGATTGTTTCCATCTCTACCAAATTAGAGTGCACCCTTCTATCCAATGAAGTGCCTTGAAGCACTACAATCAATAAGCCAGATTCCCAAAGAATCTGGAGTTCCTTGCTTTCTTTGAAGAGTCGGCCATTTCCTTGATGACCTGCATTACCTGTCATTCCTTTGACCATTGAAGATGTCCCTGGAATGATTGCTATCTTCATCAAGAGATGTGTCTCTGCCATTCAGACACTCCTTCACATAATGGTCGAACTTATTGCAACCAAGGTATCTGCCTTCCCTTCCACCCTTAAATCCGAACTTCCCAATGAAGTGATCTTTAGGTAGGCCATTAGAAGCTTCCGTTGTGCCACTCTGATAATATTCTCTGCTTCGACTTCACCCTCGGTGAATTTGAAGAGGGATGAGGAATCCACTAATCCATTTGTCCTTTCCCAATTGTCTTCGGTGATTTCTCTTTCACTCTTTCTTGGGCATTGTCTTCACCTCGGCTCTAATACCATGTTAATTTTAGGTATGTTCTATGCTTAGAGCAATTTATTTCAATTTTCACAGTTAGCTCAATATCTTTTCCAGATTAGCAATCACATTAGCATTAAAGTAAACTCTAGAAACATAAACATAAATCGCAGAAGACAAGCCAAGACAAGAGGACATAAGATATGGCACTAGCCAGGGACAAACCCCAATGTGGGGAAACCCTTGATCAGTTATTCTTATATGTTCTTCAATAGTTCAGCAGAGAGAGAGAGAGAGTACGTTTACAACAGAAGTCAACACTTTGACTTATCTAGAAAAGAGCATAGATCATCTCTAAGAAGATGATACATGAGATCAATTGAAGACATGCTACTTCAACTGATTCTACAAGGTGACTCCTTCACCTATCGTTGTGCTGCATTTCGTCATCATGCTGCACCTCACCGCGATGCACCATGTTGCATCTCATCACGCTTCATTAATCATGACTGTACCCATCACTGTATTGAATTATGTGCCATTGCTGCACCATGTTGCCATACTGACCTATGTGTGGGCTACACCTTGCTTGCTTGTTGTCCCTTGCTTGCTTGTTGTCCCTAGCATGCTTGTTGTCCTTAGCATGCTTGCTGTTGCATGCTAGTTGTCCCTTGCATGCTAGTTGTAACATTGCATGCTTGGTGTATTTGCTGCTAAGTACCATACAACTATCCCAATGTTAGTTAGTTGTCCCTTGCATGCTTCTCTCCTTCAAAGATAGATGTTGTGGCTGTTCCAGCAATTCTGATAGTTCCAGATGTTCCCGACAGTTCCGGCAGTCCCAACTGTTCCCAGCAGTTCCCGACAGTTCCGGCAATTCCGACAATTCCAATTGTTCCGGTTGTTCCGGGGAGTTCCAGCTTATGCCCTCTACATCAGCTTTCCCAGCAGTTCACAACAGTTCCAGCTTTTGTCCTCAGCGTCAACTTTCCTGGCTATTCCAGCAGTTCCGAATGTTCGGGCTTCTACCCCCTGCATTAGCTTTCCCAGCAGTTTCGGCTATTCCCGATAGTTCCAACTTTTTCCCTTTGCATCAGCTTTCCCAGCAGTTCCGATAGTTCCCAGCAATTCCAGTTGTTCCCGACAGTTCTGACTTCTACCCTCCGCGTCAGCTTTCCTAGCAGTTTCGAAAGTTCCCAGCAATTCCAATTGTTCCTGTCAGTTCCGACTTCTCTCCTCTGCGTCAGATTTCCCAGCAGCTCCGATAGTTCCTGGAAATTCTGATTGTTCCCAGCAGTTCCCGACAGTTTCGGCTTCTTCTCTCTATGTCAGCTTTCCCGGCAGTTCCGGTTATTCCTTGCAGTTCCCAGCAGTTCCGGCTTTTGCCCTCTAGATTAGGGCAGTGTTATCCCTTAGGATCTCTCCTCCTACTAAAACACAAAGACAAGTAGAGAGGAATAGATCCCAAGTTTGTTGAAATGACTTGAAGGCCACCTCTATTTATACTAAAACGTTGAACACATGTGGGGTTTATTTGGTTGTTGGCCGACCTTGATGAATTGTCCCATGACACAAATAAATTCATATCTCCATGAATACTTACTGGAATCGGATGATCTTTAGATCAATCCTACACCTCTCGATGAGAGGGATCCAAGAAAAATATCAGCTTCCATAAATAAGATGAACCACATGGAGTTTGGCCCTAGTTTCCAATTTTAACACCAATCAAGAAAGTAAAACTACCTGGAGCGGCTCACCTTCCAATCGATGTTCTTTCTGCCCCCAACAATTTCTACCAAAAGCATTCCGAAATTGTAGACATCAAATTTATCTATAACAGGACCCATATCGCTAGAACACAACTCTGGCCCAACATAACTTGGCATCGCTCTCCCTGCTGTCATTGAGATATGGTTGTCTCCCTTCCTGCAAATTTTTGTAAGACCAAAATCTGGATTCTCCACCAGCTCTAAGAACTCTTGGGACCCTTCTTCTGAGATTAACCTTCTGCTGATGGTGGGCTGATCAGCATGTATTCGGCGTAAGGGTATGGCAAATATAAACAACAAGTTACTAAGCCAATGATGGTTTTTGTTGTTATTTCGCAACTAATTGACTCCATGCCTGACAATATGTAACAACAACTCTTATAACCCATATCACCAAACTTATCTATAACAATAGCATATGTACTCAAGCTCTGAAATATAATTTATCAAGTTGTAGAGACATACCAGTGAAGAGTGGCATTGTACCCAGCTTTGTTATAAGCTTTGACATTAACAATGTCTCCATCATGAACATGAATGGTTGGACCTGGTAGCTGTCCATTGACGGTTTCTATTATACGCTTCTTGCACAACCTGGTAACTGTCTTCTTTCCAATCTGTTCAGACATTCAAGGGATCAAATATTATAGATATAGTATGTTACACGAAGCTCATTTTCCTCCAAGCCATTCGTTATGCAAAAATAAAACTTGAAAATAGCTATTAAGTAAACTTACAATGAAGGTATAATTGTGGACATGGTATAATACATACACTTTTCTCAATAATTTTTTATTATATAATAGTTTATATAATAATAAATTTATATTAAAATAATTTTTAGAATTTAAAAATATCTAAAAATGTGTTTTTGAATGATTTAAAAAACTATATTATATTTTAAATTCCAATTAAAAATGTAATCAAATTTTAAAATGTTGAAAAAAAAAATATTAAAAAAACATTATGTAATAGGTATAATAAATTATTTATAAAGAAGTAAAATTATGTTAAATAATTTTAAAAATAATATTAAATTTCCTTAATTATATATATATATGTGTGTGTGTGTGTGTGTGAAACAATCAAAATACAATTTTTTTTAAAACGATTATTTAAATTGATGTGTATTTTAATATTTGATAATGCTATTTTGGTTCATAACCATATCAAAAAAAAATAAAAATCAATAATTTATTGAAAAATAAAAATAGTCTATTGAACAAGAAAAAAAAAAGATGTTAATTAAGATTTTTTAACATATTTTTTTTTTTTATAATTTAAAAAAAGAGATAAAATAATATGTTAATATTATTTCAGATTAACCTATTAATTTAACATAAATTTATATTAAGTTAAAATATATATATATATATATATATATGTTTTCTCAATATTTTTTTATTATATAATAATTTATATAATAAACTTCAGTCACTCCTCTTTGAAACTTTAGTCACTCCTGTTATCTTATATGGCTGTGAGGTTTGGGGTTGCAGCATCTCCAAAGAATCATGGAGAAATATTGAGCAAATCCAAAAGCGTTTTATAACTTATAACCTGAAAATTAAAAGTAATACACCCTATCCTATTCTCCTTATAGAAGCAGGTCTTTCCCCTATTGAGAGCCTAGCTATGATTAGGTTTTTGTTGTGCAAGCACAAACTCAATAACATATACAATCATAGACTTCCTAAGCTAGCTTTAAATTCCAGCCAAAACCACCTAAGGCTCAATCGGGGTGGCATAAAGACACAAGGGCCTGGTTAAACTATTGGGAGATCAACATGAATGATGCATTGCAAAATATTAATAACATTACAAATATTGTTACTTCTAAGTTCAAAGAAAAAATGTGGTGTGAGAAAGATTTAGCAGCTAAAAGAAAATTAAGTTATTATAAGAAGGTCATCAACCCCACGATCGAAAGTATCTCTCTATTTTAACTAGCTCAAAGAAGAAAATTAATATAGCAAAGATTAGAACGAATTCTCATGAGCTCGATAGTGAAACAGGTCGTTTGGCAGTTCCTAAAACACCATGGATGGAAAGGATATGCCATATATGTGAGAATAGGAACATCGAGGATGAAAACCACTTCCTCTTGGAGTGCCCCGCGTACAACCACATTAGATCTCAATTTCACAATCTTTGTTGCAATACTGACCTTCCTAGCCTTTTACAATGTCAAAATTATAGTGAGTTCGGGAGGCTTCTCTCCAAGCTTTTTGAGCATAGGATTAAAATCTTAAATCAAAATAAATAATTTGTTTCTTTAGGTCCGATAGACCAATGTTTGGTCTCAACGGACGTTAACCATCATCATCATCATCATCATCATAATAATAAATTTATATTAAAATTATTTTTAGAATTTAAAAATATCTAAAAGGGTGTTTTTGAATGATTTAAAAATAATAATTATTATATTTTTAAATTCCAATTAAAAATTTTAATTAAATTTTAAAATGTTGAAAAAACAAATATTTAAAAAAAAAAAACATGATGTAATAAGTATAATAAATTATTTATAAAGAAATAAATTTATGTTAAATAATTTAAAAAATAATATTAAATTTTATTAACATTCTCTTATTAGTATAACATATATATATATATATAACAATCAAAATGCTAATTTTTTAAAACGATTATTTAAATCGATATGTATTTTAATATTTGATAGCTCCATTATTTTGGTCCATAGCCATAATTTAAATTATAAAAATTAAAAATTAAAAAAATAATAATTCATTGAAACATAAACATAGTCTATTGAACATTAAAAAACATAATATGTATATGCGTTCTGGGAACTGAACTAAGCGTTCCAGTGTTGGTGGTCATCCTTAAACCACCCCCCTTATAACAACATTTTAGAGAGCACATCTAGCCTAGTGTTGCCATGCATTTTTGCACATTTTGTATTACAACTCTCTTCTTGGACTCATACATACCCCTTCAAATTAAGGGGGGGATGTTGGACACCTAATCCTCTATAGGCTGGTGTAGAATGTGAACAGCCATGAGAGTCCAGGAGACCTTGGGATGTGGAACCCAACGGTCACACAAATGTATTATAAATGTATATCACATCAATAATAATGCATTCAATATTTATCATCCACCTTTGTTGTTTACATTCCATGTGACTTTAACAAATAATATTAAATTTTTCTTAATATTCTTTTATACGCACATATATGGAAGATATAGACATATAAAAAAGTTACGCATATACGGAAGATATGTGCATATACGGAAGTTGCGCATATACAAAAGATGCACATATACAAAAGATGCACATATACGGAAATTATACTAAAGTTGCACATACATAGAGGTTATGTGTATATACGGAAGTTTCACATATCCCTGGAAGATATGTGCATATAGAAAAGTTTCGCATATATAGAAGATATGTGCATATCTTCCATATATGCACAGTTTCCATATATGCAAAATTTCCATATATTGAAATTGCACATCTACGATAAATGCACATATATAAAAGACGTACATATATGGAAGATATGCACATATAAGAAAGTTACGCATATACAAAAGATATATGTATATCTTTCTTATATACACAATTTCCGTATATGCGCAATTTTTTATATGGAAGTTGCACATATACGGTTGATGCACATATATAAAATACGTGCATATACGGAAGATATGCACATATAAGAAATTTAGGCACATACGAAAGATATGCGCATATATGGTAGATACACATATATAAAAGATGCACATATACGAAACATATGTGCATATATTGCGTATATGCACAATTTTCGTATATGCAAAATTTCCATATATGGAAGTTGCGCATATACGGTAGATGCACATACATAAAAGACGTGCATATATGGAAGATATGCACATATAAGAAAGTTATGTATATATGGAAGATATGCACATATCTTCTGTGTATGCACAATTTCCGTATATGCACAATTTTTGTATATGGAATTTGCGCATATATGGAATTTATGTATATACGAAAGATATGCACATATCTTCCATATATGCACAATTTTTGTATATGGAATTTGCGCATATACGATGCAAATACATAAACGACGTGCATATATGGAAAATATGCACATATAAAAAAATTTACGAATATACCGAAGATATCCGCATACTTTCCGTATATGCACAATTTATGTATATGCGCAATTTCTGTATATGGAATTTGCGCATATACGATGCAGATACATAAAAGATGTGCATATACGGAAGATATGCACATATAAGAAAGTTACAGATATACAGAAGATATGCGCATATCTTTCGTATATGCACAATTTCAGTATATGCGCAAAAATGCAGCCTCTATATAGGCGCAACCTCTGTATATACACATCTTCTATATATACGCAACTTTCGTATATGCACATATCTTCTATACATGGATAAACTTTTGTATCTGCACATATATGAAAGTTGTGGATATACAAAAGAGATGCACATATACGAAATATATGTGATACAGAAGATGTGCACATCTTTTGTATATGCGTAACTTTTGTATATGTGTATATCTTCCATATATGCACTTATTCAGTATATGTTCATTTCTTCCGTATATGTTCATATTTGGAAGTTTCAAATTTATAATATATGCGCATATACAGAAGATGTGCATATATGGAAGTTATGCATATACAGAAGAGATGAGCATATAGGAAAGTTGTGTTTAATCTTAAATATATTTGTACAGTCCAAAAGACGCACAAAGTCATCCAGTAGAATGCACAAGTGAATATTTTCCAATTGAAGACATTGGCAACCTTTAGTGAATACTACTACGGAAAGCAAGTAACCTCTACTTCCCTTGCGTCTTGTAGACAAACCTAGGCTAGCATATGAAAGTCTTCTTAGCACACTTGTGTTTTCCACCTCCCTTTAGTCACACATAGTGTAGTAGGAGAAAGAGTAAGCGGCCCATTATCCGCACATAATTTCTTTTTCATGCAAGGAACAATTGAAATATAGTGTAATTAGGAAGATATTGTAACGGATCACCGAATATCCATATCTTATCACACTTTTCATGCTCACTTGATGGCTTGCATACAGTTACACATCACACACTAAGATTTTATAAGTTTTGTATTAGAAATTAGATTATCTTTATTTTTATTTGCAAATTCTCACATATCTTAATTAGGGGGAAAAGTAAGTGGCCAAATTAAACACATATTTTTCAATATATTTTTCTAGTTTTTACAAATAACATAGCTTAATTAGTAAAAGAGTAAGTGGCCTATCATCCAAAAATCTTGTTACTAACCAAAAAATTTATTCATTTAATTAGTTTTGAGACTAGGGCTAAGTGTCACTACAGAAAGAAAGTAATCTATGCTTCCCTTGTGTCTTGTAGACGAACCTGGGCTAGCATATGAAAGCCTTCTTAGCACACTTGTGTTTTCCACCTCCCTTTAGTCACACATAGTGTAGTAGGAGAAAGAGTAAGCAGCCCATTATCTGCATATCATTTTTTTTTCATGCAAGGAACAATTGAAATATAGTGTAATTAGGAAGATATTGTAACGGATCACCAAATATCCACATCTTATCACACTTTTCATGCTCACTTGATCACTTGCACACAATTACACATCACACACTAAGATTTTATAAGTTTTGTATTAGAAATTATATTATCTTTATTTTTATTTGTATTTGCATTTGCAAATTCCCACATATCTTAATTAGGGTGAAAAGTAAGTGACCAAATTCAACACTTATTTTTCAATCTATTTTTCTAGATTTTACAAATAATATAGCTTAATTAGTAAAAGTGTAAGTGGCCTATCATCCACAAATCTTGTTACTAACCAAAAAATTTATTCATTTAATTAGTTTTGGGACTAGGGCCAAGTGTCACTACAGAAAGCAAGTAATCTCTGCTTCCCTTGCGTCTTGTAGGCAAACCTGGGCTAGCATATGAAAGTCTTCTTAGCACACTTGTGTTTTCCACCTCTCTTTGGTCACACATAGTGTAGTAGGAGAAATAGTAAGCGGCCCATTATCCGCACATCATTTCTTTTTCAGGCAAGGAACAACTGAAATATAGTGAAACTATGAAGATACTGTAACGGATCACCAAATATCCAGATCTTATCACACTTTTCATGCTCACTTGATCACTTGCACACAATTACACATCACACACTAAGCTTTTATAAGCTTTGTATTAGAAGGCATCTAGTTTTTGGAGCTTTTGATACTTAGTTTATTTTAGCCTACATCTCACACCCTAAAGAAATGTAAGACCTTAAAAACTACCATAACTTTAACCAACTAAATTCCCCACAGGGGCCACTAAAGAATTTATAGTTCAAGTTAGGACCATCGGGGGTAGGTATTCCATAAGCTGCCATGGTCATGTTACATCTTTGAAACATAGCAGTTGAATTTTTAGGGAGCTTAAAATCCTTCAATCATCCCACGAAAAATAATACCCAAGCATGGTAGAGACCCGATTCAGAGGGGGTTCGGCTTAGGTCTAGTGCGTGCGGTACTATTTGGGGCTACCCGACCCATCTAGTGCTTGGTACTGGTAACTGACTACCAAGAAGCTAAAGACTTAAATGCTCACGTGGGATGAAGGTACTTTAGTGGCCAAAATCTAGGGCTTCCATCCCTATAGGTGGACGTGCGGGCAACACCAAAGCCTCATCCATTACCTTGGTCAATTCTTTGGCTACTGGAAGGCGTCACCAGTTCTTTCGAGACATTGCCCCAGTACCCATAATAAGATATCTTCACAAGGCCCCATTACTTTGAGAGTGGAAAGGATGAATAGGTCTTCATAGGATCTTTATTCTTACGCAAAAACAAATGAAAACCATTTTTTTGTTTGATTGATCACATAGTCTAAAGTTAAATGGAAAGTAATCATTTTATTTTTGCTTTGTTTTATGTATGTGATATATTTATTTTGAGAATCATCTCCTTCCCTCAATCACACAAAGTAGCACACACTCTACTCGACACCATAGGGGACCCCATCCTCCTCGTCTTGTTTGTTGTACCTTGGGATATAATCTTTGGTTGAGAAGACATCAGTTCCCAAGACATTTATTCAGAACTGTAAAAGAATTAATTGACTGTCCCATCATTTCATAAAACCCCAGAAATTTAACTTTCCATATGTGAACAATGTTTCCAAAGTGGCCTTCTGATGTTGAATACAAATGAAGAAAGAGAAGAAAGAAGTGATGGTGGAAAGTTTTAGATAACAGGTTGTCTTGCACATAATCTTTTATCTTCAACTTTGGAATAAATATGACTAGCGTGTAATGAAATTTAGAAAATAGGAGCACATCATTAAGGGTTTTTAACTTTAATTCACAAAAACTCAAACTCACAACACTATAAAATCAAATCCCAACAACTTCATTACTCTTTTCTAAGAAGAAAAATTAACACAAGATGAAACAGGAAACACTTATCATACCCAAAAAATTCTGGAATCACTGTGAAAAATTTATTCATCAACACATGAAAAGTGAAAGTAAAATATTGTATTTTCCTCTGAGGGACAAAATTCTGGAAACCCCCCAAAATCTTATTCCTAGATTTTCATTTCTGTTGCCTAGCCTAACTAAACTAACTATTAAAACAAAATCAATTGAGGAACAAAATTTTTGACAGTTACTACATTATCTCTCTATTCGAAATAATTGGTCCGATAAAAGAAACCAAACCCTTTACAAAGATAGATAAACATATTCGTCAGTGCCTTTCTCTTTTAATTAATAAAAGAAATTAAATGGAAATCCTTCAAAATTTATACGGATTTTGTATGTGTTGACGGTGTGGGGCCCGCCAACATTCAGGGGATCACCCCGATATGAAGTCCCAACCAGACCTCACACCGTTTGGTGTGGGAGTCCCATCTGGTATGATGGTCCGGTTGCCATTATCTTAAATATTTTCCTCAACTCTTGCTTGTCAACATAGGAGAGTGGTCTTCTTTGTCTTGCGAGAAGTGAGGTTCGTGTGCCTGGTGATTATAAGTGTCTCTTGTGTCAATGGTTCTTTCACCGTAGAGGGAGAGGGTGGGAGTGAGTCCCAAGTCAGTTGGGAGAAGTCCCAACTCTGCTAGGAACACACCACACAACAGGACGTGCATAGCTACAAGTGAATTACAAGTGTTAAACACAGGTTAAAGCAACATGCATTACAAGTGTTAAAGATTAGTCTTACAACAGTTACGATACATGTTGAAAACGTGTTGGCATGTGAGCAGGCTTCCAAATTAAGCAAAAGTTCCAAGACACATTGTTACACAATACATCACTAACCCCACATGCGAGGCATTAGAGCCACTACTTACTCCTCAGTCGACATGGTCCTGAGTGGAAAATATACATGTATGCTGTGAAGAATGTGGTCAAGACTTAAATTAAATTTTTTAGCCACCTTTGCTGATGAAGACAACACAAGTCGATATGATTCCTACTCTATTTCCTCACATTTAACCTGAGATTCAATGGCAGCCTTGTCTATAATAGGACCCTTTGGTTGGAACCCTCTTCTTAGTTCTAACCCCGAGACAATTTCGAATGGGGGAAATGTTTCTCGTATGCACATACTTATTAGGAGCATCCTTGTCCCTATTCATCCTATCGTATAATCTGTGTAATGACTCCTCCCACATTTAACTAGTAACTCAACCCATAACCATAAGGAACATGAGCACCAATCCAAAATAACAAATGGGAAAACCCACAACACCATGGTTATCCAAAAAATGACAAGGCAAGGCTAAAACCACTGTTTATCTAGGAAATCCTCCATGTCAATGACATATCATAACCAAGAAACCACATGCATTTACCATGCATTAAGAAAAGCATACATGCAACCTGTTACATGCAAAACAATCCAACTGTAGTTGTTGATCCACTTGTTCCCTTGCGCTTTCCTGCCTTCCTTTGCCTTCTTTCCCCAAATCCAAAGTATGCCAAGAAGCTCCAAGAGTGCTGTAAGAAAACTCTAGGTGTGCAAGAGTATAATGAGAGAATAGATAGAGAGCTCCAAAACTGAACTGATAAAAGGTTGTGAACTGCTCCTCAGAGTCCTTTTTATCATTGAGGCCTCTATTTTCTTCATTTTCCTCTATTTTTCCTTCAATTTTCTCCTCATGCAATCTAACCTTTCACCTTCTTTTTCTCCTATTTTCCTTTATTTCATAAAAAAATCCCCCAAAATCAATTATTTTCAATGCAAGAAGCCATATGTATATGCAAGTGCTTTTGTATATGCAAATAGATACGCAAACATATATAGAGAAATTAAATTTTATAAATGCACTTTTGACTTTTCTATATGTGTGACTTTTGTAATTGCACAAAGATATATCAACATGCATATCTAGAAGCCACACATGTAGATGAGGAAGCACATATAGGAAAATATTTATAAAAGCTTATTGTCATATTTGTTGTTCTCCTAATACTTCAAATTTTTATAGGTACTCTATAAATGGGAAAGTGGGATGAAATTATGGAGTTGGACACTGAAAACCCAGAAGATATGATAGAATTTTCTACTAAAGATCTAACATGGAATGAAATTGAAGGGGATCAAATAGCTATTATTCCTTATAGTCGACTGGATGATTTTATAAATGGAGAGAAATCAGATGAAGATGCTCCCACTCAATTTGTTGTTAGTACAAATCGATCTAAAAAGCTGGAGGATGTTATATGTGCTCGCATTAACACATATATTGAATATACCATGTGAGTCTTTATTTATTCAATTGATTAGATACATCTAATTCAAGTTCAAATGAAGTCAAAATGTGTAGACATGTTTTCTAATTTCTTATCATTGTTTTTATTTAGTTATTGGTGTGCATATGGTCTTGAGTCGACATGTAGATATGTACGTGATGAAAATACAAAGAATCGAAAAGGATCAACAACAAAAAAACAGAGTCCACGCCAAAGCATAAAAGTTGGTTGTAGATGTCACTTCATCATGCATCACCTTTATGTGCATCCAAATGATGCTATTATAACATACAGTTGAGTGTAAATATTTTGATAAATCTGGTGCTTTCTGTCATGGAAAAAGTGTAGTGGGAAGACCTCAAATGTTCAACTATACGCCACATGTATCCTTATATTTACGAGCTAGTGTGTGTAGTATGGTTGAAGATGGTTTTAATGTCACAATGATTTGGGACAAATTAATGTCTGATGTGGAGAACCAATCTGGTGAGCTATTTACAGGGGTGGGTCAGGACACTTTAATGACTAGGATGGATATTTCTAACATTTACAATAATATTAGACAAAAGGAATATATGAAGGATGACAATGATCCAACAAGTGTCGAGTGTTGGTACAATCAGTTTCCAGATAGTTTCTTTTTCTATCAAAAACAGGATGTTGTGCAAAACATACCATTTATTATAGGCATACAAACACATTGGATGCGTTCCATGATGGTGACACATTCACAAAACAACGTTATGTCAATGGATTCTACATTTAGTACGAATATGTATGGGGTGCGTATTATCAATCTTTTGATTCCTATAGTGATAAAAAAGAAGTCTTTTTTTTTTAAATAATACTTATAATAATGTGTTTTGAATGTAGTATCAACTCTATACCTTAATGGTATTCGACAAACATCGTAATGGTGTCCTGGTGGCTTGGGTGATTTCTTCACGCAATACCACAGATGATATTAAAAAATGGTTGGCAACTTTATTTGCAATGGGAATGAAAGAGCGTCAAGATTGGAATGTAAAAGCATTTATCACAGATGATGCTGCTGCTGAGATTCAAGCATTAAGGTACCATTTTTTTTTACAAAAGAAACATGAAAAACATATTTCATTCATAATTTACTCTATTCTAATGTTGTACCATTCAGGTGTCTAACTAATTCCTCCATCCTATTATGTGTATGGCACGTCCATCGAGCATGGGTGAAAAATGTTGGAAGCAAAGTTAAACGCAAAGAAAACAAAGTCTGCATTTTACATTCTTTAGGGAAAATCATGCACTCATGCAAGGATGATGAGTCAGTACGAAAAGTTGTTGCAGGAATATTTTCTGAATTTAGTGAAGAGGAACATTTTTTGAAATATTTTGACACCACTTGGATATCTAATGATAAAATATGTAAGTGTTATGAAACATCATATCATGACTATTAGTCTGTAATTGAATGTTTTCAGTCATTATCTTATTATTGATAATAATTTTTGGTCATTACCTTTTGCAAATATGTGGGCAAAAGCTTATCGGAAGTTTCCACACTCTAATCAAGACACAAAAAATTCAATTAAGTCCTACCATATGCATCTAAAGTATAGGTACTTATATGAGGCAAATAATGCTTGCCACAAATGTGTGGATTGGCTAATATTTGTGTTGTTGAAAAAAGTTGAACTATATTATATTCACAATCAACGTTTAAAATAAGCAAGAGTTATAAGGCCTACAAAGTGTAAGAAACAAGAGACTCTCTCAAAGTCTAGAGCAAATCAAATACGAGATGAATTTATGGTTCGTAGACAAAATAAGGATACTCCTCATACCTGGTATAATGTCATATGCACAGGGTCTGAGTTTAATTTTTGTAGTTGTGATTGGGCATTGAATGGAAATGTTTGTAAGCATATCTTCAAAGTTCAAATGTGGGCCAGTGAACACGGTTTGGACTTTAACATGTTGCCAAATTTTTCTAGTCCAATTACCAAAAGTCATAGATTTTTAGTTGATTTAAATCAAGGAGGTACAATGAGCTCGTTGTTAGAAGACCAATCAAGCATTCACCATGTGCCTATTGTAGCATAACCTATTGATTTTGCAACTACGCCACTCACAAATTCAATCTCTGAGCTTGAAAGATCAAAAGTTGTACGTGCATCAATCAACAAAAAGCTAATGGATATATTAAGAAATTTTCCTACAAAAATGGATATTTTAGAATAAATTGATAATGGCATTGATGAGATGTCTAGCACATTTAGTGAAGAGACAAATAAAAATTTTGCTATTGTGATGTCTCCATCAAGAATTATGACTAAGTGAAAACATAGTTTTTTGAGCCCACAAAGTAAAAAGATACGACGTGGTCATGAAAGAAATTCAAGGAAGGAAAAACCACAATTTGAAAAGGTTGGGCAAGTTCGCTCAAAGTCAAGGAAGAGCTTGGAAAAACAAATGAAAATACTTTCTTTAAAAAAACATGGAAATATTGAGGGATCTACATCTCAAAATCAACAAAGGCATGTTCGACAGTTATTTTCTGATGATATTGTGAAGGGTTTAATAGGTACAAATTTATAAATTATTGTTGTTTATTTATATAATTGAATGAATTCTTATCTAATTAAATATTTAGTGCACTATGTCATGCAATCAACTCGAACTTTATTTTTTCGGGACGTGGTTTCTAATCAAATATCAATCAAATTATGTAGCAATTCAAGAAATTGGCACAAACATGCCGACAAGCCCATTGATTCTAGATTTGAACATGTGAAGTTTGATGAAAGGTAAATTTAATATCGAAGTTAATAATTCCAATGCAAGGATAAAATAATCATGGACAAATGTCAGATTCCTCTAACCACACTTACGTGATGTTAGTTGGGGAAAAATGTTACTCCTTTTGTTATCATTTTCTATAATATCTGAATTCAAATTAATAACATATCTTAAATTCATATATGGGTTTGATTGATCTTACACTCATAATATGTGGGAATTATTTTTTTCTTATTAATATTCAAATTTTTTTAACAATGCTAAATATTTTCTTTGTTAATGTTTTTTATTGTCATGCAGTTCTAGACATTGAAGATGTGTCAAGGATGATGTTTTTGATAGGGGAGTGGGAATAAACTTCGATGAGAATAAATTCAGAGGCATATGAGCCATTTTACAAAGTATTAGTGTCTTTATTTTTGAAACAAAATTTCCAATGAAATGTAATGAACTATTTTTTGAAATGAAATGAACTATTTTTCCAATGAAATGAAATGAACTATTTTTCCAATGAAATGTAATGAACTATTCTTAGAGGAGGCTTAGTTTTAAAATTCAGTTCTTGTACTAAATATTGGTGTACTTTTAATGTCAACATTGATGTCAAATGGTAATATATGCACTGCGGTTTATTATGGTTTGTTCTTTTGTTTGTTATATATTTAAGGCGAATAGGAAATTCATTTCATGTAAATTTTTATTATTAAACAATTATATGATGAAAATTACTAGTTCTTTTCAATAGATATGGAAGATATTCCCCCCTCCCACTTAAAAGATCAATATAAAAAGAATATATTTTACCTACACATTAATGTGATTGCTTTATATATTTATTTTATATAGTAAAAAAAAAAAAATTAGTATTAATATTAATATTAATTATTGTTTTCGTCATGTAATGTTACATTAAGATAAATAAAATAATAATTACATAAAAAATGTAATAATGGAAATTATTCAATATTGAACATAAATATTATTAATAATAATAAAAACCATTTCAATATCACCTATAAACAAAATACTTCAATGTCCATCGTAGATAACATAATTAGATAGATAATGTAACTGGCAGTAAAATATTTTAATTTCATCCATATGTGCTACTTCTACTTTTTAGTAGAAAGATGATGTGTAACCTTCACCACTCAACATGGAGATTATATAATATCTAAAATGTAATTGATATTACAACCAACCATGGATGAGATGTGTAAAACTTTGAAACTTTGATTATAAACAAGGAGCAAATAATATAGATGATCAATATTATAAGAATATTTTATATTCTAGAGATAAAAACTTTTTTCATGTATTGACATTTAGATTTAAATTAACAATTATTAATACTTTTTATATCAAACAAGTACATCAAACAAAATATACATCTTTAAATACATATATTATATACAATATTTCAAAAATAAAAACCATGTCTATATACAAGACTTTCATCTAAATATACACAAAGCTTAATTAAAATTCCATAATCATTATAATGAATAAATAGTTAAAATGTTTTTAAAAGTTGAGAAGAATGTTAAAAACTTTAAAGCATAAATTAAATAGAATTTCTCTATTTTATCTTTAAATTGAACATCAACACCATATAATATTTGTATTGAAATCAATAAATAATCTAATATACATATTTTTGGAATATTCATTTTAATAAATAATATGGATAGTACTTTTTATTTTAATATTATATATTATTTAAAAGATGCAAAAGTAGATTTTATTTAGAGTACATACAATTTTGGTTATATGTAATATCTAAATTGAAATTAATAACATATCTTAAATTTTATATATGTTTGATTTAATTGTAAGTTATATATATTATATTAATTATATAATTTTTATTTTATATTTATATATCATTTTTATTACAAATTTTAAATGTATGATATGAGATAGATGAAAATAATTATTCTATATAAAAATTTCATAGAAATTTATATAAATTAAAATTAAAATTTTACAATTTTTTTTTGTAAGCTTGGTTGGATTATATCTTCATCATGTCCAACTTCTCACCCCAATTCGCCGATAGCACAATATTTGAACCCAAAACTTCAATTGAGCTCTCCCAAAGAGTCTTTACAAATTAAATTATTAAAAGGTTAAAAAAGACTAGAAAAAATAGTTTTATAATAAATTTTTATTTTAAATTTGGAAGAAATTTTAAAATATAATTTAATAAAAACTTTGAAAATTGAGTATAGACAACCATACTATTTTTAAAATTTAATTAGAAATGAATCTCCACCCCACAATTTTTTATGAGACTCTTTTAAAATTTAAATAGAAATGAATCTTTGCCCTACAATTTATGAGACTCTCTAGATTTTATGGATGATGGAGTCAACCATTTGACAATGTGTAGATGTTTGTGATAGGGAAGTAGGCAGAAAACTTAGGAGAGAATAGCTTCAAGGCCTACAAACATTAAAATTGTTTTTTTTAAACAATTTTCCAATGAAATGGAATGATTATTTTTTTTTTTTGAAATTTCATTCTTGTTCGAATTTCAATGTCAGCATTGTTATCAAATGGTAATATATGCACTACTCTGGTTCACTAGGATTTGTTATTTGATCTACTATGATTTTTTGAGAATAGGTAAAGTCTTATATAAGTGGTTTGTTATAGCTATATGGTGAATGGAGAAATTCATTTCATATAGTTTTTTCTTACTAAGCATTTATATGATGAATATTTCTTGTTCTTTTGAATGGATTTGGAAGATATTTCCCCCATAAAAATTATATAAATAGAATGAATTTATATCAATTTTATCAACATTCACATGATTACTTCATATATTCCCTTTATATATTAACATTATAATAAAAATTTATTTATATTTGATAATATATTGATAATAAATAATAAATTATTAACTATGCATACACATTCTTTATATTAATAAAAAAATTGATAATAGGGACGTAATTGTGTAATTCATTAATGTTTTAACAATAATTACCATTATATAAAAATTTTAGTATAATATTATACATTTATGTATTCATATTTATTTATCAATTTTTAATTTGGTTTGATATGTAAGTATTTATATTAAAAAAAAGCTATTTGGTTGTATTTAGTTGGAGTGGTAAAGATAAACTACCAAAATTATTTTAAAATGATTCATCCTTATACATTGAAATAAAATAACATAATAAAAAACTTAATATAAACATAAAAATAATAAAAAATTCTATTTAATAGAAGGTTTAAGGTGAAATTCAATCCATATGAAATTTCTAAAGATGATAATTCGTTTTATTTATAACACTTTTGAAAAAAATAACAATCATTTTTATATATAAAGTTTACATTCAAATAAATAAAAAAATGGATACATTTTTATCTTTATAATCATAATTATAAGAAAATTTTATAATCTAAACATAAAATTATTTTTCATGTATTAACATAAAAATTTAATTGAACAATTATTAACACTTTTTATGTAAAGAAATGCATTCAAGAAATATATGCATCTTTAAATACATAAATTGTATATAATATTTCATAAATAAAAGTCATATTTTTTTGCATTTTTTATCACTAGCTCTTCAATGAATCAAATGTTATCTTGAATATCATAGATTTCTACCCATCCATAGTGCATAGAAATACCACAAAAAATGTGACTAAACTATATATAATATTCCTAAGATTGATAACCTTTTAAACAACATTTGTTATAAAACAAATTTTACTTAAACCAACAACAAATTTAGCAAGATTTTGTCAAAACTTTTCATGTTAAAAAATGATAAAGATATATGCCTAGTTGGAGGGAGCACATGTAATATTCCACGAACAAAAACTCATACTTTATATATCTAAATAAAACTAGTTCTTATTAAACAAAATGTATCTTTCATGTTTTAGGTGCCAAAAGTATTGGTATTCAAAACATTTAAAACAAAATAAAAGTTAATATATTGAAACTGTCCTTATAGCCCCTTTATAAAAAACAATGGCTATAGTTCTATTATTGTAGCCTAAGTCATTTAAACTTGTTGGAATGTTTAGGCTTCAAAGTAGCAAACCTAGTTGGTTTAGTGAGAGCAATGCTAGTTGAGCATATATGCACTATGTATTGTTTGCATGACTTGAACCCACGTGCTTTCAAGTCCTTTGGCATGATTTTGGTCCTTTTAACCATAACATCAACATTTATCTTTTTTGTTTTCTGTGGAAATTACAACATTATCAATAAATATCAAAATCCACATAGATATAATGAAAATATGGGGACCATGTAACAAATATGAAAAGGAAATGCATTAACTAGCTATCAATAAATATCAAAATCCATATAGATATAATGAAAATATGGGGACCATGTAACGAATATGAAAAGACAATGCATTAACTAGTTATTTAGTTTCAAATTATGAAAAAATATGTCAATGTTATTATGAGCTAAGATATATGGTATATAACTTACCTCTCTTAAATTATCATGAAGTCTAGATGAATGTCACAATGGTTGAGGAGAATGTGATTTTTGTTGACTATCATGTCCACCATCATCATGTGTTTTAGAAGATGTATATTCATTACTCTCGACATTAGATTATACATAGATATAAGTATGTGACTCAAATAGAATTAAATGTAAAAATATGATAAAACTATAAGAGTATAAATATATATAAACTTTAGATAGAGGAGGAATGACCTGTTATAGAGTTTTGTAAACCCAACGTTTCAGACTACTAAGTGAGTCCATCATCAGGGGATGTGTCAATAGATATTCTAAAGATATTAATGATGTATCCATGAGCTATATTTTAGGTTTTATATATATATATATATATATATGTTATGAAAGAAATAATCTAAGAAATTAGGTCGGCCATTATCCATTTAGTTTGTTAATATTCAAATTTTTAATTATTTTTTTTATTTTTTTACTTTTTTAATTAATGAATCAGTTTATTAATTATTAATTTGTTTAGTTAAATAATTAATTTGCTTAATTAATTAATTAAATTGTTTAATTAATTAATTAATTAATTGTTTAGTTAATTATTCAATTTGTTTAATTAATTAATTAATTTGTTTAAATAATTTCAACATAATTATTAATCATAAATTTGTTTAATTAATTCCCTAATATAATCATTAATTAATTAATTCTGAATTTGCCTAGTTAATTAATTAATTTGTCTAATTTATTCATTAAAATTGTTTAATTAATTAATTAGTTGTTTAGTTAATTATTAAATTTGTTTAATTAATTCCTTAATTAATTAGCTAATTAATTAATTAATTTGTTTTATTCATTAATTAATTTGTTTAACTAATTAATTAATTTCGTTTAATTAATTCCCTATAATCAATCTATTTATTTATTTATTTATTTTTAGTAAATAATTAATTTGCTTAATTAATTAATTGATTTGCTTAATTAATTAATTAATTAATTTGTTAAATTAATTAATTAATTGTTTAGTTAATTATTAATTTGTTTAATTATTTAATTAATTAGTTTAAATAATTTCAATATAATTATTAATTATTAATTTTTTTAAAGGAGGCTATAAGATAATATTTCTTTGTTGTTTTAATTTTTATATTTTATTAATTTTTTTAACGAGAGAGGAGTGATTAAATTATTAAAAGGGATATGAGTTAATTATTGATTCTTTAAGATTTCAAGTAAGGGTTTCCAAGTGTTGCTTAGTTTTAATCCATCATCTCAGTTCAAGTTGTTCTTCCTTTTTTCTATTTCAATTGCTTCTTTGATTTTCCTTTTAAGATAGTGGTCTTCTTTTCTAACTAGTTTAACTTCTTCCATGCAGATGTAATGAGAGGAAGAATAAACATGTTCTGCTAAGGTTGATTTTGAGGTCCTTTCTCTTCTTAAGTCGGCAGTGTGTTCTTTGATTCTGATGTTAAGAGACCTACATGTTTCACTTATGTATTCCTTACAGCATGAGCAAGGAATAATATAAACAGCTTTTTGAAGGTTAGGGTTTATGGGATCCTTGACTGAGTTGAATAATTGGTTGACGGTGTTGGCAGGGGTGAAGGCTACATTAATTTTGTGTTTATTAAGAATTTTATTAATTTTGTCAGTGGTGCCTTTTATATATGGAAGGGAGACTTTAGGAGTTGATAAATTTTTATCTTTGATATCATTATTATTCTTGTTTAGGGTTAGGTGCATAGCTTTCTTAATGGTATTCATATTATAGCCATTTACTTCAAACACTTTGTGAAGATGGTTGAGTTCATCATTTAAATGGTCAGGATCAGATATTCTGGTAGCCCTAGTGGTTAAGGTCTTAATGATGCCAATCTTCTATTTAGGGTGGTGATGAGAATTTGTATGTAGGTATCGTTCTGTATGGGTTTTCTTTCTATAGACTTGGAAACCAAGTGACCCTTCTTTTTTGGTTTGAATGATATCAAGAAAGGGAAGCTCGTTGTTATTTTCAATCTCAGTAGTGAATTTTATATGTTGAGAAAGGCTATTTAAGTGATTGAGGAATAGGTAAAGTTTTTCTTTTCCTCGACTCCATTTGGAAAATATGTCATGTACAAACCTTTTCCATTCTTCAAGGGTGTATGGAAATGACCTAAGAGCCTTTTGTTCAAAGTGCTCCATGAAGATGTTGGCAACTATGGGGGATAGAGGAGAGCCCATAGCCACACCATGGGTTTGTTCATAAATTTTACCTTTGAAACTGAAGTAAGAGGATTTTAAGCAAAGCTCCAGAAGATCCACAGTTTCTTTATCCGTGATGTTTCTCATGATATTAATAGCTTCATCAATAGGAATCATAGTATAAAGAGATACAATATCAAAGCTAACCATAAGATCCTCATCCTTCATTTCTATGTTATTAATCCATTGAACAAAAGAATATGAGTCTTTAATATAAGAAGGGGTATTACCAGACAGGGGTCTAAGTTTTTTGGCCAGGTGTTTTGCCAGAAGGTAAGTAGGGGAACCTATGGTATTGACTATAGGTCTGAGAGGTATGTTAGGTTTATGGACTTTAGGAGCACCATAAATTCTAGGAATAATGGAACTGTTAGGGATGATTTTCTTTTTAGTGATGTCATCTAGAGATGATGCTTTGATTTTCTTAATTACTTCAAGCATAATTTTGTCACCGAGATCTTTATTAATGATTTCATAACAACCACTATTGTTTAGATGTTCTTCCATTTTATTGTCATAATCGATTTTGTTCATGATTACAGTTGCATTTCCCTTATTAGCCTTGAGGATGACTATGTTTTTATTTTTTCTGAGGTTATTTAAAGCTCTTTTTTCCTCTACAGATATGTTAGATGTAGGAGGTTTAGAGGTTCTAAGAATTTTAGCGATATCTTATCTGATTTCTTCACTTTTAGCTATATCTAAGTCTTTAATAGCTACTTCAATATTACTAATGACCTCCTCCACAGGTATTTTATTAGGAGTTATAGCAAAATTTAGACCTTTCTTCAGGATGGATTCCATAGCGTGATCTAAGTGGATGTCTAATAAGTTAATGACTTAGGCAATATCTGATTTCAGACCTTGATGTTGCCGAGGGATGCTAGAATGCGTTTTGTCATAATGCGAATAACCAACTTTTGTGTTCTGGCATTCTTTCCTATGGAGAAAGTTTTTGTGGTTTTCATGCCCTATAACTGCACTATGGCAACAAGTGGATCTGCGGTCATGTCTTGTGGCTACGTTGTATTCCATATGCCTGATGTTGGAGTTTCCTGCGTTCGGCTGCTGGTTATTGTTAAGTTGTTGACGGACTACTGGATAATCTATGCCCACACTGCTCTAATTTTCATTCTCTCTATCTGTGATGTTTTCAATATGCGTACTTCTGTCATCAGACGTGGTATTGGAAAGGAGACTAGTTCAAAATTTTCCTACGCTACCAATATCCTTTTCTATGTCTGCGCTATTTTTAGTATTAACTGTTATGTACCAAGAACCTGGATGAGTGTGGTTTTCGTCGTGTGTATCTTTAATCAGGACCTGTGTATGGTGTTTGAAAGTGGACTGCGTTGTGGATTGTGTGCTATTGTTGTTTATGAGAGGCTGTGTACTGTTTGTAACAGCGTCGTTAGTACTGAATGGTTGCGTGTTATTTATGAGAGGCTACGTGATGTTAGTGCGAAGGGGAATGGGTAGAGCATTGTTAGGATTAGGGAGATGAGTTCTATGAGAGTACGAGCTATGAACATCACACAACAGCCTTTTTATGAGAGGCCGTGTGATGTTCATAGCTCGTACTCTCATAGAACTCATCTCCCTAATCCTGACAACGCTCTACCCATTCCCCTTCACACTAAAATCACATAGCCTCTCATAAATAACACACAGCCATTCAGTACTAATAGCGTTGTTACAAACAGTACACAACCTCTCATAAACAACAATAACATGCAATCCACAACGCAATCCACTTTCAAACACCATACATAGGTTCTGATTAAAGATACACATGAGGCAAACCACATTCATCCAGGTTCTCAGTACATAAGTGTTAATATTGAAAACAGCATAGACATAGAAAAGGATATTGGCAGCGTAGAAAAATTTGGAACTAGTCTCCTTTCCAATACCACGTCTGATGACAGAAGTACGCATATTGAAAACAGCGCAGATAGAGAGAATGAAAATCAGAATAGCATGGGCATAGATTTTCCGGTCATCTGTCAACAACTTAACAATAACCAACAACCGAACGCAGGAAACTCCAGCATCAAGCATATGGAATACAACGCAGCCACAGGACATGACCGCAAATCCACTTGTCACCACAGTGCAGTTATGGGGCATGGAAACCACAACATCTTTCTCCATAGCAAAAAATGCCAGAACACAAAAGTTGGTTATTCGAATTATGACAAAACCTATTTTAGCATCCCTAGGCAACATCAAGGTCTGAAATCAGATATTGCCTAAGTCATTAACTTATCAGACATCCACTTAGATCACGCTACGGAATCCATCTTGAAGAAAGGTCTAAATTTTGCTATAACTCCTAATAAAATACCTATTGAGGAGGTCATTAGTAATATTGAAGTAGCTATTAAAGACTTAGATATAGCTAAAAGTGAAGAGATCATACAAGATATTGCTAAAATTCTTAGAACCTCTAAACCTCCTACATCTAGCATATCTGTAGAGGAAAAAAGAGCTTTAAATAACCTCAGAAAAAATAAAAACATAGTCATCCTCAAGGCTAATAAGGGCAATGCAACTGTAATCATGAACAAAACCGATTATGACAATAAAATGGAAGAACATCTAAACAACAGTGGTTGTTATAAAATCATTAATAAAGATCTCGGTGACAAAATTATGCTTAAATTAATTAAGAAAATCAAAGCATCATCTCTAGATGACATCACTAAAAAGAAAATCATCACTAACGGTTCCATTATTCCTCGAATTTATGGTGCTCCTAAAGTCCATAAACCTAACATACCTCTCAGACCTATAGTCAATACCATAAGTTCCCCTACTTACCTTCTGGCAGAGCACCTGGCCAAAAAACTTAGACCACTATTTGGTAATACCCTTCTTATATTAAAGACTCATATTCTTTTGTTCAACAGATTAATAACATAGAAATGAAGGATGAGGATCTTGTGGTTAGCTTTGACATTGTATCTCTCTATACTATGATGCCTATTGATGAAGCTACTAATATCATGAGAAACATCACGAATAAAGAAATTGTGGATATTCTGTATCTTTGCTTAAAATCCTCTTACTTCAGTTTCAAAGGTAAAATTTATGAACAAACCCATGGTGTGGCTATGGGCTCTCCTCTATCCCCCATAGTTGCCAACATCTTCATGGAGCACTTTGAACAAAAGGCTCTTAGGTCATTTCCATACACCCCTGAAGAATGGGAAAGGTTTGTAGATGACATATTTACCAAATGGAGTCATGGAAAAGAAAAACTTGACCTATTCCTCAATCACTTAAAAAGCCTTTCTCAACATATAAATTCACTATTGAGATTGAAAATAACAACCAGCTTCCCTTTCTTGATATCCTTCTAACCAAAAAAGAAGGGTCACTTGGTTTCCAAGTCTATAGAACAAAACCCATACAGAACGATACCTACATGCAAATTATCATCACCACCATAAACAGAAGATTGGCATCATTAAGACCTTAACCACTAGGGCGCCCAGAATATCTGATCCTGGCCATTTAAATGATGAACTCAACCATCTTCACAAAGTGTTTAAATTAAATGGCTATAATAGGAATACCATTAAGAAAGCTATGCACCTAACCCTAAACAATAATAATAATGATATCAAAGATAAAAATTTATCAACTCCTAAAGTCTCCCTTCCATACATAAAAGGCACCACTGACAAAATTACTAAAATTCTTAATAAACACAATATTAATGTAGCCTTCACCCCTGCTAACACCGTCAGACAATTATTCAACTCAGTCAAGGATCCCATAAACACTAACCTTCAAAAATGTGTTTATGTTATTCCTTGCTCATGCGGAAAGGAATACATATGTGAAACAGGTAGGTCTCTTAACATCAGAATCAAAGAACACATTGCCGACTTAAGAAGAGAAAGGACCTCAAAATCAGCCTTAGCAGAACATGTTCATTCTTCCTCTCATTACATCTGCATGGAAGAAGTTAAACTAGTTAGAAAAGAAGACCACTATCTTAAAAGGAAAATCAAAGAAGCAATTGAAATAGAAAAAAGGAAGAACAACTTGAACCGAGATGATGGATTAAAACTAAGCAACACCTGGAAACCCTTACTTGAAATCTTAAAGAATCAATAATTAACTCATATCCCTTTTAATAATTTAATCACTCCTCTCTCATTAAAAAAATTAATAAAATATAAAAATCAAAACAACAAAGAAACATTATCTTACAGCCTCCTTTAAAAAAAATTAATTAAACAAATTAATAATTAACTAAACAATTAATTAGTTAATTAAACAAATTAATTATTTACTAAACAAATTAATTAGTTACTAAAAAAACTAATTATAGGGAATTAATTAAATGAAATTAATTAATTAATTAAACAAATTAATTGACGGAGTTGGGAGCTGAGCGGAACATGGCGGATTAGGGTTTTGTCAGGCCCTGCAATGGAGGTTCTTCTCTGATCACGGCGTGTCTGCAACAACACCTCTGCACCCCTGGCCACTGCATACGACAGCAAATAGCACATTTGTCATGGATTCCCTTCCGGTTGGGGACTCAGAGCCTCCCCCCAATGATTACAACAAGCCTCAGTTTAAGAATAGAGCTGACGGGGCATCTGCATCGGATCAGCCTGCCATCACGACAAAGCAGGAAAACCAGAATAACCAAGGTAAACAGAAAGGACCACAGGAAATGGCGGCAACGCCCCAAAATATGCAACAAGACACTGCAGGAAACGATGAGGTTCCCAAAGCAACCTCTGTGACCTGCAAACCTGTTGCAGCAGAGAGACCAAAGATTGAATTACCATGTCAAAGAATCAATACCCAAATCCAGTTCATGAAAGACCATGCTCTCATCGGGAAATTTATTGGCTTCTGGCCAACGGAGAAAGCCCTGCAGGGATGGATTGCAGCCAAATGGAAACCCAAAGGGCATATCACCCTGCAGCTGGGACCAAAAGGTTTCTTCATGGCAGTCTTTAACTACATAGAAGACCGAAATAGGGTAATCAATGGTGGCCCCTATTTCTTCAACGCTGCAGGCCTGTACCTGAGAGACTGGATCGAAAGATTCAACCCGAACAAAGAGGATCTGAGTTGGGCACCAGTCTAGATTCGGCTATACTCCCTTCCATTGGAGTATTGGGATGAAGAATCACTAAAAGACATTGGAAATGGTCTGGGGGAGTTCATAAAGATCGCGGAAGAAACAAAACTCAGAAGATATACTTCCTACGCCCGCATCTGTGTCTACATGCATCTGAACAAAGCTCTTCCGAATTCGGTAAGTCTATATCATGATGATTTTGAGTGGATTCAGTCTATAGATTATGAACATGTCCCCTTCAAATGTATAAAATGTCACGCCCATGGCCATATTTTTCGTGATTGTCGCAAAATGCAAAGCCCACTACCAATACCACCTCAGAGGTACCTGATTCTGAAGGATTTACCAAAGTAAATAATTGGAAAAATAATCACAAGAAACCCGCATCATACCCAAAAAATCCCCCAGCCAAGCCAGTGCCTCAATACCCTCTACTAGCAACAGCTTTGACATCCTGGCTCAACCAGCATCACTGGCCTCTAAACCCCCCATGCATTCTGCTGAGCCACCCTCTGCAACCAATCCCACAAATTCAAGGCAAGCACAAAAGCCCTCACGGACCAAAGAATTCCCAATCTCCACTTCCAATAAGGATTCGGATTGGAAACCTAATGTTATGGACATTGATATCTTTCTACAAGAACCCAACCATTCAACTGACTTCCTGACGGAAAGCAGTGAACCCAAGCATATGGAAGAAGAGCCTGAAAGTATAGACATAGGAGATCTGGACATATTCGGCCTTGAGCAAGCCTGTAGGAAAAAAAAATTGACAAAATCCCGGAAAGACAACTAGAAAGTTTGGAGGTAATTCTCTCTAGAGCACATCAGCAGCAAACTTTAGTAATTCAACCAGGGAGTCAATGGGACAGGAAAAATATTCCCAAAGATACCAATAAATGAGGGAGAAAGACAGATCTACAAAGAACCATCCTCATTGGGGAAATGTTGGTGGAATCGGGAAGATATTCCAAGTTAACTAAGTATTACAGGCTACTCCCCAATACTGAATCATGAAGCTCACATCTTGAAATTTAAGAGGGTTAAATAGCCCTGTGAAATACACAATTATCAAAAACATGATACAGCAGGAGAAACCTCAAATTTTCTTCATGCAAGAGACTAAATGTAATAGTATCACACTTGGCAACATTCTCTCAAAAGCTTGGCCAGGAAGCCAAACAGTAGCAGTGGATGCCTCGGGAGCCTCAAGGGGACTTGCAATAGCATGGGATGCACAGGCTATTATGCTCACTGATATCCATGCATCTCATCATTTCATTCAAGCTACCTTTCATATCATAGGGACCAATGTTCATGGTCATCTCACCAATGTTTACTTTCCCCAGGAAGCAACGAACAAGTTAGCAATTTTGAATACGTTAACTTTGCTCAATTCCACCAGAATCCATCCACTTTGGATAACAGGTGGTGACTTCAACATGATCACTAAACTTGAGGAAAAAAGCGGAGGCCGAATCAAACTGGACATTGAAAGTACTCATTTCAAGGATTTCATACAAAACAACTGGCTCATTGATCTTCCATTTAACAATGGAATCTATACATGGAATAATAAAAGATCAGGCACCCAGCAGATTGCCTCCCGCTGGATCGATTCCTGATTTCAGACAATGCCATCCACCTTGGAGGAGACTTTTCAACCTCAATCTTACCTCTATCTGGATCAGACCATTGGCCCATCTCGCTTCAATGGCAAAGACCTAGAAAATCCACTCGAAGACCCTTCCGCTTTGAAGCATTTTGGCTGACACATCCAGACTTCAACAATTTGGTCCATTCTGCGTGGAAAAGCTTCATTCCCCCAGAAGGAACAAAAATGTTTCAATTCCAGCAAAAACTCAAATATCTCAAAATGCACATCAAGCAATGGAATCAATCAACCTTTGGAAACATCTTTCAAGCTCAAAATGCTTTAGCTCAGGAAATGAAGAAAATCCAGTAGACCATAATTACTAAAGGAAGGACTAAAGCACTTTCAGAACAGGAAAACAACCTTTAGAATTAGATTGCAGAAAGAGAAAAGCAAGAGGAGATCCTCTGGAAACAAAAATCCAGAGTAAGATGGCTAAAAGAGGGAGAGCGGAATACGAAATTCTTTCACCGCACCACCATACAGAGAAGAATGCACAATAACATTACCCAAATTCAGAATCAGTAGGGAGAAATACTAGAAGAACATGAGGATATTGAAAAAGAGCTCCTCAATCATTTCAAAAAAGTTCATCAAGAGCCACAAATCAATAGACATCCAGCTATATAAAGGATTCTCCAGCACATTCCGAAAGTTATAACAGAAGAACACAATTAACTACTCCTTCGTTCGGTCTCTTTACAGGAAGTCGAGTCTGCCATGCATCAGCTTAAGGAAGGAAAAGCACTTGGTCCAGATGGTTTTACCTCAAACTTCTTTCATAAATTCTGGGATCTTATCAAAGAGGAAGTCTGGCAGGTAGTGGAAGAATCTAGGACCCTCCATTGGATGCTTCCCTCTCTAAACGTGACTTTTATTACTCTCATTCCCAAAGAAGAGCAATCTATTACTCCAGACAAATTCAGGCCTATAGCTCTCTGTAATGTTATCTATAAAGTCATATCTAAAGTCATTGCTTCCCGACTGAAGCCGTTGCTTCCCCTGCTCATCTCGCCAAAACAATCGGGCTATGTGGAAGGACGGAAAATCATAGATGGCATCATTCTCACCCATGAGATCATACACTCCCTAAAGCACCATAAAAAAGCAGGTATGCTCCTCAAAATTGACCTCTCTAAAGCTTTTGATAAGTTGAGTTGGATTTACATTCAAAAAATGCTTTCAGCCTTTGGCTTCTCTCCTCCTTGGGTAAGATGGGTCATGAGTCTAATCTCCTCTACTTTCTTCTCCATTCTAGTTAACGGAATTCCTTCCATCCCTTTTCATCCCTCTAGAGGCATCCGTCAAGGAGATCCCCTCTCCCCCTTTCTCTTTGTACTTATGGCTGAAGGGTTAGGTCATATTATCAAGAATGCACTTCAATCTCAGCAGCTTAGAGGAATCTCTATCCATAATTCCCCTGCTATCACTCACCATCAATTTGTGGACGATAACATGTTGTTTAGGCACCCTTCGGTTCAAGAGGCCCTAAAATTCAAATCCCTACTCAATGATTTCTTGGAAGCATCTGGAGCCAACATAAATACTATCAAATCCCAAATCTTCTTTTTTCACACTCCCTCCATAACTCAATCCTCTATAGCCCGCATTCTTGGATTCTCTGTCGCCTCTCTCCCATCCAAATATCTTGGTGCCCCCTTGACTGATTCTACATTAAAGCATACCTCTTGGTAATTGCTCCTAGAAAAAATTGAAGCCCGCCTTTCCTCCTAGACTTATAGAGCCCTCAATATGGCTAGTTGTTTAGTGCTAGTCAAAGTTGTCTTGCAATCAATGCCTCTTTATCTCTTCTTTGTTTTGGCGGCACCAAAATGGGTGATTAAAAAGATCAAAAATCTATAACAGAACTTTTTATGGGGATCTTCTGGTCAAAATCGCAAATGGGCATTGGTCAAATGGGCAATAGTATGCCTCCCAAAAACCAATGGGGGTATTGGTCTCCGAGACCCTCAACACAGTAATGCAGTCATGGGAGCAAGAATATGGTGGAAATGGATCTCTGCTCCGCACACACCTTGGGCCATCCTCTGGACTGCCAAATATGCAAACAACAGACCACTAGACGATTTAATCTAACTCACAAATACGGAAAAAGGCTCCTTAATCTGGAATGTTGCCAGACAACACAGAGCCATGATTCAACAACACAGTTTCTGGGAAATAAGAGACGACAACAACGCCCGCTTCTGGGTCGACTCTTGGCAGTAAAGACCCAAGCTAAGCAACCTGATCAGACCACCCCAAACAGAGGATTGGGATGAGCATCAGATGGACAAAGTCAACCAGCACTGGACTCCCACCCTCAATCAGGGTTATAGACAATGGCTAAGCGTGGCACACATCATCAGGCAAGGAACAGAGCTAATACATAAGGAGATTGACACAGAACTCACAAACCAGAAAATTAGATTTTCTGATAAGAAGGATATCTTACATTGGGGGTACACTCCATGTGGGACCTTTACCACTCAGGAGGCATACAACCTTCTGGTTAGCAATCAGAAATTCAAGGACCCTCTTTGGGACAAAATTTGGTCTCCTAGAATTTGGCCCAAGGTCACTACTTTCCTCTGGCTGTTATGTCAAAAAAGAATACTCACTTGGGACAACCTAAGGAAAAAAAGCTTCCACAGGCCCTCAATATGCCCCAACTGTAAACAACAGGAAGAGACCATACAACACCTCATGGACACATGCAATTTGGCAAATAAACTCTGGGAAAAAACAAGCTTCAGATGTCAAAAAGAAGGCAGAGTAAAAGGGGACATTACCAACACCATTCGCAGTTGGGAAATCAATCCGTACAAGAGAAAACTGCTAAACTCTTTGTGGAAAATCATCCCAGGTCTTCTCATTTGGACTATATGGAAGGAAAGGAACTGCCGCATCTTCAAGAATCAATGCACACCAATAGAGATCATATGGAGCAATCTCTGCAACAATCTTCAGGAAACCTTAGCGCTCCAAACATGGCACGAAGATGATTTTCCCACCCTTCCACAGGAGCAGAACATATGGAAGAATTGGAATCTTTGGATTAACTAGATAAAGGAGAACCCTAGTAAATACTCTTTAAATCACAAAACTTCCAGCAAATGGCTCCCTCCGCCACAGGGAATGATTCAATTAAATTTTGATGGAGCCTCCAAAGGTAACCCAGGCATGGCAGGTTATGGAGGAATATTCAGGGATCACAAAGGCAAACCTCTCTTGGTTTTCCTCGGCACAATTGGATGGGACACGAACAATTCAGCTAAACTTGAGGGACTGTGGCAAGGACTTCGTCTAGCTCAGCATCATGGCTTGTTCCCCTTAGTGATTGAAGGAGACTCCGAGATACTTATCAACATGGCTAATCAAATTCTACAGGGGACCCCTGTTGTGGGGAAAAATGCCTATGCAGGATGATCCTATCCACCTAAGGTGTGACAGTGCCTTAGCAACAAACAGAGACAGCTATTCTAGTATTCTTCCTTTATGAAATAGGAATGAAGAGAGATGGATGGACTAACCGGTGTCTTCCGTTTGTCCCTCGATCCGGTTTCTCTTCTCTTTGGGAGCTCCCAGCTACTTGCCTTCTCGCTTGCCCAGCTTCAAAAGGTTCCTGCAAGATCACAAGAAGGGAACACTACACAAAGACATAGATTCATATTCATAACTAGTTTAGGATTAGAAATAAACCAAATACACTAATGGAATCATACATCAAAGACACATCAGTATATAGGAGAAACCAAGATAGCTTTATTGATGAATAACAAGGTTCAGGAGGAGATACAACCAAGAGAGTTCCAATCCAGCATCTACCTCCTAGCAAATGAAATTCCTATCTTCACCTCCCTTCAAAGCATTAAGCACCCAATGATCTCAATCTCAAACCAACAGCAATTCTTTGCAATAACAAAATTCCAGCCTCTAGATCTCATGGAGGAGAGATCTATATATAGATGTTTGGAGAGAGGATGAGTCAACTTGAGATCTGACTAGTTTCCTCTCTCTCTGTCAGTTCTTGCTTCCACTTGGAGACTAAGAGCCTCTTACTCATCATCTAGTCGAACTCAGCAAGGCAAGTGTCATGGAGGAAGATTCTGGAAGCTTCCACAGTCTTTACACCTCGCACAAAGGACCCTGCCATTTGTCATTTCCCGCTCAGCGCACCCTGGTAGTGCTTCTACCTGCATTGCAATGCAACTAGCCAGTGTAGCCTCTGCATTTCAACGCAGGCAGCTAGTGGAGCCTCTGAATTGATCCTGAATTGACTTGTTTTTGAGCAGTTTCTGGTGGAGAACTTCTGTGAATTGCTGTGGTTTGTTAGCCTTGTTCCTCTAGGGGTAGGAACAACATGTTTAGGGACTTTGGATCCCTTGGATTATGGACATTTCATGCTTATAGCTTTAAGGCACAAAAATGTCTATAACAGTTGCCCCCTAAAGCATGAGGCCGTTTATCGGGTGAAATGCTTTATTAGGAGGATCCGAAGTTCTTTCAATGCTGGGAGGAGACCTGTAATACAATACAATACAATACATTATTTTCATACTTTTTTCATGATCTAGCTGAGGCGGGCATTCCCATGCTCAGCTTTATAAATTCATTTTCATGTACATATAACAGACAATCGTCTGATGATAGACTTGATGATTCTGAAAGAGCCATCATCCTTTTGGGAGGATGATTATCTGTGCTGCAAAGCTGTACATTTCCATGTCTTTATATTCTGAATATATATCGCAGCCCGGATGGATGAAACTAGATCCAGGGTCTTCAATCTCATCCGATCTTCACTCTAAGTACAAGTCGATCCATGTGAGAATTGCTCTGAAGTCGAACATGGAAAGACATCGCTTGATTACCAGTCAATGATGTAAACTGTTAACAAGCGCGAGAGGAATCACCGATAATGAAGATGACCCTCAAGGTACTGCAGTACAATTTACGCGGTGTGAATAGAGGACTTGGCGTCGAACACCACGCAAAATCTTTCGGTCGAAGGTCTTTGATGTATACCTGTCGCCAGAAGTGAGAAACTTGCCATTAAGGCATGCAAGCTTCAAAGTACTGAAGGGGGTGTTCCTAGATCAACTTCTTGGATAATGAGCTGATGTCGACAAGAAGCGATCCGTCAAAGGAGGGCCTTAATGAATCCCACATCAATGACACGGAACGGAGCTAATGATTTTGATGGAGGTGAAAACGATCTGATGACATATGATTCAGGGTGGCGGTCATGAAAGAGTATAATGTATGGTAGTGGATGGGACACAGGTGACTTCTCTGAACGACTTCTCTTGAACATATGGCGACACTGATGCGATGGATCGGTAGCATTACCCCAAATATGGATGGTATGGCGAGACCATGGTGATGTGACCAGTGAATGAAACAACCCAACCCGATTGTGGTACGGAGGAAAAGTGTCATGTTCAAGAGCGACTTGCTACCATCAAAGTTTTCTTGAGTTTCTCCCAATTTTTCCCCAGTCATTGCTGACCAGTACCTCTTTATTTTTGTCAAGCTTGAGGAGGATAACATATGCTTGTTCTATAACTTGCCCTTCGGGCAAGCCCATCGCTATGTTTTAACGAGCCTAGCGATAGTGAAACTCGTTCTCGTCTAAAGACAAGTTTGTCGCTATTTCATGCATTTAACGAGTCTAACAACAAGGATAACTCGGTCCTTTTCATTTTTAGAGAGTCTGAAAAGGTACATAAAGTTAACTCCAAAAGTCCTTTTTCGTCATCTAATCCCTTAAGTCTGAAAAAGTATAAAACAATACAGAAGGGATGAATTTTCGATCTCTTTAACGAACCGAATAAAACAAGCGCTCGATCTTTTTGTGCAATAATCCCTCAGGTCCAAAAAGATTAAAATCTAGAGGAGGGATAGCTCTTCCGGTCACTTTAACGAGCTGGAAGGCCAAAACTCGGCAATCTTTTCATATTTTACGAGTCAGATGAAAAGAGCTTAAAGAAGACTCGTCTTTTGAGGAACGAGTGATAAAAAGGGTAGCAGCTGATTCCAGGGGAGGATTTGAATTTCCAAATCACGGCAATGTCACAAGGATGGCTAGTGAAATCACTCTTCGCAGTTGTTCCTCAAAATGGGTAAACAATCATATGGAGGTGAATGATCGGCCAATGGAAAAGTGGAGGTGATGGGCAAACACGACCAAGGCTTTAATGGCTGAAGTACTACATTCACGGTGGTTATTTACCAGAATAGTTCATTTTTTAACAAGCTTAAACGCGGGTGGAAACATTTGCTCGATCTTATGTTTATTTTTTAACAAGCATGAACTATACGCTAAAACTGCTCGGATCTTGCGTTTATTTTTTAACGAGCATGAACTGTATGCTAAAATTGCTCGATTAATCCAGTCATATGATAAGAATGTCTCATTGAAGATGCTATTTTTTATGGAGCTTAGATCTTACAAAGCTTTTCTCCGAATCCTTTCGTTATGCAAGTTCGGAAACGACTAATCCTACGAGTTTAAAGGGTTAGACCTACGGGTTTAAAGGGAGGACCTAAAAATTTTAAAAATAAATAGCCGCCCTTGCTTGCACTTCAAAAGGTTTGCATGCCCCCAGGTATAAAACAGAGTTTCAAGGTTACCTCTACTTCACTTCCGCCAAAACAATTGTTTTACCGAGAGAGGCCTACCTCTTTCAGGCTACCCAAAGATTGTTCTGTTAATCTTTCAAACAAAACATTTCTTCGGCGGTGTCTACCGAGATAGACAAAGGTGAGTGACGACACCCGCCCTCTCACATAACTTTGACAAGAGAATCTTATTCTAGAATAACCCCTCTTCCAACCACGGACGGGGTACAGACTAGTCATATTCTCCCGCGGAAACCTATCCTATACCCAAAGTTTTCCTGCCGAAGCAGACCAGGACGCATGCTCCCTGGGTTCCAGTCATATCCTCCCGGATTACTCGCGCTCATCAAGAGGACGGACCGTGGGTTGAGACATTTCTTGAGTGAAGAGACCATTTAGGGATGGTATATGACTATTTGCGATGCGTGATCCGGGGAATGAAAGTTGGTCCACGAGCTTGACCATTCTTCCTTCATGCGGAAAACACATTACTCTAAAGAGTGAGGAGACTATAGCTCCCATGCAATATATATAGTCTCGTCCAAGGAGTAGGTTATAATCCAAGGGTCCTTGAACGACCATCACGTTCATTTGAACGGTCTTCCCTTTCAATGTGATTGGCACATTGGGAAGAATCCCTAAAGGTCGACTGGTTCCTTTATCGAAGCCTGTCAGATTTCTCATTTCAGGCAAAGGCGCTGGCAAACCAAGCACTTTCCAAGCAATAGAGGAAAGGATACTCACAGATGCCCCATCATAAATGATGGTGCCAGCCAGTACCATTCTGTATATTTAAACGATAATTCTGAATGGTATGCTTGCTGGCAACCGGGGTCTGCCTAGTTGGTTCCAGTCGAAGGAAACAACTAGGTTGCTTGGTGGTGGGACCGAATATACGGCCGGGTATGACCCTGACGAAGTTCCTTCCTGCGATAAAGGAATGGGCACATTGCCCTCTTGTTCGTCGGAGTCTGTGTTGATGAAGAGAATTTGGACGGTGTCGTCTTTATTCTCTTCTGTGATGGTATCATTCGAAGATAGAACCTCCGAAAGCAAAACCGGGTCAACTGTCGCCTCAACCTTTTGACTTTCATCAGGTATGGATTCAGACGGTTCATCCTCAATGATAGGTGCTTCGGCTGACCACCTGAGCGGGCCAGCTGGGTTCTCAACTGGTGAAGGACTTGGCAGGAGCTTTTGAAAACCGGGCGATCTCCCAAAACTCTTTTAGCCTCGTCTAAGAAGGGACAACGGTGGATGGCATGGTCGCCTTCACACAGTTTGCAGGGAAATCTAGCTTTCCCTCTCTGTCCTGTGGCTTCACTTTCACTAGTTGACGGTGTGCTGTCAACATGGCTATCAGAGGTTGAAGCCACCGAATTGTGCAAGCGGGGAGACCAGTCCCTTAGTATCCGAGGGATGCAAGGACAATCTCTGTGAAAGTGGTCTCCCTTGCATATGACACATGGTGATTTAGGCTTGGTCAGTGCAGTGTGTGGATTTTCATTAGACACCGTTCGTTTGCCCCCAGTCGCCTTTGGCTCCTTCTTCTTCTTCTATTTCTTCTTCTTCTCCTTCTTCTCCTTAGGAGCTTGGCTTTTGGCTTTGCCAGCTCCATCAAGTGAAGAGGAAGGAGGAGAGGAAGAGTTATAGGAAGTGGAAGGCTAGTGGGCAGCTCTGGACTGGTCTAACTGCTGATTCGATTATTCAGGAATAGTGGTGTTTTGAACAACATTAGTTGAGAAGAGCCAGACAGGCAAGCCGATTGTCAGTCCTGGAAGTGACAATGTGGCCATATGGGGCGCTCCAACATCTCCCCAAGAGGAGAAGGGACTAGGATTTCCACCAAGGGGAATTCCTTGGTTGGAGGGATCCATTTTCTCAACTGAAAGATCAACGCGGGAATAAGGGTGATTTATTATTCCGTTAAAATAAATTTTAATGACGCTTTAGACACAACTTGTTTTTTCAATTTTAAAGAGTCGAGAAAAAACAAAAGATGACTCTAGTCGCCTTCGATGTTTTAACGAGCCCGAAGTGACAAATGCTCGGATGGACTTTTTCTGTTATAGAGTCTGAAAAAGGCCAAAAGGAACTGCTCTGGAGATCTAGGTAGAGGGTGTGCCAAACCAATCACAAAACTGCAGAATACGTTTTACAGTACGGCAGTCAATCTTCCCGAATGCTGTGTTCGGTGCATTGCGATCAGTAGGGCGGTCGACACGGCTTCCTAAGGATAAAGGTTTTAAGCCTATAGGGGTCTCCCAATATATACGCGATGGTACGTGGGAGCACAATCCGTACTGGAACTTTTGGTCCCTCGGGAGGAATCACCCAACCATCAGCGAGGCCAACAGATACCAGGTTTTACGACGCCGGAACACGTCTCTAGCCTAGACCTCTATGTTGTGCGTTATGTTACAAAGCGTTATTAAGTTCATTCAGTTTATTTTATGTTGATCTTTCTTAGAAGTTTTCCTTTTGAGGTTCACCACAAGATGTAGATACAACTTCCTAAATGCAATCTAAAAGATGATAAGCAAATTTTATCTCTTTTTCAACAATGAAAATCCTAGCTACAAAGGGAAAAGAAAGACACCATCTTTTCTCAGAGAGCAATCAACACACTCTAAATGCACTTTTCCTAAATCAAGCATGCAAATTATCAAGATGCAAATGCACAATGCAAGTGTTTGTTTTCTGCTTTCTTAATATTGATGCCTAAAAAGAAAGATTTTTGCACAACTTTGAATTTTCTTTTAAATGATAAATACAAACAAGTTTATTTTTTCGAAATCAGAAAGGGTAGAAGAGATTACAACACTTTACGATTTTCGAAATGAACACTTGTTTCGACACTTAAAAGAGACAAACTCAAACCAAAAGCAAAAATGAATGTATAACCAACTGTAAACAGCCAATGAACTCTCTTATAAGATCACAAACAACATATCTGAATCAAGGGCTACAGGATGACTATTTCACTCTTGCAAAGGAAAACTGTAAATGACGCCACAAACACATAAAAACACTCACAGTATTTTTGTACAAAAGGAGGCGGAATTTAAGCAGAGAAAAGGGGTTATCAAACAGGTACCTATGCTAGTTACAGGCTGCAAAAATCAGAGATCAAAACAAGGCAAAACAGAGCAGAGAACCCCAGCTGCACAAGGCCTAGGCTGGATCAGCGCACCTGTATAACAGGGAAACTGAATTTCAACGCAGGTAGCCTTCACGAGAACTGCGTTGAAATGCAGAGTCTCTTCACAGAGCCTGCGCTGGAAAAGAAATGAGAGTCCTTCTCTGGGTTCTGGGCCACGGTTTGCTGATTAATCTACGGTTTCAGGCCAAATAAAAGCAACAAGCAAGGTACAATCAAAGGGATGATTTGAAGGAGGGCTAAGATCTATCACAAAGGATCATCAAATCATTTGTGAGTCCATTGTTCAGATCATAGACAAATCCAGTGATTGGATCAAAGCAGCAGTTGTCTACTTTGCATCTGAAAATAGCAGATGCAGTTCGATTGCTGCTCTTGAGTCTATGAAATAAACAATGATAGAAACACAAATAAAGTGACTAAATAGATCTCCCCAGCGGAGTCGCCAATTTGTTGTGGGGAAAAATGCCTATGCAGGACGATCCTATCCACCTAAGGTGTGACAGTGCCTTAGCAACAAACAGAGACAGTTATTCTAGTATTCTTCCTTTATGAAATAGGAATGAAGAGAGATGGATGGACTAACCGGTGTCTTCCGTTTGTCCCTCGATCCGGTTTCTCTTCTCTTTGGGAGCTCCCAGCTACTTGCCTTCTCGCTTGCCCAGCTTCAACAGGTTCCTGCAAGATCACAAGAAGGGAACACTACACAAAGACATAGATTCATATTCATAACTAGTTCAGGATTAGAAATAAGCCAAATACACTAATGCAATCATACATCAAAGACACATCAGTATATAGGAGAAACCAAGATAGCTTTATTGATGAATAACAAGGTTCAGGAGGAGATACGACCAAGAGAGTTCCAATCCAGCATCTACCTCCCAGCAAATGAAATTCCTATCTTCACCTCCCTTCAAAGCATTAAGCACCCAATGATCTCAATCTCAAACCAACAGCAATTCTTTGCAATAACAAAATTCCAGCCTCTAGATCTCATGGAGGAGAGATCTATATATAGATGTTTGGAGAGAGGATGAGTCAGCTTGAGAATTTACTAGTGTCCTCTCTCTCTGTCAGTTCTTGCTTCCACTTGGAGACTAAGAGCCTCTTACTCATCATCTAGTCGAACTCAGCAAGGCAAGTGTCATGGAGGAAGATTCTGGAAGCTTCCACAGTCTTTACACCTCGCACAAAGGACCCTGCCATTTGTCATTTCCCGCTCAGCGCACCCTGGTAGTGCTTCTACCTGCGTTGCAATGCAACTAGCCAGTGTAGCCTCTGCATTTCAACGCAGGCAGCTAGTGGAGCCTCTGAATTGATCCTGAATTGACTTGTTTTTGAGCAGTTTCTGGTGGAGAACTTATGTGAATTGTTGTGGTTTGTTAGCCTTGTTCCTCTAGGGGTAGGAACAACATGTTTAGGGACTTTGGATCCCTTGGATTATGGACATTTCATGCTTATAGCTGTAAGGCACAAAAATGTCTATAACAACCCCTGCTCACAAAGTGGCCTGCAGTTGGAGATTGGCAGCACGTTTAGAGCTCATTGAACAATGGCTCACAACTGACAGAGCAATCACATTCAAACATATCATAAGAGAAGATAACAAAGTGGCTGATCTCCTGGCAAATTTGGGGGTGGATAGTGATCGGACTTTACACTCAGGTTCGCTCGAAATTATAAATGATGGATCCTAGCTACAGGAATGCACTAAACTGGTGCAAAACAATGCATCACCCCCGGATGAGGGTGGTTAAAGACGCGTTAATGCGGATTAGACAGTGGGACAGCAGGTGGCTTAGCCACATGGCCACCCGCGTTCCCACCCGAGACGATTTATGGCGAGCCACTATCAACCTGTAGGCGCCATTACTCTGGTGCATAGGTCGAGGAATCCTCTTCGAGTTTAAGTCCATGGCTTTGGCAAGCCTGCATACCTCTGCCCTGCCCCCTCTGAATTTCTCCTACCCCCCTGATGCTGCGAAGGTGAGCTCATGCACGACAACAGGGAGGCATTGTTGACTCCTGAGCTGTATAGATTTGGGGGATGGAATCCATTTTTCCCAAAATGTTCTCTGCACTCTGCAAACTAAAGCCTTGGTTCTGGTCTCTATCTCTCACTTGAATCACTCTGTGAATTCCCGCGCTGAGTATGCCTCTTCCTCTGCGCACACTGTTAACACCTTCGTCATTTCGGCCCACACTAGTCAGCTCCACCCCACCCACAGGACCATGTCGCGACTCCGACACCGAATTCCTTGTTAGCAAGGCAGTAGCCAAGACAGAGACATTCGCCCCCCCTCTCTGTCCCCCTCTGAGCCAACGACCCCTTCGTCCTCCCCTTCCTCCACCCCGTCCACAGCCCAATTCTCCGGCAAAAATATCCCGCCACCCACAGTGGAAGAGGCCAGGTCCAACCCATCGAAGCTCAGTGTGTCAATGATGCAACCCAAACACTCAACCTCTCTGTGTCCCCTCACCAGCCACATCAAATAGCCCAATTTCGCTTCCACTGCACCTTGAACCGCCCTGCCATCATTGCCACCGTCTTTGTGGCGTTCAGAGAGGAGACTCGCCTGCAGAATGAACAAACTCACACCACTGCAAAACATCATGTCACTGCACAACCCGCCACTGTTCAGGAGATGTCAGACACTAGCAAATAGAAGGTGGCTCAGGAGAAGCCAACCACCAGCAAACATAAGGCCTCGGGCAGCAGCTCTAGTTCTCGCAAACGCAAAGGCGCCCAGGATAGCACTAAGCATGGTGAAGGCATTCCTGGTAGCACGCAGGAAGTTGAGGATGATTGGGATGATTACAGGTGTCTAGCTGTGGAAGAGCCTCCTCCACCAAACGACACCTAGAGGGTCAACACAGCCAGGTTTCAATTCCCAGCTCCTATTCTTAGGGGCTTTTTAAAATGTTTTTTTCAAATTATGTCATCAATTTTGGTAATTTACTATAACTGTTTCTCTTGGATTTGGAGTTGTAACCCCTGTGCGGGCAACATTTTCCATCGGTTTTTTGGACTAGTTTCCCCTCAATGGGCAGTCTTGAATCAGTCTTTTGGGTGCCTAAACTTGTTATAACTATGTTCTAGCACTGTAGAGGTCGGAGCTTCACTGTAAATTTACTGTTTCATTAATAGAATTAGTGCTACTTAGAGAAGAAAAAAAAATTAAACAAATTAATTAAAGAATCAAACAAATTAATTAATTTAATTAATTAATTAAGGAATTAATCAAACAAATTTAATAATTAACTAAACAACTAATTAATTAATTAAACAAATTAATTAATTAATTAAACAATTTTAATTAATAAGTTAAACAAATTAATTAATTAATAATTATATTAGGGAATTAATTAAACAAATTGAATAATTAACTAAACAATTAATTAATTAATTAAACAAATTAATTATTTAACTAAACAAATTAATAATTAATCAACTAATTCATTAATTTAAAATAATAATAATAAATAAATAAAAATCTGAATATTAACAAACTAAATGGATAATGGCCGACCTAATTTCTTAGATTATTTATTTCATAACACACACATATATATATATTAGATTATTTATTTCATAACACACACACACATATATATATATAACCTAAAATATAGCTCATGGATACATCATTAATATCTTTAGAATATCTATTGACGCATCCCCTGATGATGGACTCACTTAGTAGTCCGAAACGTTGGGTTTACAAAACTCTATAACATGTCATTCCTCCTCTATCTAAAACTCTCCTCACCTGTATGGATTCATTATTTAATAACATCAAGTCCTACCATGGAAGGGACATGATGGACAGCGCATCAGAATTCGAGAAATTAAGATTATCCAAAGCAAAACTGATCTCCAATCTAAATTTTCTTAAAAATTGCAGAGATAATAATCTCATTCCTAAATTTGCTACCTACAAACATCCTCTTCACTTAAAAAGAAATCTGTCCATCTTCAAAAAATTAAGTGAAACCCTAATCGGAAATGAAATTAAATGGGTTAGATCAAAATTAATAAAAACTTCTCAGAAACTACTTTCCTCTCATCTATACCTTTCCTCATACCTCAGACATGATCTATGGCAATCCTTGGATGCTATCACATTCATTAAATCTGATAAATGGCTAACAAAAGACAATAACAAAAAATTAAAAAAGCTGAACAATTTGCACAATGGTTGTTCAGATCATAGCTCGTACTCTCATAGAACTCATCTCCCTAATCCTGACAACGCTCTACCCATTCCCCTTCGCACTAACATCACATAGCCTCTCATAAATAACACACAACCATTCAGTACTAACAACATTATTACAAACAGTACACAGCCTCTCATAAACAACAATAACACACAATCCACAACGCAGTCCACTTTCAAACACCATACGCAGGTCCTGATTAAAGATACACATGAGGGAAACCACACTCATCCAGGTTCTCGGTACATAGCAGTTAATACTGAAAACAATGCAGACATAGAAAAGGATATTGGCAGCGTAGGCAAATCTGGAACTAGTCTCCTTTCCAATACCACGTCTGATGACAGAAGTACGCATATTGAAAATAGCGCAGATAGAGAGAATGAAAATCAGAGCAGCATGGGCATAGATTTTCCGATAGTCTGTCAACAACTTAATAATAACCAGCAGCCGAACGCAGGAAACTCCAGCATCAGGCATATGGAATACAACGCAACCACAGGACATGACCGCAAATCCACTTGTCGCCACAGCGTAGTTATGGGGCATGGAAACCACAACAACTTTCTCCATAGCAAAGAATGCCAGAACACAAAAGTTGGTTATTCGAATTATGACAAAACGTATTCTAGCATCCCTCGGCAACATCAAGGTCTGAAATCAGATATTGCCCAAGTCATTAACTTATCAGAAATCCACTTAGATTACACTATGGAATCCATCCTAAAGAAAGGTCTAAATTTTGCTATAACTCCTAAGAAAATACCTGTGGAGGAGGTCATTAGTAATATTGAAGTAGCTATTAAAGACTTAGATATAGCTAAAAGTGAAGAAATCAGACAAGATATTGCTAAAATTCTTAGAACCTCTAAACCTCCTACATCTAACATATCTGTAGAGGAAAAAAGAGCTTTAAATAACCTCAAAAAAATAAAAATAAAAAACATAGTCATCCTCAAGGCTGATAAGGGCAATGCAACTGTAATCATGAACAGAATCGATTATGACAATAAAATGGAAGAACATCTAAACAACAGTGGTTGTTATAAAATCATTAATAAAGATCCCAGTGAGAAAATTATGCGTGAAGTAATTAAGAAAATCAAAGCATCATCTCTAGATGACATCACTAAAAAGAAAAGCATCCCTAACAGTTCCATTATTCTTAGAATTTATGGTGCTCCTAAAGTCCATAAACCTAACATACCTCTTAGACCTGTAGTCAACACCATAGGTCCCTACTTACCTTCTAGCGAAGCACCTGGCCAAAAAACTTAGACCCCTGTCTGGTAATACCCCTTCTTATATTAAAGACTCGTATTCTTTTGTTCAATGGATTAATAACATAGAAATGAAGGATGAGGATCTTATGGTTAGCTTTGATATTGTATCTCTTTATACTATGATTCCTATTGATGAAGCTATTAATATCATGAGAAACATCACGGATAAAGAAACTATGGATCTTCTGGAGCTTTGCTTAAAATCCTCTTACTTCAGTTTCAAAGGTAAAATTTATGAACAAACCCATGGTGTGGCTATGGGCTCTCCTCTATCCCCCATAGTTGCCAACATCTTCATGGAGCACTTTGAACAAAAGGCTCTTAGGTCATTTCCATACACCCCTGAAGAATGGAAAAGGTTTGTAGATGACATATTTGCCAAATGGAGTCATGGAAAAGAAAAACTTGACCTATTCCTCAATCACTTAAATAGCCTTTCTCAACATATAAAATTCACTATTGAGATTGAAAATAACAACCAGCTTCCCTTTCTTGATATCCTTCTAACCAAAAAAGAAGGGTCACTTGGTTTCCAAGTCTATAGAAAGAAAACCCATACAGAACGATACCTACATGCAAATTCTCATCACCACCCTAAACAAAAGATTGGCATCATTAAGACCTTAACCACTAGGGTGGCCAGAATATCTGATCCTGACCATTTAAATGATGAACTCAACCATCTTCACAAAGTGTTTGAATTAAATGGCTATAATAGGAATACCATTAAGAAAGCTATGCACCTAACCCTAAACAAGAATAATAATGATATCAAAGATAAAAATTTATCAACTCCTAAAGTCTCCCTTCCATACATAAAAGGCACCACTGACAAAATTACTAAAATTCTTAATAAACACAACATTAATGTAGCCTTCACCCCGGCCAACACCGTCAAACAATTATTCAACTCAGTCAAGGATCCCATAAACCCTAACCTTCAAAAAGGTGTTTATGTTATTCCTTGCTCATGCGGAAAGGAATACATAGGTGAAACAGGTAGGTCTCTTAACATCAAAATCAAAGAACACACTACCGACTTAAGAAGAAAAAGGACCTCAAAATCAACCTTAGCAGAACATGTTCATTCTTCCTCTCATTACATCTGCATGGAAGAAGTTAAACTAGTTAGAAAAGAAGGCCACTATTTTAAAAGGAAAATCAAAGAAGCAATTGAAATAGAAAAAAGGAAGAACAACTTGAACCGAGATGATGGATTAAAACTAAGCAACACCTAGAAACCCTTACTTCAAATCTTAAAGAATCAATAATTAACTCATATCCCTTTTGATAATTTAATCACTCCTCTCTCATTAAAAAAATTAATAAAATATAAAAATCAAAACAACAAAGAAACATTATCTTACAGCCTCCTTTAAAAAAAATTAATTAAACAAATTAATAATTATATTGAAATTATTTAAACAAATTAATTATTTACTAAACAAATTAATTATTTACTAAACAAAAAAAACAAAAGAAAGCAAACAAACAAAAATTTAATTATAGGTAATTAATTAAACGAAATTAATTAATTAATTAAGCAAATTAATTAAATAAACAAATTAATTAATGAATCAAACTAATTAATTAATCAAATTAATTAATTAATTAGGGAATTAATTAAACAAATTTAATAATTAACTAAACAACTAATTAATTAATTAAACAAATTAATTAGTTAATTAAACAATTTTAATTAATAAGTTAAACAAATTAATTAATTAACTAAACAAATTTAGAATTAATTAATTAATAATTATATTAGGGAATTAATTAAACAAATTTATAATTAATAATTATATTGAAATTATTTAAACAAATTGAATAATTAACTAAACAATTAATTAATTAGTTAATTAATTAAACAATTTAATTAATTAATTAAACAAACAAACAAATTAATAATCAATAAACTAATTCATTAATTAAAAAAATAAAAATAAATAAAATAAAATAAAAATCTGGATATTAACAAACTAAATAGATAATGGCCGACCTAATTTCTTAGATTATTTCTTTCATAACATATATATATAACCTAAAATATAGCTCTTGGATACATCATTAGTATCTTTAGAATATCTATTGACACATCCCCTGATGATGGACTCACTTAGTAGTCTGAAACTTTGGATTTACAAAACTCTATAACATGTCATTCCTCCTCTATCTAAAATATAAACTTACTTTGCATTGTGGCATTGGATGTGAAGATGGTTGTAGCATTTGAACCATTTCATTTCCATTCTTCTTAAGGCTTCTACAATCTTCAAGGGCTTTCATTGATTGCAATGGTTCCAAAGGGAACACCTGCACCATAAATAAGAAACAATATATATATATATATATATATATATATATATATATATATATATATATATATATATATATATATATATAATCAAAACAAATCAAGGATAGCAATATTGAATATAGAACATCCATTTCCCATCCCATCATTATGGTAAAAATAACGATTTATATATTAATTTTTTTGTGGAATAGGTTATATGGATTGGAAACTTACTGGCCCAATAACCCCTTGAAACCCTTGAAATCTAGGCGAGCGTCGTAATAGTTGGTAGCTTGAATTTAGGTAATTTTGTTGATTAGGCTATGCATATCAATAACAATGAGAAATTAGTATACAATTATAATAAATATAAATATTATTTAATGTTAAAATGTCTAAAAAATTAATATATGCAAAAAAATGGACTCAACTGTGTTGTCATTGTCATTATTAGTTTCATCAAAGTTTAATATATGGGTGTGCCCATCTAATCCTTCTTCCCCCACATCATCAAGAACCTCAATCCTTACTTTCTCTTTTAAAGCAATATCTATGTGCTTCATTGTTTCCATACGTCTATGAGGTAGACTCTAATCCCAACGTTGAATTTTTTTCACAAATTTTTTGCTTAAGTTTCAATGAATTTAGTCCACAACAATAAATTCATATTAATAAAAAATATATACTAATAAATACTTACAGCTGAAAGAATTTCTTCATTGACAAATATTTTATATGCTTATTGTCGTGCACGACATAGCCTTGCATCTAAATCATATTGTATTTTTGCATTTTGTCTTTTAACTACACTTGTTGATTTGACAACCCATTTAGCATTTGCATCTCTTACCCGACCTCTTTGACGTGGAGGAATTGGTGGGAGATTGTGCGTGATAGCGCGGTGGTGATTAAGACCAGATAGATTAGATCGACTCAAGATCCCCACACAACCACCAACAAGACAAGTGAACACTTGCTTGGTGCCTTTGATAATTACCTCCCATTCATGTCTATTTTCCTCCATTTTCTTACTTCCTTATAAATGAATATGTAAACAATAGTGTTGTTAAAAACATCATAAAAACACTTTAAAGTAAAAATCAATAGTCATATCTATTTCTTTGTTAACCATAACTATCAACTTTTTAAAAATATATTCTTTCATAATTTAATAAAGTAAATTTTATTATAATTTGAAAATAAATAATAATTAAACATTTAAGTTAACTATACACAATAAAAAAAATGAAAATAAAAATATATTAAATATTTACTTAAATTAAATATCCATTAATTTTCCTTAAAAAAATCCTTATTTCCCTACAATTTAAATCAAAATATATGTATATAAAAATTCTTCCACGTGAACAAAACCAAATTACTTAATTAAAATATTAATTTAAACCAAAAACTTAAAAACCAAATTAATTTAAACCTACAATAAAATTAAATTAAATCTATATTTAAAATAAATCTTAAACTAAATAAATCCACCCAATAAAAATATTGAATAGTATTATAGACTTCAATCATGTCGTAAAAATTTTCATCTAATAGAAGCGATGTATAGAAATAAATTGTCTTTGTGGTCTAGAAATTTGGGATATAATTTCTTCTTCTTTATCAAATATCACTACCAATTGAATACTAAATCATAATAAAATTTTCCAATATTTCAAAAAACCCAACACAGTCTGCTAAATAAATCTATTGATACATAAATTTACACGAGAGGAGTTACATCTAATTATGTGATATACATAGGTGAACTAATCCACCCCTCCATGAAAAGCATGTAAGGGAAGGATATAGGTTGGAAAGATACAGCTCTGAGTTGAAACTAAAACTAAAACTAATCAAATAAACTATAAACTAAAACTATTTTAAAAATAAGTTAAATTAAACTAAATTAAAAGATTAAAAAAACACTAAATATTAACAACATTATATATATATAGATATATATATATACTATTTAAAAATATTTATCTTGCATTCTCTTGATTGTAAGATATTTAGTTTTTGCGATATATAAATTGTGCTGGTAGGATATTTAGTTTCTGCAACAATGTCGTTGCAACCAGTGCGTTTCTGCAATATATATATATATATATATATATATATATATATAAAGTTTCTGCAATATATATATATTGTGCTTGGCAGGATATTTAGTTTCTGCAACAATGTCGATACTATCTGAAGGAAATGTATGGGGTTTCTTTGATGGAGCATGTCAAAGGGAAAATTGTGGGGCTAGTTTTGTTATTCTATTCCCTTAAAATGTAATTCTAAAAAATATAACTTGGGCATTGGAAATGATACTAATTTTTTTGTTGAGTTGATTGCTTTGTAGTGTGTTTTGTAGTTAGCTTTGTGGAAGTAGGTGAAGGTTTTTAAATTGATTGGTGATTCCAAAATAATAGTGGATTAGTTCAATGGAAATGTGGATCTTACAATCCTTTAGTTGGAATCATGGAAAAGGAAGATATGACAATTACAACAACAATTTGATGATCTTCAAATCCTTCACTATTACATGGAGCATAATGTTCTAGCATATTTGCTCTCAAAGAAAGCTTTACTTTTGGATGTTGGCATTTGTACTTGTTCAAAATTCCATAATAGTGTTTTATCTTCAATCTTTTTCTTTAATCTCTTTAATCTCTTTAATTTTTCTTTTCAAGTGACAAGTTGGTGTTTTTTCTTTATGTATTAATGAAGCATATTTTGTACACTAAGATAAAATGTCACTTAAGAAATCAAATGAGTTGCTATGCAACCAAGAAATTAGACATTTTGATTTCTATTCTAGAAATATCAAAAGTATGCTTTTCTTTTTGAAGAAAAAAAGAGAATTATGTATTGACACATGATATTGTAAAAAAAATCCATTTACAGATCAAAAATCTCCATAATAAAGTAAAAGTAAATCTCCATGATTAAATCTTGTTACATATTTGTCTTTTTGTTAAATGCATAAAAACAAAATTATCATTAAGTGTTTTTTTAAATATATTTTTTAAACTTTTAGATAAAATAAGTATCTTGATAAATATTATAAATTAATTCTTTTTATGCGTTTAATTTATCTAATAATAATCTAATTTTAAAATGGCAATTACATTTTTAGATCCATATGAAAAACAAATTAAAATAATGATAATAACAATCTAGCTAAAATCTAAATACAATAATGATAATAGTGATCTAGCTAAAATATAATTAAATATAGATACTCTACCCAGTTAAATTTAACTCTATAACCTTAAAAAAAAGACATGAGCTTGAACAATTTTACCCTCACATTTCTATATTGGTCTTAAGTTCCTGAGCCCTTGATCTTTAAAAACTCCTTGACAGCTTTGTCTAATGTTGTTGTCCCTAGTCTCAAATTAGGTTCAGCCTCTCTCATTTCTTCATTACCTTAGTTGTTTTTCGTTACTTTCGTTGTTTTTATCGCTATTATTTGAAACTGCACCATGCTTAGAAGGTTCAATGATCAAAGAATTCGTATCTAAATCCAGAATATTCAGGAGATTCTTATCCCATGGTTCGAAAGCAGGTCTTGCCAGAGCCTCCTTGGGGAAGGCCTTGAGTTCTGGCAATCTTCTTGCATGGATACGAGGTAATTGAGAATGTGTTATAGGCATAGGGATAGAGTTCCAAACAATATCTGGAGCAACCCCTAGACTGGTGAATGGATTTGAAAGGGCACCTGGAAGCTGCAGGCCTACTACCAGTCGCTAAACACACAACACTCTACAAATATTCCCGAACAGTTAACTACCATCAAGCGTAACTGCAGACTGGATTATCTATATAATGTAATGTTGTTGGGCCTATCTATTCAATATAAATGGATATGAAGGTTCTATAATGGTATTTAACTGCTCAAATGAAGAAAATTGTGAGCGAACTGAATCATATTTCGGCAGAAACTTACCTGTGAATTTGGAGCAACAACCTCCGGTTAAATGAAGAGAAAGGTTTTCAGAGCAACCTCCAGGCACAGGAATGAAATCGAAAAGTCTGGTGTCCACTTTCTTGATCTCGAACGAATTCTCCTTCTCCACCAAGCTGTTGAACAATTCGGGAATTCTCTTTCTCCACCATGCAGCAAAACAATATGCGGACAAGCGACCATCGTAGTTAAGTTGGTGGTTCATTTCGAATAAAGGTACCCTCGAATAAATGGATGCCATTAATAGAGCTGCAGTGGAGCTGTCGAATTGTACCAGGCAGACTCACAGTTACATCAACCATCAACGTATGTTGCTTCCCGGAAAGCTCATGGTAGTCGTCGGATCTTTTGAGAGTAGCAAAAATGCATGTATGATGGGCATAGTCAGTCACTAGGCAATCATTGCCTTAGTGACTTGTTAAGACTTGCCCTTAGTAAACGTTGAAAATCGTTTGCCCACCTCTTCTTCCAGCCTCTACAAGTTAGATCTACGGCTTGTACTTAGTACCATTTTTTTATTTTTCTTTTTTAATTCAGCAGAAGCTCTTCAAAGAGCCTCTGTAGCTAATAAAATAAAATCATCACACCGGAATCATAATTCCAAAACCCACCCAACACATCAAGTTCCAAACCACAAGGGATTAAAAACGCCATTGTATACATACCATCTGTATTATTAAATAGCAGCAGAGAGTTGTATCAATACACAAAAAGAACAAAAACAAAAAAAAAGAAAGAAAGAAAAAGAAAAAGATAACAAGAAAATCAACAATGACCAAGAAACGATCATGATGAGTCCTTGCAAAATTTAATTTAATTTTATTGCCAGCTCCACCTTAAATAAAGAGATGCATCTTTTAAGTACAACGTATATTTTTCTTGATATGAAAATTAGCTTTTGGGTTGGCTATCTTGAAAATAATTTGGATAACAAAGGAGGCTTCTTTAAAAATTATCTCCTTGCACTTACGGGAGGATGAAAAGCATATGAATTGAAGAAAATATTGTTAGAGTTAGGATCATTTCGGCTTTGGGTTGAGCACTTGGTGGAAGTTTTCTTAAATGTTCCAGATTTATTCCTAGCTTTTTGGCACTTGCATCCTCTACATACTATTATCGTTGATGTTATCATTGATGTAGTATTATTATAATAATATTATTATTATTATCATAATGATTAAAACACCCTGTATTTTTGTACTTTAAATTTACATAAAGCAAATTTTTGATAGGGATAATATGTACTTAATATATAAGTGACTTTAATTTTATGATATATTGGGAAAGACTTTAATGATTAAATAATAATATATATTGATGTTTTATTATGCAATATATTATCTAAAAATATAATTCATGATTATTATACACATTTTTATATATAAGTTAAAGATATATAATTCATGATTATTATACACATTTTTATATATGTCAAAGAAAGTTTATAGGAATAATTGAGAAAGATAAATAATAGATTTATAGTGATGTAAATAATTAAGGTTATGCAAGTAAATGATGAGTTGTTTATTCTTTTATTTTTGAAAAGTTATTTGGCCAATCTTGTTTCAAGGTTCTCAAGAGAAGAATGGTAAAGAAAAGGTCTTAATTAAGTCAAAACAAATAGTGTCATTTTAACCTTACTTATGTTTATTTTTATAATAAACTTTGTTATAGTTAGTAGGATTCAAATAGCATTCAACTCCGAAATCACAAGTAAGGAATATCATTGCCACAGGTAAGTTGTCTCTGCTCATATTTTCGAAATTCTATGTTAAATAATTGATTAATTGCGTGTTCATTATAAATCACATAATTGATGTAATTATTTGTATATTCTAAAATCGGGGTTGAGACAAAGGATTCCCTGGTAGTAGTACGTTGATTGAGGGCTCGGGGGGTGGCCAGTTGTAGAAAGATTATGTGAAACTAAGCCTATGGTTGGGTGGAGAGTCATCCCCAAAACTTTGTTGCGGTTAGCAGGATTCAAATAGCATTCAACTTTGTTGTTCTAAAGATATTCATTGCATTATCGATCTCTATTTTTAGTGGCATGATGATTAATATACATGAATGAATACATAGAGACTCGACTATGAACATTAAGAAGAGACCATAAGATATGCAATAATACACTGGATTAACAATGCTATATTGGCCAAGGTAACGTGTTCAAACAAGGAGTGGGAAATCCTAATTGAGCAATTGAGAGAAGTGTGGCACATTCCCCTAAAACTATACATTAAATGAAGTTCAAACTTGAAGCAATATACTCTAAGATAGTATGCAAGGGGCAGTAAGTATTAGAATGCAGCGATGGAAAATAATTATAAAGAGCCAACGACTATAAGAAAGGAAGGAAAGCTTACAAATTTGATTTCCAATATTAGCAATATATGTTTGATAAAATACCTTATGGAGGAATAATAAAGGATGAACTTGCAGATTTTGATGATAGTGAATGGTGGTTGTTATAACCATGACCAACTTGGAATGTTTAGATGAATAGGAAGGAGTCATAGGACATTTAAAGGGAGCGAGTGGAAGTTTCACAAACAAGTATAAGAATTCAATGACAATTAGTAACTTAATACTCTTGAGGTGGCACATGAGTAAGTAACCATTTGAAAAAAAAATGTTGTTAGAGAATCAATATAAGGTCTAATGGAAGATGGCATGTTTCGAGAAGGCAATACTTTCAATCAACGAGTGAAGTTAAAGGATTATATAATGGTGATGATCATTTTTAAGGAAGTTGTAGGAATTATGGTAACATTAGATTACAATGGCAATAAAACCATGAATTTCTGTAGGGTGGAATAAAGAGGACAAAAAAAATAAAAAAATAAAATTGGGAAGACTTTACAAGCGGAAAAAGGGGAAATGCCTTAGCATAAAATTATTGATAGTCAAGCAAGGTTCCAATGTTTATAACAACAATATGAAATTTTAGGATTGGAGTAGCTAATTAAGTTCATAGAATTCTTTAAAGTGTATAATATTAAAGTGGGAAGGCAAATGTGGCAATGTGCTATTGTCTTAGGATAATTTATGAGGCCTATATTAAGTGACAAGTTCTCTTAATGATATTGATGAGTGGATTGAACAACAAGATTGGTAAGGGTTATAGTGATGACCTACAAAATTTAAAAGTGTAAGGATTGGAAATTGTGAATACTTTTAATTGGTGAGAAATGACAAACGTTAAATTGGGAAAATGTTTCAAGGATAGTGATGGTTTAACTGTTGGAAAAGGATATAAACTATGTAGACTAATGAGAAAACATCGAGCATGAAGTGTAGGAATAAATATTGTTGGAAATTCTATAATGAGACCTTGAGAAGGATTACACATAAAATGACAAAAGAAGTGAAAATCATTCACTAATAGAGGGTGTATTTGACTAAATTTCATTCATGGTTTCATGACTAGATTGATGATATAATGAGACTTTTGTAGAAGAAATTTATCTAGTTTATACCATGGCTAATGGAAGAAGTTACAAAGTACACCAAGCATATAAAATGTTTTGATGGATGAATAAGTGTAATAGTGGTTCAATGCTTCACCTTTCAAATCAATGGTAGTGTTGACAAGCCAATAGTGAAAGGTAAATATTAAATATAATAATTGTTTACCATGGGTAAAGGAGATACATTTCGTGATAAGTTGAGGATTAAAGACTAATGGAAAAATAATTAAAGTAAAGAGTAAGAAGTTGGTATGCCATTGATGAGTTATGTATTTGGATTAAATAAGTCAATGTATTGGAAATGAAACAATAATTTAAGGAATGATAGTAAGACTAGTAATAACTTAACTAGAGATTATGACTCTATAGGGTGAAACTTGCAAGTAAAGAGATTATATCAAAACTATATCATACCGATAGTATTGATATGCCTATTCAGTAGATTTTGAACTTTCTTATGGAAATAAGAGAAAATTATTATTGAAAGAATTTGACATCTTGTTGAGAACACAACACTAAGAGTGTTTATGGGATAGCCTAGATCTTAGATGGATGTTGAATAATCTTGTATCATAGTTGATATTCATTGTTTATATAAGAAAATGAAATTAATTCATGTATTATTTCTCTATATTTGATGTGTATTGAGATGATTCTCATATTTATGATGTTATGGTATGAGGTTATGTTGATGTGTGGTTCCATTTATTATGTGATGTCATGATATATCTTTGATGCATATATGTTGATGTTATAATGTATGATGATATTTCATGATGTGAATCATGTGGTAATTGCATGTAGATTTTATGACATACAAGAGTATGTGTTTCTTTACTATTCAGAATGTGGTGATTAACAATGGTGTTATGTTATCATGATGACATGCAAGAGGTTGCATGGGGATTATTTTCTATGATACATTGATGTTATAACTAATGCATGGTTGCATGTTGAGATGTGGTGATTGACAGGAAATCCACAAATGGGCCGAGAGGGCCAGTTTATTTGATGATCTCGTGGGAGCCCATACTTGCAAGGGAGAATATGTAACACCATATGGGATGGGGACAAACTCAATCAACACTACATATGCCAGTGGTTCCTTTGTCTTGTATAGCTCTTGATGGATAGCTCTTGAGGGGCTATGGGACCATCTTGAGGAGGCCAAGTGCCTGATATTGTAGGTTAGGTGCCTAGTATTAGATTGGGATGCCGAAGTCTAGTGGGGGTGTAAGGACTTCGATGCTTGGGGCTGTGCGCCTTACTAGTTGTGGAGGGAGTGGGCCAGCCTTGCAATATGCCCGGAATCATTGAGTACCATACCGGATGTCTGCCTTGGGGCAGATGAGGTCTGAGTCAAGCACGAGCCTTGGGGCCAGCCTTGGACTAGGATACAGACTGATGAGGCTTATGTGTGGTTTCGAAAGTGGGAAAAAGGACAGAGGTTCCTTGAGATTTCCCGGGTGTTGTGAAAACTTTCAATGCGTGATGGTTATATTAGTTCAGCAGTGGGTGTAGGGAAAACATGAAGTAATAAATAATTAAATAAAAGGTTAAATGATTCAATTTAACTCCGGGACGAAGTTCCTTAAAGAGGGGGAGTATGTAATGTTCCATAATAATAATAATAATAATAATAATAAATAATAATATAATATAATATAATATTAAAATATAAGCAAATAAATAATAAACAGTAAATAAAATATAATAATAGTAAATAGATAATAAATCATGAAGAGATATAATAATAGCAAATAAATAAAATAGTAGAGTTTTATATATATATATATATATAAGTAAAATAAAATAAGAAAGAGATAACTGAGAGAACTATAAAAATAGTAAAAATAAGTAAAGTTATCAAAAAGTAAAAATGGATAAAATAAGAAAAAAATAAATTAAGAGAAAATTTAACTTAAGTAAAACTTAAAATAAAAGTTGCATGTTGACACATGGAATGTGTGCATGTGGTTCCCCTTCCAATGTTTGGTCTATTTAATAGACGATGAGGAAGATGAGAGATCATTCCATCATCCATTCTCTTGGGAGAAAAGTGTTGTGAGACAAAGGATTCCCTAGCAGTAGTACGTTGATTGAGGGCTCGGGGGTGGCCAATTGTAGAAAGATTATGTGCAACTAAGCCTACGGTTGGGTGGAGAGTCGTCCCCAAAACTTTGTTGCAGTTAGCAGGATTCAAATAGCATTCAACTCTGAAATCACAAGTAAGGAATATCATTGCCACAGGTAAGTTGTCTCTGCTCATATTTTCAAAATTCTATGTTAAATAATTGATTAATTGTGTGTTCATTATAAATCACATAATTGATGTAATTATTTGTATATTCTAAAATCGGGGTTGTTACATTACCCCACTTCCACCCACATCCCCACACCACCCCACCTCCCCCAAAAAAAAAAATTACCTACAATATATTGATTGTATATTTCATAATTTTAAAATCTCTTTTATGAATGTAATGGTAAGATATTGGTCAACAAGGTGAAGCCCTCGTGCATTATCCTATTTTTATTTTTACTCTGATAAAGGTTGATTAAGGCTACCCACATTTGACATGTTGTGTATTTCCCTGTGATGTGAGGAATTATATGCTCTCACACACCATCCAAGATAATACCCATTGCATTCACGTCCCTTTAGGTTGTGCTCGACTGCTTGGACATGATCAAAAGGAACTTGGATCTCTTTTTTTGCAAAATCCCACACACCGTTCATTTTCAAAATAATAGTGATATGCTCCTTTAATGGACTAAATTTAGTAGTCCCATCCAACATATCTTCATATCTGAAACTCATTGATGTCATTTCACATATCGAACTTGGACACAAAACCCTAGCTAGAAAATAAAATAAAAAATGCTACTGTGAAAAGGAATAACTTACTGTTGTAAAATGCTTATGATCTCAGGTCTCTCCTTCGGATTTTTTGTAGCTCTGATACTATGTTAAATTTCTAATACCAGTCGTTGTAATCCAAAGCTCTGTTTTCTTTCGGTCGGGTGGCAAAAGGACTGCCTCGGGAAGTACCACAGGTTTGGTCGTCCATTTTTATATTGCTTAGATGGTGTCTGATAGAGAATATGGGAGGAAGGCTCAAGAACCGCCCGCCGGACTGGATTAACGGTTTCCGCTTGGTGAAAAAGAGCGCACATGATTTTTCGTGATACAAGCGATTCAAAAACCACAAGCGGTATATCGGGCGGGGTCTAAGTGGTTTCTGTTGTTTTGAGGTTGGCCCCCGATTCCACTCTTCGTGCGACATGTTGTGGAAAGGAGGTGAGAGAAAACCACCCTCATCAGGTGGTTAACCCTCGCGCTACTTGTCCGCCCAATATCTATGAAGACTGTCGGATCCAAGTCGGGTGATCAACGGTGGAGATTTGTTCGTGTTAGTTGGTTTGGTGTTTCATACCCGAAAGAGTTTAGAGCGTGTGGTTTGTTGTTGGCATTCTTGTGGACCCTCGGTGGGTCATATGTGGTATTTTTGTGGGCCTCAGTTCTGTGGACCCATCTTCCAAGGAGTTCAAGGTTCATTTGGTGCACATCAGTACGACTAGATGGTTGATTGCTTGCTTTTTGCCCAAAGTGTTTGGCTAGATCTCACTGGTTTTCTTGTTCAGGCTTCTCATGGTTTTGGGTGCGTGGTTCAGATTTTTCCTGCCCTGCTGTCTGTTGAACTCTCACAGAGCGGGTGCGGCTACATGTAAATTATGTATTATTGGCTAGATTAATAGAAGGTCCTACTCTTACTTGATCAAAAAAAAAAATTCCCAATACCAATCTAGATTTATTTATACCTCAACACTTTTTATTACCATAAAATATATTAAATAAAATTATGAACTGTTGTGAAAATGAAATCACTGCATTTAACTTCTGAACTATAATATTTGCAATGGAAAAATAAAATCTGAGAGATAAATCACATCACAACAATGATTATACACCGGTAACAATTTTCCTTCATTAAAATCCTCGAGAAAATCTCGACCTAGACCCACAGAGAAAAATACATAGAAAAATGCATTGTTGGAACCTATAACTTGACCCCACTAGAAAAATTTGCCCAAGGAATTTGGCCCACCAAAAAATCAACCTCCTAAAGAATTTAGCCCTTTAGAAACACAACCTCCAACACCAACAAATCATACGTCTCCTTTCCTCCTCATATGAACCCTGCACACTCAAGAAAAATTGTCCCACTAGTTAAATTGACCTCTCCACAAATCAACCTCCTTTGTGCTTCAACTAGTCATCCTGTCAATTTCCTGAACTTGGCCTCTTGGAAGTACTCTTGAATTTTCCCGACACTTTTTCTCCCTTCTCCTTAGTCTAGCTAAGCCTCTTGCTCTAGAGAAAGTCAGTTCCTCCACTTATGTGTCTTCATCTCTCCCTTAGGCTTACTTTATAGCTCATTAAACCAAATCCCTAACCCTAATATCCTAAGTGATCGGTGATTGAGATTAGATCTCACCTCACTTGAGATCAATAGTTGAGATCATATCTAGGTCACCTAAATAAATAAATTATTATCCTTAGTACTTTGGCTTAATAACCCACAATAATTAATTGATTTTAATTATTTTAGTTTTTGTAAGTTAGACTTAGGAAAGAAGTCATGAAACACTTACTCCACCAAGCAAGCACATAATGGGGAAATCAACCATCTTCTACATGCTAAGACACCAAGCTCATGTAGAAGACCTTTCAAATCTACCAAGAACTTCAACAAGGCCATGGTATTTCTACCTTTGAAGGAAAGTTATCCAATCCCTATATTTAGATAAATCTAGTTATCTAACTTATCAAACTTAATATTCATAAGCTCCACTCTTAGTGTTTGTGCTTCGAGGGTAGTTTTAATGGTAGCTTTGTTGTTTATAACATTTTGTGAATGAAAAATATCATTGTAAATTTGAACTATAAATTAGTATGCTAATATTGAGATATTTTCTGGCTTACATGTGAATTATCAAATAGCCTACAAACAATAAAACAATAATCTGTTGCAGTTTTTCTAGTGAAATGATTACAAACTTGAACTTAAATCTAATATGTCAATAATGAGTTTTTTTTGGCTTACAAGTGAGTTATCTCTGTGTCGATTGAAACTTGCTTCAAATTGTGGTTAATATACATTGATATTGAGAAGCAAGGGTGGATATAAATATTATCATGTTTTTATGATTTTTTACTTTAGATCTAAACTAAGGCTATCTAAAACCCTATTAAATTTGAAAATTAGGGAGATCTTAGGGAGAATGAAGTCCCATTGAATTTGTTATAAATACTTCAAAAATATAAAAGAATTGGATATACAACACTCACTTTCAACAATCCCAAAAAAAACTTTTAACTCAATGATCCATAACAATCATTAAATTTGTTCAAGAAATGTGTTTGCTTGTGCCATATCTACTCATAAAATTTCTTGGGCTGCAACACAATGTATACCATACCTAAGATGTTTTTTGTCACGACAAGCCACATCACTCCAAACTTTCCTTTGCTGCGACATATTGCATGCAGCAAACTTTCTCAAACTTTCCTTAATTTCACTATTACATCATGTCAAATATTCTTTCCATATAACGCATTACACTTTCTCAAGCTTTCCTTGATTGTGAGAAAGAAATATTTTATAAAAGAACTCATGTGCAACCTCCTTATGTTGCACCTAAAACTATTTTCATGCGGTTTACTAATGTCCCACATAAACAATTTTCTATGTGATACCCATGCTGTAACTGAAATAATTTTCTATGTGATGCATATGTCCCACCTAAAACAATTCATCGCGTGATCGTACCCATGTTGCATGGAAAATAATTTTCCATGTGATACACATCACACCCAAAAAAAGTTGCCACGTGATACCCATTTTGCATTGAAAATAATTTTCTACTCAATACACATGTCACACCCAAATAAATTTCCCATGTGATACATAAGGTCTCATGTGGTGCAAACAAGACAAAGATGCAACGCATAAAACATATAATGCCTAAAGTTTTAATGGGTGAATCATCCTAAAGTTTTAAGGGATGTGACACATAAAACTTATCACAACTAAAGTTTTAAGGGTTGCGATATATCACAATAAAAAACCTTTTTATGTAATACAAATACAACAAAGCATCTATTTGAAGGACATCATATGAACTACATAGTGTATAAATGTGGATTATAAATCTACAAGGAAGGAATCATTCCATGATTTACAATTTGATGTTAAAGGCTTCATTCAACAGTGGAAAATATCTTTCTCAAGATGTAAATAGAATTATGTACAATTTATATACTCTTTATAGTATTTTGGTACCCATGTTACACTTAAAACACTTTTCCATGGGATATCCATATCACATCAAAAACAATTTTCCATGTTGCAACGAAGACAATTTTCCATGTGATACACACGATACACCCAAAACAATTTTCTATGTAATACCCATGTTGCACATAAAATAATTTTCCATGTGATACATATGTCACACCTAAAACAATTTGCCATGTGATACTCATGTCGCAACTAGAGAAATTTTCCATGTGACATGTTAGCCTCCTGTTGCAACAGGGTATCATCTTTCATGATTGACATTTTTACATGCCAAATATGTCATACTTTGCAAGCTGCAGTGTTCCATATTTCCAGATGAGACCAAAGAAGAATGCCATGAAGTGTGCTGGTCCAAATGCCACTGTTGATTCCATTTCTGATGAGTTGTTCCAGTTTTGAAGAGTTTTCATTTAAGGGAGGTCCAAACAGTTTAATCTTGGTCTCCCTAGGTTTCAATTTCCTGTTTTAGAATATAGAGAATGCATCTGTCCAAACAGTTTAACCTTGGCAGATTTTGTAGATAGGTAGAGAATCAAAGGGACCCAACTGTTTAATCTGGGCCCTGGCAGAAATAAGTGCAGATTTAGATAGGAAAAATTCAAAAGAAAAATTGTAAAGCTGGGTCTGCAAGTCTAAATGCACCCTAATCAGAAAAGAAGAAAAAATGTTAAGTGAGTAGGCTGGGTAGGTAGTTGTGGTTGCAGAATGGTGATTTATGATCAATTTTGTGGTACGAAATGTTTACCTTTCCAGATCACAGTCATCAGGCAGTTTCATTCAGAAGAGCTCAGAGTTGGACATCACTAACTCCCCCTTCTTCTAGATTCCCCAAAGTCACTTACTAACTCCCCAAAGAGGTCAAGATCTGCTTGAGCCTCTTAATCTCATCATACTCCATATCAGTTGCCTTGGTGAAGATCTGCTTCACTCAAGGATCTCAGTTCTCTACAAGTTCTTTTCCCCAAATTTAGCCTAAGGTCTCTGACCTTAGCGCTTGTTGGTCACCTTCATATTGACTACTAACAGTATTATATAACTCCCTATCAGTTTTCCCCTTTCCCCTATTAAAAACTGTATATAAAATTCCCCTATGTAAATATCCCCTCCGTGGCAATATAGCCATATTTTTATAAGTCCGGGAAAAAATGGTCCATCTGGGGTTGTTTTTAGCCCATCCGTGTCCAAGCAAGGATTAATCTGACACCTGGCTAGATTAATAACCTCTTCCCTAGCCCTAAAACCCTCAAAAACCCACATTTTTGCCCCCTTATCCTAAGTTTCGGGCATAAATTGTTGAAACCCGCGCTCATTAAACCTATGTTTCACCCTTATACTAAAGTCCCTAGCGCAAATACACTAACCCGCGCTCAAAAAACCATAAACCCGCCATTCCCTAAGTCTAAACTACCCGCGCACCGTATTAAAAGGGGAATATTCTGCGCATATCCCCTGCCCTAACCCGCCGTCGCCTCGTCCTTCCCGCCAGTCGTCCGATCGTCCTGCACCCAGATCAACGGTGGGCGGGTCGTCCCATCTCCAAAACGCCCGAGCTTTAGCGTCCGGGAGATGGTCGATATTGCCGCCGTACCTCCCGCCACGCGTCAGCTCCTGGGCTGTGGCGGAGCCACCTCCCCCAAAACCGCTCTCTCCCAAAGGCGGTGTGCCACAAAACCACTTACCGCCTCCTGCCCGGTGACGTCACCGATTACGTCACCCCCTGCACAGTCACCGCGACACGTCAACCGCCTGCGTGGCCTCCTGCCACCGTGTCGCCGAGTCATCGGCCTGTGTGGCCCCTTGCCACGTGGCATGCCACATCACCGTCCGTACATGATGACGTCATGTTGATGTCATCCTACCCCGTCATCATGCTGACGTCATTGCTGATGTCACCCGCCGTACAATGTCACGTCATGCTAACGTCATCAACACTTTTTTGGCGCGAAGGAGCAAAAATCGCACTTCGGAGCCCCGGAATCAGTTTCTGAGGCAGTTTTTGATGAGCAATTTGCGCATCGCAGGATTTTTTAGGCCGAAATGGAGAATCTTCAGGGAATCTTCAGGGAATGTTTTCATTATGCAGCCCCCAGCAGGCCCGAAAGGCGCCAAATCACCCATTTTTCTCCGCAAAGCTTGCCGGAAGAAGCAGAAGACAGTTTTAAGGGAACAGAGGCCAAACAGCGGCCATTAACTTGTGATTAGACCCGCAGCAAAGGAGAAAAGCGACCCAGTTCATTTGTCAGAGAGTATCAGAGGAAAGAGAAGCAACAAAGTGTACCAGTTAAATTGTTTAATGAAAACCTACAGTTCCCAAAGCAGGTTAACATTGAATGGCCGCCAATTAAGTCAAATCAAGCGGTGAAAGCCCATCCTTACCTTCAAATCACAATTAAGGCATTCAAAGCCACAGGACAGCAAAGAAGCAGAAACCCATGCACAATTACTGCAGAAGCACCTGCACCAAGCCACCAAGGACTACATAAGTTATTCAATTTTGATACGGCCGCCCTCAGGGCAGCCCGAGTTATTTCATGCATTTATTTCTGGTAGAGTTAGGTCAATTAATTATTCTTCATGACCTGATTAGGTCAAGATGTAAAAAAGAACTTTGTAGATAGTTTTGCCCTATATATACCACCCTCTGTATAGTTTTAAGGGTTGGTTGATTGAGAATTTTCACTAGAGACTCGCATTGTATACCTGAGTTTGTTTCTATAATCAAAGATTGTTGAAAGCTTGGAGGGCAAACTGTCTGTTGTAAATGAATGTTTTGGAGATATGAAGATGGAATTCTTGTGTTGCAGCCTAAAGCAATAAGTGCATCTTACCTATGTTTTATTGTTTCCCACTATCTAAATAGCAGAAATAAAGAATAGCCTAGAATTAGTTTAAATGCTCTCTATGCTCAATTTCTGCTATTTCTTTATGTTTTCCTCTGAATGAATTGGTTATGAATATGAATTCCTCCTGGCTCATGTTTACCCCGATTCACCTGTGTTTGCCAATTATCTAGGGATTCTTTACTGCCCCTAGGTAGCGCTCTGTTACTTCCTCTGTTAAGCTGATTGAGAGATTCTTAACTGCCTCTCATTACTTAGCATTCTTTCCATCATTTAAACCTGGAATATTGTTTCATGCTCAGCTATCTTGCTCTATTTTCCCTCTCTTGTGACCGAAGAAGTGCACCAGCAGTTCTCCTCCTCGACTCCATGCCCAATGGTTTGAAACTTCCAGATTATACCTTGCCTCTCTGTCTGAAAACATCAATTTTCCCACCAAAAAACAAAACAAAACCCTCTGAACTCAAGACCTAGCCTAAAATCCTTTTCAACAAAGCTAAATCATAAAGAGAGAGCCCTCTCTGATTGCAGGTTGGCTAGAACCTGTAGTCCAAAGTTGGTTTGTGGTTACCTCAGCCGTATCCTTTTCCGGAGCTTAAGGACAACCTGAGTGATAACATAATGGCGACTCCGCTGGGGAACTTCCTCAGATAGTTTCACGAAGAAGGTAAGAAAGCTCTGTTGATACCATAAATCAAACTTTCCAATTGCTGTTTATCTCTTAAAACTACAAATGAAGCCTGAATGTCAGCCAGGAAGCCTTTGAGCCTATTTTTTGCTTTGCATTAACGGGAGTAAATAAATGCTGCTTCAGTCAATCTTCATGCTAGTTTTAAGTTACAAACAAGTTGTCCCATATTTTAATTAATCCCTTGTCAATTACAAAAACATTCCCGGGAAAAATACCCAAAAAACAATTTGGAAGCTGGCTCCCAAGAAAAATCCACGATATACAAGGTCAAATCCAGACCCCAACCCTCCAGCTATTTTTGAAAACCCTAATATAATCTCGAAAATCCTTAGGAAGCAAGAAAGACAGGAAAATTTTGCTGATTTTAGCCCTGAAACAACTTACCCTAGCTGTTTTTCGACTCCTGTCAAGGTTTTATTCCGTTCAACCCCTATTGCCATCAGTTCATCATCTATGTCTCGTAGTACTCCTTCCACACCTCCATTTACTGTACATACTAACACTACTGTTGTTTCCAGCGTTCCAATTACTCATGTGATCCCCGTTACTCTAGTTGTTCCACTTATCCCCGTTGTTCCACTTATACCTTCCAATATGGCTAATAGATATGCACCCCTGCAATTACCTGCTAATGCTGGGGCTTTACCTCAGGAGTACCAATCTAAGATCAATTATTTTGATTCCACCGGTCCTTTCAGAGCTATTCAGCACACCAAAAGGATGCGGGACTATTTTGAAAACTATGAGATAGACGATGATAGTGTGAGAATGAGAATTTTTGTTCAGAGTTTGACAGGTGATGTAAGAACTTGGTTCAGATCACTTGCTGCAAATTCCATAACCACCCCAGATGAGCTTTACCAATCCTTTACCAACAGATGGGAGAAAAAGAAAGACCCCTTGCACATACTAGCTGAATATGATACGATCAAACGAGGTCCTCAAGAGACTGTTTTAGAGTACTGTGCAAGATTCAATAATGTATATAACGCAATACCACAGAACCTAAGGCCTCCACCTGACCTTGCCTTGTACAAGTTTCCCGATGGATTCGACCCGGATATGGCATACCATTTAAAAGAAAGAGCTCCTCAAACCCTTGCGGACATGCAAAATGTTGCTGTCAGCGTAGAAGCCAATTTAATTGCCAAAAGAAACAGAGCTAGAATGGAAAGAAGAACCACCTTTAAGGAAGAACCCTCAGCTTTTGATCAAAAGCTTGATGCTATCATGAGTGGCATGCAAAGGCTGGGAGAAAGAGTAGAAAATGTTGAGAGAAAAGCATCATGGGAAGGACAACAGTCTAATACCATAAGGAACCCAAATTTTAGGAAAACGCAGAACACAAATGCTGGTAGGCCTAACCAAGACCATGATATAAGACCCCCTTTCCAAGATAATTATGTTGAAGGATCTACCTCTAGTGAACCCATAGAGGACACTCACATGAACTTAATGGATCTGAAGGGTGAGCACCAAACTGTCCTGTCCCAAGAAGACCAAAATGAACCCGATTACAATCAGTTTCAGACTAGGTCTGGCGAGTCTTTTGATTTTAAACAAGGTTATGATACCGCTGTGTATGAGGTACACAAACAATATAAGCTGAGAACTAGGACCATTGACATTTCTGAACCTAGTAAAACAAAGGAAAGCAAACAGCCCAACAAGATCAAAGGCAAGGCTGTCATGACAGAACCAGCTGATATACACGATGTATATAGGCAGCAAATTCAAAGATCACTTCAAATGCCAGAGGTTAAGGATGATGTAAATGTCTTAGACGACACCCCAGAGCTACTATTTGGCCCAGAAGTTAATGTAAAATCAACACATGGACCTGTCCCACCCTTTTATGTCAGTTTGCATATACATGACAAAGTTTTACACAATGCTATGTTTGACTCAGGGGCATCGCACAATCTTATGCCCAAAGCAGTTATGGAAAAACTGAATCTTGATGTTACAAGACCTTACAAAGATTTATACTCATTTGACTCAAGTCAAGTGAAATGTCTAGGCCTCATCAAAGACTTGTGTGTCTCCTTAGTCCAATATCCCAACAAGACCATCCTCATAGATGTAGTGGTCACTGACATTCCACCAAAGTACAGTATGCTCCTGTCAAGATCATGGGGAGCAAAGCTTCAAGGATCCCTTCAATTAGACCTTTCCTATGCCACCATTTCAGTCTTTGGGCAACCAAAGAGACTGTATAGAGAAACGCTCATGAAATACGTGGTAAGTAGTGAGAGCAAGCCTGAAAATTTTCCCATTTACTCAATCCACTCTGATATGGATTCATTTATTTTATTTAATGATGATACAAATGTTTCAATTGATAATGAGCCCTTCGCTTTAGAGAAACAAGCACACATCAACGAAGAGTCGGTTGCACATACCCACGAAACTGTCACAGCAGCTGATGCAACCAGCCTACCAAAAGAAGTTCCCCAAATAGAAATTGCAAATCTGCCCAATCCTAACTTAGCTGAAACACTTAATACAAACCACAAGCAAGAAATCACATGGTATTTAGATTTTGATGGCTCTGTTAACAAGTTAGGAGCAGGGGCAGGTGTTTGGATTCACAATACACACAACAACCATGTAGAAGGACATGCCTACAGACTGAACTTAAAATGCACAAATAACATGGTAGAGTATGAGGCTCTGTAATTAAGCCTTAAACTGCTCAAAACTCTAGGAGCTGCAAAAGTGTCTATCTTGGGTGACTCTGATCTAGTGATACAACAGATGAAAGGCAATTTTGTAACCAATGACAACAGAATGAGAGCCTATAGGACTGCTGCTACAAATATACTCCAGGCATTCACTGAATTCAAGCTTGACAAGATTTCCAGAAATCACAACATTCATGCACACAGCCTAGCCACCTTTGCAAGTACATGTAATCTTCCTTTTGATCCAAACCATCACTTCACGGCTGAAATAAAACATAGGCCCGCTGTCCCAAATAATGTTAGAGATTGGCAAGTGTTCGAAAATGATGCCCAGATTAACAATTTCCTCACTCTTGAGCATGAGTTTTCAAGTATCAACATTGACATGGATGCTATGACAGATCCACAATAGCAAACTAACGAAAATCAACAAGAAAATCAGCAAACTCTAAACGCTGCAACAGCCAAGCAAATCATGAGACCGACTGTTTTTGACAAAGGAAGCATACAACAGCTGAAACAAATACACATGGAGGATATAGCCAAAACAGAGGCAGATATCATTGACTTAAAGGATAACTTTCTGCCTGCTGGCCTAACCACATTAGAAGATATGTTTGATGCTAATGACGTGCCCAGAAAGCCAAAATTGCAGCCCATAAACACTGAGATAGAGGAACATAACATTGGGACAGCAGAAAATCCGAAAATGATCAAACTGTCCAAAAATGTGCCACCCGATCAAAAGCCAAAGTACATTGACTTATTCAAAGAGTTCCAAGATATATTTTCCTGGAGCTATGAGGATCTGAAATCCTATGACACCTCGGTAATCCAACACACCATTCCTTTAAAACCAAACCAAAAACCCTTCAAGCAGAAACTTAGAAGAATTAACCCTATGCTTCTTCCCCCGATTGAGAAGGAAGTGAAGAGGATGATTGAAGCAGGCATCATAGCACCCATCAGATTTTCTGAATGGGTATCCAATCTTGTTCCTACAAGAAAAAAGACAGGTGAAATCAGACTTTGTGTAGATCTCAGAAATTTAAATCAAGTCTCCCTAAAAGACCATTACCCTTTGCCTAAAATGGACCACATCTTGCAAAGAGTAGTGAGATCATCTAGAATCTCTTTGCTAGATGGTTTTTCAGGTTTTAACCAAATACTTGTTCACCCGGACGACCAAGACAAAACAGCTTTTACTACACCGTGGGGAACATTCAAGTATGTAAAGATGCCATTCGGTCTTAAAAACGCTGGTGCTACCTTTCAACGTGCAATGGATATTGCTTTCGCCAAAGAAATACATGACTTCCTAGTTGTCTACCTTGATGACTTAACCCCATTTTCCAAATCTGATGAAGAACACCTCAAGCATCTTAGGCAAATTTTCATGACATGTAGGAAATATGGCATTTCCTTGAACCCCAAGAAGTCTTTGTTTGGCCTCGAAGAAGGCAAATTACTTGGCCACATCATATCAAAGGATGGGATCAGAATTGATCCTGAAAGAATACAAGCCATCCTCCAAATCCCATTTCCAAGAAACATTAAAGAGCTACAAGCATTCCTTGGGAAAATCAACTTCTTGACAAGATTTATCCCAAATCTAGCTGAGCTGATAAGATTGTTAAGCAACATGTTAAAGAAGGATGCCAAGGTAAGATGGTCCCTTGAAACCAAGCAAGCATTTGAGAGTATCAAATCAGCCTTAACACAAACCCCTGTCCTAACTAGCCCACAGTTTGACAAAGATTTTATCATATTTTCATTTGCATCTGATCACACTATAGCCGCTGTCCTTTTGCAAAAAGATGAATAGGGAGCTGAAAAACCAATCGCTTTTTTCAGCCGAGCCTTAAGAGACGCCCCCTTGAAGTACCCGATAATGGAAAAACAGGCCTACGCATTGGTTAAGGCCATCAAGGATTTCAGAGTGTACATACTATATTCACACGTGATTGCCTATGTCCCACACACTGTTGTAAAAGACATATTGACTCAAGAAGGATTAGAAGGCAAAAGAGGCAAGTGGATTGCAAACATCCTTGAATATGACATAGAAATAAAACCAACCAAGCTGATAAAGGGACAAGGCTTAGCTAAACTAATGTCCGAAACAAATTTTCAAGCCTTAGAGATTAACCAGCTGGACAATGAAGCGGAGCTGGCGACTCCACAGATCAGTGAAATATTTTTACAATCCCCATGGTACGCTGATATATGCTTTGTATTGTTAAACCTGTGTGCTCCCCCAGGATTGTCCAGAACCAAGAAAAGATTTTTGAAAATGAAGGCTTTAAAGTTTTGTGTTATAGATGGTGTATTATTTTGGAGAAATCATGAAGGTATATTGCTAAATTGTTTAACCATGAATGAAACTAACAATGTCATGAAAGAATTCCATGCAGGTGACTGTGGAGGACATCTACATTGGAAGTCCAATGCTGATAAAATTCTAAGGGTTGGTTTTTATTGGCCCTCTCTTTTTACAGATGTAAAGAAGTTTGCCATGTCATGTCACAAATGCCAAATTTTTGAGGGCAAGAGAAAATTGTTGCCCCTTCCCCTTAAACCAATCTCCACCGAAAAACCTTTTCAACAATGGGGTCTTGACTTCATTGGAGAAATCCATCCCTCTTCCTCAGGCCAGCACAAATGGATCCTAACAGCCACTGACTATTTCACTAAGTGGGTTGAAGCCATTCCCTGTAGACAATCCAATGACACCATCATTATCCAATTCCTTGAGTGCAATATCCTTTCCAGATTTGGCTGCCCTGAGAAAATCATCACTGACAATGCCGCTGCCTTTAAGTCCAAAAAGATGATCAATTTTTGCCACAGATTTCATATTACATTGGGCCACTCCACAGCCTATTACCCTCAAGGCAATGGCTTGGCCGAATCATCTAACAAAAGCCTCATCAACATCATAAAGAAAGTGCTGGAAGAAAACAAGAAGAACTGGCACAAAAAGCTGGTAAATGCCCTATGGGCAGACAAACATTCAAGCAAAAGATCAATTGGGATGAGCCCTTATGAGCTAGTATATGGCATGGAGGCTAGATTTCCTTCATCCCAGGGCATTCCTACTATCAAGCTGTTACAAGAGATTCAGGCTGAACCAAATGACATTCAAAGAAGAATCAATCATACCATCCATCTGCAGCAAACCAGAGAACAAGTTTATGACAGAGCACAAATTCTGCAAGAAAAGCTCAAAAGGATGTTTGATAAGAGGGCTAAAGCTGAAGATTTCAATATTGGTGACAAAGTTTTAAAGTGGGATTCAAGAAGAGAAGACAAGGGCAAACATGCCAAGTTTGATTTCCTATGGAAAGGTCCATTTGTTGTTTCTGTTGTTCAGGGAAATAACACTTATTTTCTCAGATCTATAGAGGACAACACTGTTGAAGAAGGCCCTGTGAATGGCAGGATGTTGAAACATTATCATGATCCTTGTTGTTGAAACAATGCAAGTTCTGTAAATATCTTTGTACAATATTATTTGTAAATATCAGCACTCAGTTTTTATTTTGTATAAACAGGCCGATTGTCTGAGGAATAGCAGTAAATTTGGTGAGGACGCAGCCGATGCAAATTTTCCAGTCTCAAGAGCATCAAGACAGAGCAAAATTTTCAGTTCATATCAGTAGCCTGCTCTAAGCAAAAACAAGGCAAACACAGCAGATTGATCCGTGTTCCTAAACTGTTTTAAGAGGCATGTTCCAGCAGCATTGTACAAAAAGATCAAGCACAGAGAAGAAAGCAGGCGATGCTGTGAAGTCCACAATAGCTCAGTTGAGGAGAGAGTTGTTCATATTGCAAAGTTTTACATTTCTAACAACCAGAACAAAGAAGTTTTTCAATCTACAGCAACATCAGAAGGTCAAGGCAGTCTGACCTACTGTTCTTGACTTTTCACAAGGAAAAGCCATCCCCAAGTGGAGCCACTGTTAGCCTCCTGTTGCAACAGGGTATCATCTTTCATGATTGACATTTTTACATGCCAAATATGTCATACTTTGCAAGCTGCAGTGTTCCATATTTCCAGATGAGACCAAAGAAGAAAGCCATGAAGTGTGTTGGTCCAAATGCCACTGCTGATTCCATTTCTGATGAGTTGTTCCAGTTTTGAAGAGTTTTCATTTAAGGGAGGTCCAAACAGTTTAATCTTGGTCTCCCTAGGTTTCAATTTCCTGTTTTAGAATATAGAGAATGCATCTGTCCAAACAGTTTAACCTTGGCAGATTTTGTAGATAGGTAGAGAATCAAAGGGACCCAACTGTTTAATCTGGGCCCTGGCAGAAATAAGTGCAGATTTAGATAGGAAAAATTCAAAAGAAAAATTGTAAAGCTAGGTCTGCAAGTCTAAATGCACCCTAATCAAAAAAGAAGAAAAAATGTTAGGTGAGTAGGCTGGGTAGGTAGCTCTGGTTGCAGAATGGTGATTTATGATCAATTTTGTGGTACGAAATGTTTACCTTTCCAAATCACAGTCATCAGGCAGTTTCATTCAGAAGAGCTCAGAGCTGGACATCACTAACTCCCCCTTCTTCTAAATTCCCCAAAGTCACTTACTAACTCCCTAAAGAGGTCAAGATCTGCTTGAGCCTCTTAATCTCATCATACTCCATATCAGTTGCCTTGGTGAAGATCTGCTTCACTCAAGGATCTCAGTTCTCTACAAGTTCTTTTCCCCAAATTTAGCCTAAGGTCTCTGACCTTAGCACTTGCTGGTCACCTTCATATTGACTACTAACAGTATTATATAACTCCCTATCAGTTTTCCCCTTTCCCCTATTAAAAACTTTGTATATAAAATTCCCCTAGGTAAATATCCCCTCCGTGGCAATATAGCCATATTTTTATAAGTCCGGGAAAAAATGGTCCATCTGGGGCTGTTTTTAGCCCATCCGTGTCCAAGCAGGGATTAATTTGACACCTGGCCAGATTAATAACCTCTTCCCTAGCCCTAAAACCCTCAAAAACCCACCTTTTTGCCCCCTTATCCTAAGTTTCGGGCATAAATTGCTGAAACCCGCGCTCATTAAACCTATGTTTCACCCTTATACTAAAGTCCCTAGCGCAAATACACTAACCTGCGCTCAAAAAACCCATAAACCCGCCATTCCCTAAGTCTAAACTACCCGCGCGCCGTATTAAAAGGGGAATATTCTGCGCATATCCCCCGCCCTAACCCGCCGTCGCCTCGTCCTTCCTGCCAGCCGTCCGATCGTCCTGCACCCAGATCGACGGTGGGCGGGCCGTCCCATCTCCAAAACGCCCGAGCTTTAACGTCCGGGAGATGGGCAGTATTGCCGCCGTACCTCCCGCCACGCGTCAGCTCCTGGGCTGTGGCGGAGCCCCCTCCCCTAAAACCGCTCTCCCCCAAAGGCGGTGCACCACAAAACCACTTACCGCCCCCTGCCCAGTGACATCACCGCTTACGTCACCCCCTGCACAGTCACCGCGACACGTCAACTGCCTGCGTGGCCTCCTGCCACCGTGTCGTCGAGTCATCTGCCTGCGTGGCCCCTTGCCACGTGTCATGCCACGTCACCATCCGTACATGATGACGTCATGTTGATGTCATCCCGCCCCGTCATCATGTTGACGTCATCGCTGACGTCACCCGCCGTATAATGTCACGTCATGCTGATGTCATCAGCTTTTTGGCGCGAATGAGCAAAAATCACACTTCGAAGCCCCGGAATCAGTTTCTGAGGCAATTTTTGATGAGCGATTTGCGCATCGCAGGATTTTTTAGGCCGAAATGGAGAATCTTCAGGGAATCTTTTCATTATGCAGGCTCGAAAGGCGCTAAATCACCCATTTTTCTCCACAAAGCTTGCCGGAAGAAGCAGAAGACAGTTTTAAGGGAACAGAGGCCGAACAATAGCCATTAACTTGTGATTAGACCCGCAGCAAAGGAGGAAAGCGACCCAGTTTATTTGTCAGAGAGTATCAGAGGAAAGAGAAGCAGCAAAGTGTACCAGTTAAATTATTTAATGAAAACCTTCAGTTCCCAAAGCAGGTTAACATTGAATGGCCGCCAATTAAGTCAAATCAAGCGGTGAAAGCCCATCTTTACCTTCAAATCACGATTAAGGCATTCAAAGCCACAGGACAGCAAAGAAGCAGAAACCCATGCACAATTATTGCAGAAGCACCTGCACCAAGCCACCAAGGACTACATAAGTTATTCAGTTTTGATACGGCCGCCCTCAGCACAGCCCGAGTTATTTCATGCATTTATTTCTGGTAGAGTTAGGTCAATTAATTATTCTTCATGACCTGATTAGGTCAAGATGTAAAAAAGAACTCTGTAGATAGCTTTGCCCTATATATACCGCCCTCTGTATAGTTTTAAGGGTTGGTTGATTGAGAATTTTCACTAGAGACTCGCATTGTATACCTGAGTTTGTTTCTATAATCAAAGATTGCTGAAAGCTTGGAGGGCAAACTGTCTGTTGTAAATGAATGTTTTGGAGATATGAAGATGGAATTCTTGTGTTGCAGCCTGAAGCAATAAGTGCATCTTACCTCTGTTTTATTGTTTCCCACTATCTAAATAGCAGAAAGAAAGAATAGCCTAGAATTAGTTTAAATGCTCTCTATGCTCAATTTCTGCTATTTCTTTATGTTTTCCTTTGAATGAATTGGTTATGAATATGAATTCCTCCTGGCTCATGTTTACCCCGATTCACCTGTGTTTGCCAATTATCTAGGGATTCTTTACTGCGCCTAGGTAGCGCTCTGTTACTTCCTCTGTTAAGCTGATTGAGAGATTCTTAACTGCCTCTCATTACTTAGCATTATTTCCATCATTTAAACCTAGAATATTGTTTCATGCTCGGCTATCTTGCTCTATTTTCCCTCTCTTGTGACCGAAGAAGTGCACCAGCAGTTCTCCTCCTCGACTCCACGCCCAATGGTTTGAAACTTCCAGATTATACCTTGCCTCTCTATCTGAAAACATCAATTTTCCCACCAAAAAACAAAACAAAACCCTCTGAACTCAAGACCTAGCCTAAAATCCTTTTCAACAAAGCTAAATCATAAAGAGAGAGCCCTCTCCGATTGTAGGTTGGCTAGAACCTGCAGTCCAAAGTTGGTTTGTGGTTACCTCGGCCGTATCCTTTTCCGGAGCTTAAGGACAACCTGAGTGATAACATGACACACATGTGATACATATGAAGAAATGTGATGTGAATAAGACAATTTTAGAGGGGCACATTAAACTAAGGTTTATAGTATATTGCCAATGTCTTTTTTACAATTGTTTTCTTTTGTTGTGAATCTCAACTAAAGACATAAACTTGCTATCTTTGCAATTTATAGATTATTTAATATTTGAAGATGAAGATTTAACTAGAATATGACCCTATTAATACATTAATAATATACTTATTAAATTAGTCTATTAATATTAATATTAATAAATTAATATTTATGTATATACTAATATAATATAATATATAATATTATGTTTTTAATATATTAATGTGTTTAGCCTATTTATTAATAACAAAGTATTAATAAGTTAATATTAATGTAATATATTAATTTATTATGGAAATATATATATATATTGTATTAATATCAATATATTAATAATAATACTAATATACTAATCAAGTAAGCAAATATTTTGAATCAAAACACTTTTGAGTTATTGCTTATTATTCCTAGATTCTGATTGTGTGAGTGTGGTTAATCTCACTGAAATATCACCTGTTATATTTTATAATTTAAATATGATTGATCTTAGTTATATGTTTGACCACTAGATTTATTAACCACAATTTTAGTGAAATATCACCTATTATATTTTATAATTTAAATATGATTGATCTTAATTATATGTTTAACCACTAACTTTAGTTTTTAATGAAAATTTTAAATTACAAACAACAAATTTTTATTATTAAAAAAATTAGATTTGATATGAGTTAAAATTATATTTACAATTTTTTTTACTTATTTAAATATTTAAAAACTAAATTAAAAAAATAATTAAATTTTAATTTTATTTAAATATTTTAATTTAAAATAATAATAATAATAATATTTAATAAATATTTTAATTTATCTAAAATATTTATATTTTTATGTATTTTTTAAAATTACATTCATCTTGCCTTTACGAATTACATCATGACGATGATTACTCGGAGGCTCTGCAACTTGTTCCAGGGTTGGCGTTAGGGTTTGACGTTGGGTACCATGGCAGGAGGCACAGGGGGGAGTGTTGCTCCCTCCTACAGTCAAGCAGTCACAGATAGAAGCAAGGACGTTAGAAAGCAGCGCTTCAAGAAACCTTTGGAGAAGACAACAGAGGCAAGTAACACGGAAATACTGGGAAGAAACAGACCTCATGAATAGGAAGGGGAGCAGCAGGAAGCTAGTAAGGAGAAGGAGAAAGGGGGTAGCAGTAAAAAAACCACTTCTATAAGGACAATTGGGGTATGTAAACCCAAGTCGAACATCATTCCCTGGGTCATCTTAAGCGACCCAACGCTACAAGTGCATAGGGATCACATGGTGGAATATGCGGTTATATGCAAATTCATGGGGTTATGGCCGACGGAGAGGGCGCTGCATGTATGGATAAGGAGCCACTGGAAACCAAAGGGAGAAATAAAACTTCATCTGGGATCTAAGGGCTTCTTCACAATAGTTTTCACAAGCCTAGAGGATAAAGATAGAGTGTTTGAAGGAGGACCATACTTCTACGCGGCTACAGGCCTCTACATGCGGCCATGGATGATGAACTTTGTCCCAGAACGCGAAACATTCACATCGGTACTGGTATGGATTAGACTATACTCCCTTCCTCTGGATTATTGGCTACCAGAATCTCTGAAAACAATAGGCAACAAACTGGGGCATTTCCTAAAGATCTTAGATGCGACTCTGAAAGGAAAATACACCTCCTTCGCCCGGATATGTGTGGAAATGGACTTATCTGGAGCACTTCTGGATGCGATAATTTTAGAAGTATATGATGAAGAATGGGTGCAGGCGGTGGACTATGAGCACATCCCATTTAGGTGCCGCAAATGCCATGAATATGGGCATCTATATGAAGACTTCCCAACAAACAATATGGAGAGAAATGTGAAAACAATGGTGGATAAAAATCCCGAGGGTTTCACTAAGGTTGGGGGTAAAGGGAAAGGCAGGGAGTGGCCACAAAAAAAGGTCAATGAGGAAAGACAACTGAGCCACAATAGCTTTAAGATCCTAGAAGAAGAAGATGGAAATAAAGAAACTAACAAGGAAACAGAGAACATTATCACTGAGAAGGAAAGGGATGCTAGCATGGAAAAAATCATAGAAATCAGCTAGCAAAAGGAGGATCTGCTAAGCAATATGGAGATAAGTAGGGACCATGAGATGACTCCAAGTGAGGCGGGAACGGAGGAACATGAACTGCAGGAGACTCTAGAAAGGGGAAATATAGATCTAGAGAAATTTCTGGAACAAGGGATGACCAAAGGAGTGGACTCCCTGCCAAAAGAGGAATATGATAGGGTTCAACAGCTCTTCCTATGGAGATCACAACCGAAGGGCTCTGGAGTCAAAATAAATCATGATAGCCAGGAGCATAGAGGGGTCAAAATGATGGAGGAGATATAGGCACAATCTCCAAAGAACCCAGGCAGGAAAAGAGGAAGAAAAAGACAGAAGGAGTTGCTGAACGAATGTGGGAAACTCTTGATCAACTTAGGTAAGATGAAAGATCTCACCAGTTATTCCTTTACCAACCTTTCTTAATGAAGCTCATAACCTGGAATATTATAGGCATAAGAAATAGAAGGAAACAAAGAAATCTCAGTAATAGAATAAAAGAAGAAAAACCAGATATGGTTTTTATTCAGGAGACAAAATGTTCGATGGATAAGATTAGAGAAATTCATAATAAATGGCTAATCAAGTATGAGTATTTAGAGGTTAAAGCAAATAACTCGGCGGGGGGGATTCTTACGCTTTGGGATCCCCAGAAATTTGGAATCCTGGATGCTGAAGTGTCCAGGAACTATCTTTCTTTGGTATGTCAACCTTTAGGTGATCAGAAGATATACATGATCACAAATGTCTATGGACCTCAAAAGCTAGAAGATAAAATTAGGCTTCTCACCTCCCTTGAGGAACTAAGAGAAAGACACCCTAGTATGCCCTAGATCATTGCAGGAGATTTCAATATGATAAGATATCTTACAGAGAAAAAAGGTGGTATCAGACAGCTAGGCAAAGACTCCATGGCCTTCCAGAACTTCATAAGGAACATGGGGTTAGTGGACACTGAAACAATTAATGGGACCTTCACCTGGAACAACAAGAGGGGAGGGGCTTCACAAATCGCCTCTAAACTCGATAGATTTATCATTTTAGAGGACCTCTTTCTTTCAGGCCCTGCCATGTCAGCTTCTATTCTTCCCTTTGGAGGTTCGGACCATTGGCATGTACAACTGGAAGCCACTTTTATGTGTACACCAAGAAACAGACCCTTCAGATTTGAAAATGCCTAGCTCTCTCACCCTGAATTCACCAACAATATTGACAAATGGTGGAGAGAGGATCTAAACATTCAAGGCACTAGAATGTTCCTACTCCAACAAAAACTTAAACATATCAAATCTAGGTTTAAATATTGGAACAAAAAGGAATTTGGCGATATATTCAAAGCCAAAAGAGAAGTTGAGCAGAAACTCTAGGAGATCAATCAGATCAGCATCACAGATGGCTTTACCGAGGAGCGGGAAAAGATAACTGACTCTCTGCAGGAATAATGGGAAGATCGGTGTAGGCAAGAGGAAATTTTCTAGAGACAGAAGTCGAGGGTGCAGTGGATTAGAGAGGGAGAAAGAAACACGAAGTTCTTTCATAAATCCACCATGGATCACAGGGCACACAACATAATCACAAAGCTCAAAGATTCTCAAGGGATAGAACTTGCCTCTCACAAAGATATGGAATCTGTCCTTGTTCAACACTTCCTCAGTATAGCAGAGGAGCCTTTGGTGGATAGATCCAGGTTCATCAACAATTTCACTCAGTACATCCCTCAGCTGGTGACCAGAGAGGACAACCACAATCTTAACAGGCCAGTTTTGGAAGAGGAGGTCAGTGAAGTGATTAATGAAATGCAAAATGGAAAAGCTCCAGGCCCGGATGGGTTCAATGTAGACTTATTCAAAGCCTGCTGGAAAACAGTCAAACAGGATATCCTTGAGGTGGTGGAAGACTTAAGAAGATCCAAAAAGGTTCAAAAGGCTCTTAATGTTTCCTTCATAGCTTTAATCCCAAAACAGGAAAAAACCATGACTCCGGATGGATTCAAGCCCATAGCTTTATGTAATGTGGTGTACAAAATTATTTCCAAGGTGATCGCCAATAGACTCAAGCCCCTCTTACCAGCTCTCATCTTAGAGGAGCAAATGGGCTATGTGGAAGGAAGACAAATCCTCAATAACATCATCCAAGCTCACGAGGTGGTACACTCTCTCAAAAGCAACAAACAAGCTAGTATGATCATTCAGCTGGACCTAGCAAAAGCCTACGACAAGCTAAGTTGGTCTTATATAAGGGTAGTTCTAAGAGCATATGGCTTCGACCAAAACTAGATAAGATGGGTTATGGCACTAGTTACCACGACCAGTTTTTCCATCCTGCTCAATGGCGCTCCTTCAAGAACTTTCACACCCTCCAGAGGTCTCAGACAAGGGGATCCGCTCTCACCCTTCCTCTTTGTTCTAATGATGGAAGGGCTAGGCAGAGCGATTAAAATGGAAAATGCTGAAGGAAGAATCCAGGGTATCAAACTCACCTTGGATGGAGAGGCAAATACTCATCAAAAATTCGTGGATGACACAATGTTGCAGGGCATACCCACAGTCAAGGAAGCCAGAGCAATCAAACAAATCTTAAATGACTTTTCTATGGCAGCTGGCACAAAGGAAAGTCTCAACAAATCAAAAGTTTTTTTCTTTAAAACTAACATTGCTATTCAAAGAAACATCACCAAGATTCTTGGGTTTCAAAGGGACTGGTTACCTTCCAAATATTTGGGCATACCTCTCACATATAAGCCTCAAAGAAAGGGAGAATGGGAGCCAATAATAAATAAACTTTAGGACAAGATCAGAAAATGGACATGCAGGTCTTTAAATTTGGCGGGGCGCCTTGTGCTCACACAAGCTATCTTGCAGGCAATTCCCATTTTCATGTTCTCAGCTCTTCCTGCTCCTAAAGGAGTTCAGCAACAGATCAGGAGCATACAAAGGGATTTTCTATGGGGCAAAGGAGAAGAGAAAAAGAAATGGGCTCTAGTGGCCTGGGACAAGATCTGCAAACCCAAGAGCCATGGCGGTTTGGGGCTTCATGACCCTGAAACCCTCAGCAGAGTTTCAAGAGCTAAACTTTGGTGGAGGTGGATCAAGGAATCGGCAACCCCCTAGGCCAAGATTTGGAAACAAAAATATGCCAAGAATTGGCAAGAGAAGGATCACATTCGAATGTCAGGGCATATTAAGGGCTCCCACATTTGGAACCTTGCCTGGGAAAATAAAGGTATTGTACAGCAACATAGTTTCTGAGAGATCCGAGATGGGAACCTGCCTCGGTTTTGGGAGGATAACTGGCAACAGGAACCTAACGTGTATAAGGATGAATTAGCAACTCTCAAGCATGATAACGATAACAAAGGTCTATGCATGGTAAATGACTTCTGGGACCAGGTAAGGAACAATGGAAAATGGAGAATTTGGAAGGATCTAGGCCACAGTGAAGAGAGCCCTCTGAAGGCCCAAGCAGACTCTCGTGCTCAAGAGCTAGAACATAGGAGGATTTTGGTTTCCTCCTTGCCTGACAACTAAGATGGGGAAGGAACATCGAAGGAAACTTCAACCTCAAAGAAGCTAAATAGGTAGTAACAGGGTTTAACTACCAAAACCCTAATTAGGTATGGAAGAATCTTTAGCAGAGCCCCCACGGGATGAAAATAAAGTTATTCATTTGGCTAGTTCATCAAAGGAAATTTTTAACTTGGGAGAATATCCTGAAAAAAGGCTTCATTGGCCCATCCAAATGTTATTTATGTGGCTTACAAGAGGAGACGATGGATCACCTTCTCAACCTCTGCCCTTTCACCTCTACTGTGTGTGAATGGGTGGCTTCAATCTTTAGGCACACTGGTAGGGATAGACTCAGCATCTCCAACACTTTGAAGAATTGGAGGAAAAACCTCTCAGGGAATGGAATCATCAATAAATCCTGGACTCTGGTTCCAGGCTTTGTTATCTGGGATGTTTGGAAAGAACGTAATAGTAGGATCTTCAAGAACAAAGCAAGAAAGCCCCAGCACATAATTGATCAAATTTTAAGGCAGCTCAAAGACACAGTCAAAAGCTTGTTGTGGAAACTTCCCACAGACCCTCCTCTGCCCCAAGATGTGTGTATACTACTGCATTTGGGTCTCCAGTCTATAGGCCCGCAGGGCATAATTAAGGGTGTGAGCCAAATAAATGCAGATATAAATATTTGGAAGCCTCCTCCACATGGTTTCCTAAAAGTCAATATAGATGGAGCGTCTAAGGGCAACCCAGGGTTAGCTGGTTTTGGGGGTGTTATAAGAGATGAATATGGACGAATAAAGGAGATCTTTCATGGCCACTTGGGGAAGGCCACTAATAACATGGCAGAACTCATGACCTTAGAGCAATGCCTAGAATTCTTGGTGAACTCAAACTCACACAATGTCATCAATGAAGTAGATTTAGAATTGATTATTAGAGCGGCCAAGAAAATATGCAATGGTACGGCACCGGATAAAGTGTCGAAACATTGGAGGCTATCACAGGTCTTTCTCCGTATTTATACCCACCTGCAAACCTTAAAATCTGCACACTTTGTCCATGTAAAAAGAATAGCTAATATGTTAGCTGATTGGCTGGAGAATGAAGGAGTGATTAGTAAGGAAAGGGACACTTGGCTCATTTGGGAGCTGATACCCCCAGGCAAACTGTTAGAGGATTGCCTCTGTCAGGCTACCAAAGATAGGGATTGTTGGATCGACAGGCTGGATTGATGAGGCTCAGGAGACAGGCGGGAGTACATGGTTGCTTAACTATTTGCTTGTTGATTGGCAGTGGTCGATCAGTATTCCAACAGATTTGAGCGGATGGTCGAAGACAACGAAGGAAGACCAAGGACGCAGTGGCGTGGAGATTAATTTTGGACCGATAGATCTCGGTTGAATCAGATCTATGGTGTTTGGGCGAGGAAGTTACTCGACAGTTAATGAGAAGAAGTGGGTTGGAGAAACCCACAAGTGGATTTTGGGCGGAGGAAAGGTTGTAAGCGGTAATTCCCCATTGGCTCCGATTCCATACACATAGTGACACGTAACAGCAAGATGAGAGAGGGAAACCACTTTTCGGGCGGATTTGGAGTGTGCAAGTTAACCGGCCGAAATAGGTGTGAGCCGTTAGATCTGGTGGAGCGAGATCGACGATTGACAGTCGAGGAGCTTGTTTTGAAGTCGGGAAGGGTTGTGACCGTTGGATCTTGAATAGATCAACGGTGTAGAAGTGCCAACGATTCTTTTGAAGGGCGGATCTCAAACTTTTATAAATTTTGGCTTGAGTTATCATTGGGTCTGGAGTAGTAGAAATGAGTTGGGAAACCCACAAGTGGATTTCGGGCAGAGGAAAAGTCGTAAATGGTATTTCCCAGTTGGCTCTGATTCCACTCACTCAGTGACACGTATCAGCAAGGTGAGAGAGAGAAACCACTTTTCGAGCGGATTTGAAGTGCACAAGTTAACCGGCTAAAATATGTGTAAGCCGTAGATCTGGCGGAGCAAGATCGACGGTTGATAGTCGAGGAGCATGTTTTGTAGTCGGGAAGTGTTGTAACCGTTGGATCTTAGATAGATCAACGGTGAAGAAATGCCGTCATTTCTTTAGAGTGGTGGATTTCAAATTTTTTACATTGTGGTTTGTGTTACCGTCGAGGTTGGATTAGTGGAAGTTTAGCGGAACTCTGCGACTTTTGGAGGGGTTTGTTAGTTTTACAGAAGCTCTAAAGTTGTCAGTGGATGACAGAGAGTCCTTGGGAGTTTAACACTCCTTCCTATATTCAAGTTTCTGGAAATCCATGTGAATTGGTTTGATCCTGGCTTTGTTTTTCCTGTTGATAGCATTCCCACAACAAGTTGGTTCTTGTTTGGATCTTTGCACTTGCAAAAACGTGTAACATATGTAATGTACTTGTATGGTTAATAAAAAGCTCATACTTACTTGACCAAAAAAAAATTACATTCATCCTAAAATAATACTATACTATCCTATGGCATACAAAATCTAATGAATGCTAAATCCTAACTTAAACTATCAATATACACATTACAACATATATATATATATATATAAATATAATTTTACCCTGGAGTTTTAAATCACAAGATATATATCCCAATATATACCACGTTAATTTCTATATAAAGTATATATTATTTACCTTGTCCATAAATATTTCTTATTGCTACCTGGTTTTGATTTCATTACTTTTATCTCCTCGCCACTTCGTAATGATACCAGAAAATGGCAGTGATTGAAACCTTAGCTAGCACGGTGCATCATTAATCAGATCTGCAATCCAGATTATGACTCCCAATTTTTATGTTTTAAAAGTCTAATTTTAATAGTTATATATTATTTTATTAATATATTCAAAAATTCAATCTAAAATATTAAATTAAAATTTATTATTACCCATTTTCGATAATAAAAATAAAATAAAAGATTCATAAATACAATCCTGTTGGAAAAACCTGGGGAGACAGGAGCACATGCATTGATGAGGACAGACAGTGAAAGGTGACGGAGAAAAATCAGTACGGTGTCGTGTACTTTTCATCTAACCCAAGATTGCCGAATCTCAACACTGCTTTTGCTTGAAATACGTGGCACTTTTAGTACCGACCGTGTTGTCCTAAAATTCCTGGGTACAGATCAAAAATATTTCTCGATACTAATCAAATCGAACTGTTGCCGCTGTTAGCGGTCATGGTATTTTCAGAGAGCGTAGTTTAACGAGGGGAGGGGAGGGGAGGAGATGTATGTAAAGATATGGAAATTATGATTATATTTAGAGAAAATCGGCAAAGATTTTTGTAAATCTAAATTATGGTTATTAAATTTAAAATATTAGGTGTCCTAGAAGTTTTTGATGGCAGTGAATCTATTTCCACCATTAAAAACACGATTTAAACACTCCCTTTACAAGAGTTTTGAAATTTTTTTGCCCAGATTCCCGCATTTTTGGTTGTCCGGGCAATTCCTCCGCCTCATTAGTTGTGAAAACCATAGTTATTAGATTTAAAAGAAAAAATTTCCATTATATAAAATTTAATATGGAAAATTTTTGACAATATAATCTTAAAAAAATTAATATATTATTTATTTATTTTTTTCAAAATTTTTGAAAATTAAATTAAATGATGATTATATTTAAAATTTAAAAAAAAAAAATATTATATCTTCCTTCAAATATATCTTTGTTTACGCATCTCCAACTTTAACTTCTCATGTTTATAAAGGTGATTCAAAAATAATGAACCACAAAATGCATCAAATTTGTTAATACTGAGAAAACACAGTGAAATCTATTCACATTAATATCTATTCACATTAATAACAAAACCCCAAATTTGAAGTTGAATATAAAGAATGAGACACTCCCATTGGAAAATTTTAGGGGCTAATATTGGCAAGTGTTTTCATGCTTTTTTCGAAAAAAAAAAATTAGCCAATTACCATTTTTTCTAAAAAAGATTCGCCCAAATTTTACAATATAAAATTATTTTATCTTAAAATTGCCAACATTATATAGAGAATATATATATAAAACCATTATAGATTTGAACAATTTTATAGATATATCAATAAACATTTTATAGTTTTGCATATTAGGACCTAGTGAGATTCGTCAATATTTTAAAACTTCAAGATCATTTTCCATCCTTAAAATTTTCCATATACAGTAGATTTTAAAAATAAGTGATCTCTAAATACCATAGAATTTATGTCTCAATCCCTGTTCTTATTAGATTCAAATTTATTTAACAATAAGTATGTGTACATATTATCTTTTGTGTAGAACATAGAAAATGATCCCCTCTAATTTGAATTCTTGACTTTGTTTTCAGTGCTATAGTCCAAACTAATAATTGCTATTATTAAAAAAATAAAAAAGTAAATGAATTTTTTTTTTAAATATAAAACTTATTTTTTTTGTTGTGGTAATAAGAAAATTATATTTTTTTAATAAAAAAATTAATGTTATTTAAATGCAATTTTTTAATATAGAAATTTTATAATTTTTTGAATAGAGAAATTATAGTTTTTCATATTTTTTAATACAAAAATTTTCATCAATATTTAAATAAAATACTTATATTTTCTTAAAAACAAAAAAAAAAGACTTATTGCAACTTTTTAATATAGAAATTTTATAATTTTTTTAATATAGAAATTTTATAACGTTTTTAATATAGAAATTATGTTTTGTTATAATTTTAATATTTTAATAAAAGAATTATATTTTTTAATTAAAAAACTTAATATTATTTAAGTGCAACTTTTTAATATAGAAATTTTATAATTTTTTAACATAAATATTATAGTTTTTCATGATTTATAATAATAAATTTTTGGATTTTTAATAGAAAATTTAAATCTATAAATTTTTATCATAAATATTATAGTTTTTCATAATTTTTAATGATGATGATGATGATGATGATGGTTAACGTCCACTGAGACCAATAATGATCTATCAGACCTAAAAAGACAAATTATTTATTTTGATTTAAGATTCTATTCCTATGCTCAAAAAGCTTGGAGAGAAGCCTCTCGAGTTCACTATAATTTTGGCATTGTAAAATGCTAGGAAGGTCAGTATTGTAACAAAGGTTGTGAAATTGAGATCTAATGTGGTTGTATGCAGGGCACTCTAAGAGGAAGTGGTTTTCATCCTCGATGCTCCTATTCTCACAAATATGGCAGATCCTTTCTATCCATGGCATTTTAGGAACTGTCCAACGGCCAGTTTCACTATGGAGCTCATGAGAATTCGTTCTAATCTTTGCTATATTAATTTTCTTCTTTGAGCTAGTTAAAATAGAGAGATACTTTTGATCTTCAAGGGTGGGGTTGATGACCCTCTTATAATAACTTAATTTTCTTTTAGACGCTAAATCTTTCTCACACCACAATTTTTCTTTGAACTTAGAAGTAACAATATCTTTAATGTTATTTATGTTTTGCAAAGCATCATTCTCATTGATCTCCCAATAGTTTAACCAGGCCCTTGTGTCCTTATGCCATTCTCGGTTAAGCCTTAAGTGGTTTTGGCTAGAATTTAAAGCTAGCTTAGGAAGTCTATGATTGTCTATGTTATTGAGCTTGTGCTTGTACACCAGAAACCTGAACATAGCAAGGCTCTCAATAGGAGAAAGACCTGCTTCTATAAAACTTTAATATAAGGCCTATTAATATAAAAACTTTAATATAATTTAAGACCTGTTAATATAAAACTTTTCATGATATTTAATATAAAAATTTTGGATATTTAATATAAAACTTAAATTTTATAATATTTTAACATAAATACTATAGTTTTTCATAATTTTTTTGGATTTTAATATAAAACTTTTAGTCAAAAAGAAAAATCCGTATATTGAACCTATTTTTTACACGAATCGAACCTTACGGGCGAATTTTCGGATTTTTAGGTTCGATATGGCCGAACTTTGTGACTCTACTGAAAACCATTCATATGGTACTTGCGACGAGCTTATGTCGATTGCAGGTTCTTTTGGATTGTCGACGTGGCCAACCGGGCCCCTCCATTTCTCCGTTGCCGTGTGTTGTCCGTTTACATAAACATACGGAGATCACATTCCCTGCCAAATCCGGAAAACTCGGAATCACTTCACGTCTGTATCCGTATTTCGTAGGGACTCGCCTAGACTGCCGAGCACTATTTCATATTTTAAAATATTTTGTTTAAAATATGAAACTAAAAAGTTAAAATTTAAATATTTAATTTAATGAATATTTTAACTTTTTAATTTTTTCAACAAATTAATATCAATATTTAATTACATAATTTTTGGTGAAATTTGCAATTAAATCTAATTAGGCATCTCAACCATTGATATTTGCAATTTTAATAATCTTTTTTTTAATGTTTTTAATTCTCAATATCTTAATTGTTTAACTTATCGAGACATCATATATCATAAATAAGATTTGAATTTGGATAGAGATCCTAACAATTTATCCTTTATCTCAACCACTGATATTTACAATTCCAATAATTCATTTTCTTTTAATGTTTTTAATTATTAATATTTTAAATTCTTAATTTATGGGATCATCATAAATATTAGTCATGTCATAAATAAGATATGAACTTGACAGAGATCATAAAAAAATATCCTTTCCACCATTTGAGCTAGACCAAAGGAAATTTCAAAGTTGAATTGATTATATGAATTTTTTAAAAATTAATTTAAACTCTTCATTTCTCCATTTTAAGAAAATTTCATTATGATCTACATAAAATTTTAAAAATAATGATAAAATTGAAATCAATTGATTATATCTTCACTATAATAACAATGAATACATAGTTGCAGAAGAGGGAAGTAAGATCACAACTAGAGATTTTTCGCTACCTTCTGCCTCCCCGAGCTCTGTGCGTTGCATCATGCTCTCATGGGCTAGTTGGCCGCCCTAGGGCTATGCCCCTCTGCGCCCCTCAGCCATGGATGAGCTAGGCTCGTTCCAGGCTCCTCCTATCAGCCTTCCGTCCTCCCCCAAGGCTGAAGACATCGCGTTCAAGTCTCTTCTGGCTTCGTTGCCAACCAAGAAGAAACCGAATGCTTCGAAGTTTGTTAAAAAGCTGGAAAATATACTGGAGGTCTCCCTCCTTCCGAAAGGACCAATCAAGGTTGCTCTGTCGGTGGCAGAGAGGGCCCTGGTAGGACAGTTCACTGGCCTTTGGCCTTCTCCCAAAGCCACGGAAGCCTGGGTATGCAGAAACTGGAGACCATTAATCAAGCAAAGTGTCACCTCGTATTTTCTAGGGCGAGGTTATTTCCTGTTTGAGTTTATCTCAAAAGAAGACAAGGATCTCATCTTCAAGAATGGGCGTTATTTTATGGGCCGTCAAGGTCTCTATTTGAACAGATGGAATGCCAATTTTGACCTAGCTAAAGATGTTCCGTCGGCTGTTCCAGTGTGGGTAAGGCTTCCAAATCTCCCCGTGCATTACTAGAACTGGGACTCCCTCCAACATATAGGTAACGCACTGGGAAAAATCATAGATCGCGCAAACATCAAGGATCAATATGACTGCACTCGGATCTGTGTCGAAGTGGATCTAGAAGTGGGACTGCCGGAGGCTATAAAGATAAATGTAGGAAGCTGGACTCATGTGCAAAAACTTGACTATGAGCAGCTTCCTTTCAAGTGCCACAAGTGCCAGGAATACGGACATTTTGCCAAGAACTGCACAAAAAATGAAGAGGCGACGCAAGGAAAGGAAGAAGGATGGAAGCAAGTCAAAAGGTCAAGGGCTAACCCTAAACCCTCAAACCCTCCTGGAGCTACAAAAGGAAAAGGGCTGCAGCCTTCTTCTAGTGGCCAAGGACAACCAAAGGCACAAGAGAATGCGTTCGCCCCTCTTTCCTCTACCTCAACTGAAGTGCATGAAACAGAACAGCAACAGAAGGAGGCAAATGAGAAAGAGATTCTTGAAAATTTCAGGGAAGGTGAGAGCACAACAGTAAGCCCTAAGGAAAAGGTTACAGATATGGAAGAGGAAGACCTAGATTCGGAAGAATTTGAGGAGGAAGGAGAAATAGGAGACTCCCAAACAATGTCCCACAGATCGACAAGAGGAAGGAAATCTGACTGAGAAAAAAGAGAGCGAGAAACATATAAAGACAAACTCCAAGGCAGCCAGCCAACGTTGGAGAAGCTGCTAGCAAAGACACCAAATATTACAAGAAGCCATGGACTGGGGCCCAAAGGGGCCACCCATTCTCAGAAAGGTAAATAATGAATATTGTCTCCTGGAATTGCAGGGGGTTGGGGAGCAAGCAAAAAGAGGAAGCAATGAGAAGTTTGATTAGAATAGAAACCCCAGACATCCTTCTGGTCTAGGAGACTAAGTTGGAGGAGAAGAGCTTCCTCCAAGTAAGCAGGAACCTTTGGAGAAAAAGTGGAGGGCAGGCTATCTCAGCCCGAGGTGCATCGGGAGGGTTGGGAGCTCTCTGGAATGAAGACAAGTTGGAATTGGTCAATGGAAGGTAGAATACACACTGGCAGCTTATGCAACTCATAAGCCGAGAAACAAGGGAGGCCTTTAGCCTCTTTAATGTGTATGTGTCGATAAACGCAGGGGAAAAGAAGTAGTGTTGGGACTCAATCAAACTCATGGCTGAGGAAGAAAAGTTGAGAAATATTATTATCGCAGGGGATCTGAATATAACATTAAGCTCCTCCGAGAAGAGAGGTGGCAGCATAGTAAGAGATCCAGCGAGGGAATGGGTGGAGGACATCATGCAAGATTAGGATCTGCTCGACATCAAGCCTTTGAAAGGTAAGTATACTTGGTCAAATAAAAGAATTGGCCCTGGCCATATTGCTGCGAGATTAGATAGATTTCTTATTCAAAGTTCCTATCTTCTCCTTGGTTTAGAAGCTAGGATGCTCATTCTTCCATGCAGTATTTCGGATCACAAGCCCATAAGGCTGGAACTCTCAGCACATAGAAATTTTGGGCCCATTCCTTTTCGATTCAGTGCTCTATGGATAAGGCATCCAGACTTCATGGACAAGGTTAAAGAGAGTTGGAATCGGCCTGTCACAGGGTCTCCTTTCTTTGTATGGGAAGAAAAATTAAGAAGAGTAAAGGCTGCTTTGAAGAGCTGGGCTAAAACTCTTCCAAATCCGGCTGATGAAAGGAGGATGGCCCATGCCTCCCTCGAGAAGCATCAACTGCAGATGGAAGAGGAGGAACTCACGGAGGAATCGACAGTCATAGAAGGAAATCTGCAGCAAAAATTCCACAAAGCCTATTTGCAAGAGGAAGAATATTGGAGGCAGAAATCCCGTAGCCTATGGTTGAAAGCGGGAGACAGGAATACCTCCTTCTTCCACAAGCAGGCCCAAGCTAGAAGGTCCTTCAACACAATTTCTGAAATAAAAGAAGATCGAGTTACCCACAAGGACTTTACAAGTATCAAAGGGGCTGCCTTCTCCCACTTTGAGAATCTATATAGTGAAGTCGAGGTAATGAGACAGGACACTATGTTCTTGGACGTTGTCCCCCCAAGATCTCTTCAAACATGAATCAACAGCTGGAAGCTAAAGTCACCAGAAAAGAGATAAAGGTTGCGCTCTATGAAATGGAGCCGGACAAAGCCTTGGGTCCGGATGGCTTCACTGCCAAATTCATCCAAGTCTGTTGGCAAATAGTGAAGAAGGATCTGCACAGAATGGTATCCAAATCTCAAAGCTGCCAGAAAATTGGAGGAAGCACGAATTCTGCCTTTCTCGCCCTCATTCCAAAGGAGAAGGGAGCCAACACCTTTAATAGGTTTCGACCGATTTCGTTATGCAACATTGGCTACAAGCTTATAACAAAAGTGATTGCCAACAGATTGAAGGTCCTCTTGTCCTTCATTATTCCTAAAAACCAAGGGGGGTTTGTTCAGGGTAGGCAGATCGTGGACAACATAATCCTTGTGCAAGAGGCGATTCATTCTAGCTTGCAGTGGAAAGAAAAAGGTATGGTGATCAAGCTGGACCTTGCTAATGTGTTTGACCGAGTTCGTCACAAGTTTCTCTTTGACGTAATGCACAAGTTTAGGTTTGGTCAGGAGTTTATCAGATGGGTCCAGGCTTGCATCTCTGAGCCCTGGATTGCCCCTCTAGTGAATGGAAGAGCAACGAAGTTCTTTAAAGCCTTTAGAAGGCTGCGCCAGGGCTGTCCTCTTTCTCCTCTTCTTTTTGTTTTGCAAGCTTCAGTTCTGAGTTTCTATTTAGAAAAGTGCCAGGTGGACCAAGAAATTATGGGCCTTAGGATTGCCCGAGGTGTCAAGGATATTAATCACGCATTGTTCGCTGATGATTCTCTTTTGCTGGGTGCTGCCTCCATATACTCTGCCTCCAGATTCAGAAAAGTGATGGAAGATTTCTGTGATACCTCGGGCAGCCAACTAAATGAAGGGAAATGCCATTTTTATGGCTGGAATATCTCCAACAGCGAGCTCTCCTTAATTTCCAGATGTTTGGGTTTCGCTGGCTCTGCTTCTTGGAACTCCTTCATCTATTTGGGCCTTCCTATCTTCCAAAGGAGGCACTCCAGTAAATATTGGCTCCCAATGGTCGAGAAATTCAAGAAAAAAATTCAGTCTTGGGGCTTCTCATGGTTGAATCTAGCTGGGAAGACAATGCTTATTAAATCTGTCCTTACCAGCCTGCCCATCTTCCGTTTCTCAGCCATGTTGGCTCCCTCTAGCATCCTCAAGAAGATGGAGGATTGGATTCGAAGGTTCTTTTGGAAAGGAGGCAAGCAAAATGACAGGAAAATCCCCCTTGTCAGTTGGGACAAAGTTGCCAAACCTCTGCTAGAAGGAGGTCTAAACTTCAAGGACCCGAGGACTCAAAATATTGCTATGGGGGCTAAGATTCTGTGGAGACAAATAGCTCCGAAACCGGGCTGGGCTCAAAAGGCGTTATGGAAGAAATATTTCAGGGGTCAGAGGTTACGAAGCTTGGATGACCTCACCCACACCAGTAAAGGTTCTCAAATTCACAGGCTTTGCATGCAGGCCTTACCACTGATACAAAAGCATTCCTATTGGATCCCGGGTAATGGCAAGCTTATTAATATTTGGACTGATAAAATCATGAGCGAAGAACCTTTGGGTGAAGTCCAAGAGCTCTCTGAACTTCGAAGATGGACATTAAACAGAGGCATCAAAACATTGTGGGATATATCTAGCTAGAAGGATAATTCGTGGGCAGGTTGGAAGAAGCCTCAAATGTCGGATGCTCTGGATCAGGCGTGGTCTTTCCTGCTGACTAAGCTGAAAGGAATGAGCCCGATGAGCATCAAAAAACAAGACAAGAGAGGCTGGGGCTCTCTAACTAGTTCTTATACTGTTTCACAAGGCTATGCACAGCTCAGAAAAATTCCCCACGTTCCTTGCTACCCAGCGACTTGGCGAGGACTTTGGAGGCAGAAATGTGTGCCAAAAATCGATTTTTTCAACTGGTTGTTGTGCCACAATAGCATTTTAACCGAGGATAGACTTAAAAAGAAAGGCTTCCTGGCCCCTTCCAGATGTAATCTTTGCCTGGAAAATGAGGAAAATGCCACTCATTTATTGATTAAATGCAGGTTCGCCAAGAGCATATGGGCTAACATGTTTTCCCATGGGGATCTTTTATTCGTCTGCCAAATTCGATTGCTGGTTACTTTGCTGATTGGGCTCACCTCTATCCTGGAAAACTACCCAAAAACAACTAGTTCAAGGCAGCTTGGATGGTTTACCCAAAATTCAATTTCTAGCAAATATGGATTGAGCGCAACCACATAATTTTTGAAGAGAAAGCGCAAAAGGGTAACGTTATTTTGTCAAAAGCCAATGGCCTGCTCAAGGAATTTCTTGGTGAGAAATTTGAGAAGTTGGAAACAAAAAATTTAAATCCTCAAGAATTGGCGTGGGGGAGCAAACTTGGCCTTCAGTTTTCTGAGGATGAGAGACAGTTCCAAACTACGAAAAACTCGCAGATCAGGCTTGCTGAGGGCGATTTCCGCAAGTGGCTCCACAATTGTGACAGTTCTTCCTTGTTTTTTGATGGGGCCGCCAAAGGCAATCCGGGAACTGCTGGGGCTGGAGGTGTCATCAGGAATGCGAATGGCTGCATTGAGAACAAGTATGCCTGGGGTCTGGGTCACAGTACCAATATGCAAGTAGAGGCCATGGCTTTGTTGCAGGGTCTTAAGCATTTACAGGTTCTTGGTATTGAGAAAGCCAATATTTTTGGTGACTCCCAATCCTTGATTCGAATTCTAGTGGATAACACGTCCCCGAGGGACTTTCGGCTAGCAAGAGTGGTTGCCAGAATAAGGAAGCTAGTTGGTTCCTTTCTTTAGGTGAATTTTTTCCACATTCTTTGGCAAAATGGTAAGGAAGCAGATGCGGAAACCAACAAAGTAGTCCTCTTTCTTGCAAGCATCCGGATAAGAGACAGGGTTGAAGATTGGGATCCAATCCCTTAATTCTATTTCTCATGTATTACTGCTTTTTGCTTCAATAGTTTGTCTGTATTCACAAACATGAGGAAATTCGGGAAATCAGATTGTCTAACGGAGTTAAGAAGATTCGGAACATTAAGGTTAGGAAGTTAGGTTTTCTATATGTTGAGGATAGCCGGTTCATGGGCTTCCTAAATGTAACTGGCCAGCAGGCTTTGGATTTCTTTTAATACAAACTATAACCGTTTTCGTTAAAAAAAAAAAAAAAAAGCAATGAATACATCGAAATTATCATGTAACCATCTCCCTCTCTTTATCATCACATTTCAGAAGGGGTACACTTTTTGTCTTTTCTCATTGACTTGATCCTTCATGGATGGTTCCATTTTCATGTTTGCATCTGGCCCTTTTGAAAGTTTAGATAAACATGACATTCAAATATTATTCATATGATACACATAAATACAAAAGATTATGTCACTTGGTTTCATATTCCAAGAGGTCTCTTCGACTTCTCATAACTCTTCATGTTCACTTGTGGCTTTTTTATTTCCACACAAGTGAATATTACAATTTACATAATCCCCTAAGGATTATGCTTCCAACATTCACCAATATGAAGGGCGTATGTGAGTCCAAGAAGAGAGCTAAAATATGAAGGTAAATAAAAACCAATGGCTAGATGCGAACACTAAATCTAGTGGTTTAAGGAAGACCACAAACCAGAAAGGTAGCAGAAGTCGAAGTCTTCTATCAATGGTGTTGAAGAATGTAACTAGTGTCGGTCTTCATATGTAACACCCCATGATACATAAGTTACTATGGTTACTTTTATTTTAATTATCTTAGTACTTTTGATTTTCGTATGTTGGTTGGAACTTGTGGCCGGTGGAAGAACCTAGTGGAACTTTTTAATAAACTTTGTTGATTACAAATACAAAAAAGTGTGTTTGAAAAATATTAAAAGAGACCAAGGGTAACGAACTCCAAATGTCCAAAAAGTTGGAAATAGTTATCACTTTCTCTCTTCCTAGAGAAAGGGAAAAGAAGGAAAACCCAATCTCGGTGGGGGAAATCCGGGGGATGGCTAAAAGTTAGCTAGAGGATTGAGAGAACGAAGAAGTGAAAAACTTGAGGAATAGAATCAATGTAGAAGTTTTAGAAAGGGGACATAGTTCTGCCAGGTTTGAGGTGTTTTTGACCTAGACACTAAGCCAGTGGAACCCTCGAACAAGAAACCTTGAGAATGGGTAATTCTGAGCTGGACTAGTAAGTCTTGAGGTTCAAAATGGATTAACTCGGCAGTTGAATACTGTAACTGTCTGGAGCAAGGAAGCTGGGGGGAGAGTCTGGATGTCATTGCCAGACTCGTGGTTGGGTGGCTTGGTCTTCTTAGGTGCTAAACAACCAGTCAAGACAGACACATAAAAGTTTCTTACGAGTTTTGTATATATTAATAGTGAACTCTGTGCAATAGTGTTACTTTCGGTTTAATTTTATTCTTGGATTACAGGTTGTGTAGCAGTTAATAGTTGGTCTTTCTTTATTATAGCCAATGTTGATAAAGGCGTGTGGAAAGAATAATTCTTGTGTATCATGATCCTGTGCATGAAATAATTACTATGTGATGTATGTAACGTGGTTATGTTCAGTAAAAATGTCGAGTAATAAAGTACTTATTTAAAAAAAAATTAGAGAGACAAAAAAGAAAACCAGTATACTTCTTAACCTTCACAGAAGATTCATAACAAAGATTCAAGGGGAACCCGGTTAGCAGGAGGTGACGATCCAGAGCTCCACCTAGGCAACCTAGATTCTAAGTAACCTAACTAAATACCTTAAGGGTCGAGAGACTAGTCTTGAAATACCTAAGACGTTTTCTCAGTCGGGCATCAATAATTTTTAGCCACCGAGGAAAGGGAAAAGTAAAAAAAAAAACATGTAGTAATTAAAAGCATTGTGCCATCTTCATTGGCATAGATACAAGGGGCCAGATAGAGCTCTAGACCTAGTAATGATTAAATATATATGAAACAAAATAATATACATGTACTTGCAGGTAATGATTGTATACAAAAAAAAAATTAAATACATTTGCATGCACCACGCATGTGGAGACAAATACAATACTGGAAACTAACATTGGTAAAGCATATACGAGGACAAAATTATAGTAAACCACAAGTATCGATTCTGGGCCAAAACCTTACTATACAATGACTTATATTCAAGATATAAAACTATGTGAGTAAACAACATGCATGAATCCCGACCATGGTAAAAGGCCCAGTTTTAAATTACAATATCATACATAAAATTAGGAGAACTAATAAAAGCTTCGCATAACTTAAACAAATGTCTGGTTACATTTTGTTTAGACTTGTTTCAAAAGAAACTACAGTCAATCGTGTGACTGTGCCTGATAATTAAGACAATATGACCATATTACAAAAAAAGAAAAAGAAAAAATCTTATCTAACCCTGTTGGGTCAGGGCCTAGTAAGCCCTATCTCCACAACCAGACTTAACCAGTCCTTCGTCATAAACTAGATTGATAATTAGGGAGCAGAGCAAGGGTTTTGAAGTAACCTTGATCGGAGGATGAGGATGAGGTTCCCGGGATGTACCTAGTCCATTTATCATGGAAAAATTGAAGGCTATTCCGTTTGTTAACATTTCCCATCCATATCTGGAAGACCTTCACAAGCTAATGACAAAGAATGGCCTGATCTACCACTTCAATGGGCTATGGCCTCAAACAACAAATCTTTACAAATGGATATTGTTTAACTGGACTAGATCTTGCAAGGTTCTCTTCTATTCTAAGGGCTTCTTCATAGTTGTGTTTTCCTGTCGGGAAGATTATCATAGTGCTTTATCTAAGGGCCCATGGTTCTGGGGAAAGGGGGACTTTTCATGACCCCTTGGTTCCTAGACTTTGACCCCTCTATGACAATAATCATAGAGCTTCCGATGTAGGTCTGGCTTCCAAACTTGTCGGCGCATTTATATCATGATTCAGTGATTACAAGCATCAGAAACACCCTGGGTCGCTTCCTAGCCACATATCTTGCGCAAGGCCAAAGTGGAATTTATACTTACGGTAGGATCTGTGTAGAACTCGACATTAGTAAAGGCTTGCCTGACAAAATCAACCTGAAAATAGGTGATTTCCACTGGATCTAGCTCTTGGACTATAAGAACACGACTTTTCGTTGTCGCCTCTACCATCAAACATGACACCTACATAACTCTTTCACTCAAAAGCCAGTAAAACAAAAGACTAAATCTAAGGCTTGGAAGTCATGCAACCCGCCCCTTATGGAGGAAGATGACTCCTCATCTTCAGATCAGGAGGACAGTGAATCAAATGATGAAATGCTCTCTTCGAATGAGGACTATGAGGAGAGTAAGGAGAATAAAAGTTTAACACTTTGCAAAGAAATAGACAGTACTACTATTTTGTTGGGAGCGGTAAAGCGAGCCCGCGAATTAGTTTCCTCTGAATCTGATAAGGACAAAATAGTAGCTTGTCAGGGAATTCTTCAACAAGTTGTGCTTACTCCTTCGCCGAATGGGTGGGTGAAAGTAACTAAAAAGTAAAGGAAAAAAAGTAAATATGAAAACCAGCCCCAAGTTGGGTGATACTTTTGTTTTTGTTACTCTGTTTACCTAGATGTCTCCTTATAGTTTGGTTTTGGTCTCTCTGTAAAAATCTCGCCTTCAGGCGGGTATTGTAAACTCCTTTTGATTAATGAATCTCTATGCACAGATTTACAAAATAAAAAAAATAAAATAAAATTGAATTAGATATTGAAATAAATTAGTTAATATAGATATTTTACCTATATTGAAATATTTTTAAAGAATATAAGAATTATATATATATATATATATATATATATATATATATATATATATATAATCACTTTTAAAAGTTGATATAAATTATGTTATTCCACATTAATATCTAAATATTTATGGTTGAGAGAGAGTAATTTTTTTTTAATATCTTCTAGGTTGTAATGTCAACAACAAATTGAGCGAGCAATATGATTATTGATATTTTATAATGCTTTTAATTAAAACTAACCAAATAAATATAGTCAATTTTGTTTTTAACAACAAACTTAATGAACATAATGAAAGTTAGATAATTGATATTTTATAAGGCTTTTAATTAAAACTTATCACATAAGTATATTCATTTTTGTTTTTAATAATATTTGACATTTTTTTATATTTAAAAACTATTTAACTTTAATTTTAAAAGGGCTATATGTCAACTCAAGACTTTTAATTAAAACTAATCACATAAATATATTCATTTTTGTTTTTAATAATATTTGAGATTGTTTTTATTTAAAAACTATTTCATTTTTATTTTAAAAAGAACATATGTCAACTCAAAGTTGAGCAAAGAAAAGAAATCACACATCTTCCTGAAACGAGAGTGTAGAATGCATCTAAAAAGACCAATTATTTTTGAAGTATTAAAAAAATTATATTTTATAAAAAATAATATTACCTTTATAAAATAATAACTTTTATAAAATTTTAAAATATAATTTTTTTATTCAAATTTTCTAAAATATTGTTTTTTTTAAATAAATTTTCTTAAATAATAATCAATAAAAATCACAAAATTACTAAAAATTAAATTTTTAAATAATATTAATATTTATAATTTTATTTTTACATTTAACTTTTCCATTAACCAATTTTCAATAGAGATTCCCCTCAATAACAATAAATAAAAAAACACTAATTTAATAGCCTTTAATAACCATGAGTGAGTGAAAACATTAAAATTAAAATAAAAGTTGCTGCCAACGCATATCATCAACTTTGAGTGTCAATAAATTTTATAAAGCATATTTGCCTAGTGAGTGAAAACATTAAAATTAAAATTAAAAGTTGCTGCCAATGCATATCATCAACTTTGAGTGTCAATAAATTTTATAAAGCATATTTGCCTAGTGAGTGAAAACATTAAAATTAAAATAAAAGTTGATGCCAACGCATATCATCAACTTTGAGTGTCAATAAATTTTATAAAGCATATTTGCCTAGTGAGTGAAAACATTAAAATTAAAATAAAAGTTGCTGCCAACGCATATCATCAACTTTGAGTGTCAATAAATTTTATAAAGCATATTTGCCTCGATTTTCAAAGACGAATGAGAATGGTGATAAAAAATATAATCTATATAAAATATATTTTTGCCTTTGTTAGGCATAATTCCAAGTACAGCATCGACCATTTCACTGTCCATTTGTCACTGCGTACAGTAGGACCCACGGGGGACGCTATTGCCGCGTACCTTGAATTTAATTCCATGCCTCAAGCAGCTCTGGACGGCGCGGGGACAATCACTATGTCAGACGTAACACACTATTGGTTTCGGGTTACAAAAGTTTTCCGACAACAATTCCGTTAATGGATTTTAACGTCCGTTTCTATAAACGGAGACAGAGAAGTGGGACCAACAGCTCCGTGATCAATTTAGGAGAATCTGCAATCGGGATAAGGGTTGCCCCGTTGAAGCATAATGGCAGATTGTATCGCTGGTTGTTCACAGAAGCAGAGGAGAGGGTTTTGGCGATACAGTCTGCATAGCTGTTTGTTCTGTTAATAACGTAGTGGGTGCACCACAGTGAAGTTCCAATCTCTGAAGTAGAGGAGTCTCCTGCATCCGCTGGTCTTCCAATGTCTGAAGGAGAGGAGTCTCCTGCATCCACTGGTCTTCCAATGTCCGAAGTAGGGCAGTCTCCTGCATCCACTGGTCATAAATGGTTCAACAGAAAGCCCCGCCCTACGCGATCAGACAGCAGCAACAATTGGCGATCAAAAAGCAACAACAACCCACTGGGTGAGTCATGTTCTGGTAACAATTCTGTATTTTCACGAGATCAGGATCGCACCTCCAGGTTTAAATTCCGACCATCTTCATCGGAAATCGAGAGATGGCTAGATAACCAGGTTACAAATCCCATAACGAATCTCATTTCTTATCTCAGCTCACCCGAAGGCCTTCACATGGTGGCGCAGATAGTAGAGAACCGTTCTCTGTCGCCTAGAATTGTCATCAAATTAACCAAACTTGTAACGCAGGAGGGTATAAGATCCAGTACAGAAAGGCATGCCACCAATAAAATATATGGAGTATTTCTGGGGTCGGCATTTCTCGCGCAGATTCAAGCTTATATTGGAGATATTCTAGAGCCAACAGCCCAGGATTTGTGGCCTTTTATTCATCTTTTCGATGAGATACAGAACCGAACAGCTGATGGATGGAGGTTCCTTCCGGTCGAGACTCTCAGAGAAGCCATTAATGGGATTCCAGAGGATGCTGAAAAGATTGAACTGTATCAACCTAAGTTACCAAGTTCGGCCGTATCGGCCTAAAAAATTCGGAAATTCGTCAGTACGATTCGATTCGCGGTTTAATACGGTACGGAGTTTTTAGTTTATGGATTCAATTAATTTAACAAGGCCCAAAGTTTGTGGGTTTTTATTATCTTCCAACCGGTAGTCGTTGTCGTTATTAGCGAAGACGCCGAGAAGAAGGCTTCGGAATAGCGTTTGAATCTCCTTTCATCAATTAGCAAGCATGTAATGTAAAATAAATCTAAGTTGTAAAATAATAATTTTTATATTCAATAATGTGATAAAAAATTTTAGTATTAAAAAGTTGAAGGGTACGTTAAATATTAAAAATTGTAAAAATTTTAAAATAATTTTTCTCATTTTTATTTATATAATAGTTATTAGTAAATTGGATAATAGTGATTTCAGTTATGGAATTCGAATTTAATTTAAAAGGTTTAGAGATTAATTTATACATATTTATTATTGAATAAATTTGGATTTGAAGAAGAAAGGGATTGATCACTTGAAACTTAATTTTAATATTCAATATCTATTTTTTTATATAAATATCAGGTTTGAATTTTTGTTATTTAGATTATTATATTTGACTTATACGTTTTTCAAATTTGCAATACTAATAAATTTTGTTTGATGCATTTTTCTTTCATTAATAGGTAATTTTAAATAGACATAAAAGATTAATATTGGAAATAAGTACCACATTATTTAAAATATCAAGTGAAGAAATATTCATTTCATTCTTTTTAGAAAAATTGTTAGTGTTTATAAGATGTATATTGTCGAATTTTTCTCGTATTGAATTTTACGTTGTCAAATTTTTTTCGTATCGAATCGAATTCGAATCCGTATTCGAATTCGAATTTGGTAACTATGGTATCAACATTTCTCTAACCTCGTCCAGTTTCGAAACAAATTTAAAATGCTTCAGCAACTTTCGAAGTCTGATGGCTGCTCCCAGGTAAAGAGTTACCCAAATCTTTACCCAAATATTTTATAATCACAGTTATTATATGCCATTAGTTAGTCGTGGGTCGGTGATATATGGTCAAGGATTAATGGGGTAATATGATCCATATTATATGCCATTAGTTACTCGTGGCGGGGTAATATAATAGAGCTGGAGAAAAAGTTGGTTTGTTTGTTTGTTTGTTTTTGGTTTAAATAAAATATTTTAAAGATTAATGTGTTTTGTTTATTATTTTTATTTATATGCTTTTTATTATATTAATGATAGAATTTGTTAGATTTACGATATTAAGAGGGTGGAAAATGAAAAAAATGTCTTTTTAGATTGTCGGGCTCTTACTAACATTTGTTCTCAGTTCCTTAACTTATGTCACATTTTAAATTTTCTTGACTTATTAAGCCAGCCCCCTAACTTATGTCACACTTCAAATCTTCTTGACTTATTAAGCCAGCCACCCTATAGCGATTTTGGTGGTGGACTTCCTTTCTTTTTTATCATAGAAACAAGATTTTGAAGAATCACAATTAGATTTTTTTCCTTTTGTTGAGATCGGATGGATTCGCATTGGTCTTAACGGACGTTAATCATTATTATCATCATCATTTTTAGAGAATTATTTAAAAAAATAGAGAATCATTAAAAAAATATGAATTTAAAATATTTTAAAATTTGTAATTATAAAATTGTAATAATGTGCTTGGTTAATTATTTTTTATTTATATCCCTTTTATTATTTCTAAAGAATTATTTTAAAAACAAGTTGTCTTTAGTGAGACTTTTTGGAAGTTTTTTTTGTGAGTTTACATTGGTCTTAGTGGACGTTAATCACATCATCATCATCATTTTTAGAGAATTATTTAAAAAAAATAGAGAATCATTAAAAAAATATAAATTTAAAATGTTTTAAAATTTGTCATTATAAAATTGTAATAATGTGCTTGGTTAATTATTTTTTATTTATATGTGTTTTATTATTTCTAAAGAATTATTTAAAAAACAAAGTTGTCTTTAGTGAGACTTTTTGGAAGCTTTTTTTGTGGGTTTTTCCAGTGCAATTTCTCTAAAATCAGTCAGAAATTTATTGAAATCACAAGTTTGATGGGTAACCCCTGTCGAATCCAAGTGCCTTTGGGGTTTTTCAGGGTGCTGAATCTATATATATAGTCAAAAGATTAGTTTAAATAACACAAATCAAGATTTCAAAATTTTCTGCTAGATTTTGGCAAGGGAAAGTCCAAAGGAAATTCTTACTTTTTTCATTTCACTTTAGGATACAGCAAGGTGTCCCCATTGGGGAATCAATTCGGCTCGGGTAAACCTCCCAATCTAGGTAATAAACTTGAAGGGTGCTTCCACCCTCGCCTAGAGAGCACGGGAAGGACCATACAAGGTATTTGATTGTGGGAAGTGCCTTCTATTCCATATTCGTGGGGTTGGTTGGAGCAGGGCAACTTCCTTCTCTTTTTGACCTATTCCCCTTAAAGAAAAGATTAGATCGATTCATTATCTGCCTTTAGATGCAAGGAAGGATTGACTAATGCTTAATAACAATAATTATGAGGCATCACATGTATATTTTCGAGAGAGGGTTTTATTAAAAGGAGTTTATTTATAAAGATTTTTTTAAAAAGAGTTTTGCAAAATTTATAAAAAGAGAAATTTAGGTTTTTGAAGAGAATTTTTTTGAAGATAGATGGTTTTTTCAAATTTCCAGCCCCAGTTCACACCGTTTATAAGGAAAGATTATGATGTGTGGGCCATTAAGATGGCAACTATGTTGCAGGCTTATGATGTTTGGGATTATGTCCAGTTTGGGTTTTTAGAACCTAAGGGTTAAGCAGAAAAACGAGCTTTCAGTAATGTATAGAGGGAACAATGGAAGAAAGACAAGAAGAAGAATGCACAAGTGTTGCAGCGTATCCAGCAAGGAGTGGACCGAGCAATGTTCCAGAATATTATGATCACGTTTCTAGCAAAGGAAGGATGGGATACCTTGGCGACAAGCTATAATACTAGAAGAGATTTTGAAAGTCTGCAGATGAAGGAGACAGAGGACATCAATTCTTTCATGAATTGGGTCATGACTGTCATATATCAGGTAAAAATTTATGCTGACAAAATTAAAGATCAAACAGTGGTTGAGAAGGTCCTCAGATCTTTGTATGCCAAATTTGATGTTGTGGTAGCAACGATAGAAGAAGCCAAGGATTTGACATCACTGATAGTTGATGAGTTAATGGGATCACTTCTATCACGTGAGGCAAGGATAGACAGAAATAAGGATTCCATTTTAGAAACCGCTTTCAAAAGTCAGGTTTTTATTTCAAGAGACAGAGGCAGAGGACGAGGCGGAAGACATGGTGGTCAGAGAGATGACTGAGAGGAGCATGAACATTAAAGTGGAAGCACCAGTAGAAGCTTGAACAACAATCAAAGAGTTGAAAAAATCAAAGGTGAGATGTTATTATTACAGTGAATTTGGTCACTATGCCCATGATTGTAGGAAGAGGATAGATAATCAAGGAAACCAAAGAGCTAATGTCACTACACAGAGTACCAACTCCATGTTCGTAGCTTGCCATACCATGTACGAACCTTCTGATAATGTATGGCTATTAGATAGTGGTTGCAGTAGCCGCATGATAGGAAACAAGAATTTGGTTGCAAATTTGGATCAGGTTTCTATTTCAAGAGATAGAGGCAGAGGACGAGGCGGAAGACATGGCAGTCAGATAGATGACCAAGAGGAGCATGAACATTAAAGTGGAAGCACCAGCAAAAGCTTGAACAACAATCAAAGAGTTGACAAATCAAAGGTGAGATGTTATTATTGCAATAAATTTGGTCACTATGCCCATGATTGCGGGAAGAGGATAGATAGTCAAAGGAAACTAGAGAGCTAATGTCACTACAGATAGTACCAACTCCATGTTCTTAGCTTGCCATACCATGCATGAACCTTCTGATAATGTATGGCTATTAGATAGTGGTTGCAGTAGCCACACGACAGGCAACAAGAATTTGGTTGCAAATTTGGATCAATGTGTGAAGACACAGGGAAAGTTGGGAACTAATAAGACCGTGGATGTAGATGGCAAAGGAATGGTCAACACCCTGACCAAGCAGGGGGAGTCGAAGATAATCGCAGAGGTATATTATGTCTCTGGTTTCAAATATAATTTGATTAGTGTTGGTCAATTAACATAGAAAGGATACAGAGTTATCTTTCAAGAACAAGAGTGTGTTATATATAACAAGCCCCCAAGCAAGCAATTGACAGCAAAGGTGCAGATGACGAGGAACAAACTCTTTCCTCTAGTCATGAATTACAGTGACCAGGTCAGTTCATTTACAATTGCATGTTCTAATGATTATTGGTTATGGCACTTTCGGTTTGGACACTTGCACTTTTCTGGTTTAAGATTGTTGCAGCAGAAATAGATGGTCAGAGGATTACATCCCATCAAAGAACCTGCTAGTACTTGTGAGTGTTGCATCATGGGAAAGCAACACCGTGAAAGCTTTCCAAAGGGAGTTGCATATAGAGAAAATCAACCTCTTGAGCTAGTGCATACAGACCTGTGTGGACCTATGAGGACACAATCGATAGGTGGAAGTTGTTACTTCCTCACTTTCATTGATGACTATAGCAGAAAGACTTGGGTTTACTTTTTGACGCAGAAGTTTGAAACTTTTGCGAAGTTAAAAGAATTCAAAGCCTTAGCAGAGAACTAAAGTGATCGATAGATTAAGGTATTGAGGTCAGATCATGGTGGAGAATATGACTCAAAGACATTCCATGATTACTGCAAACAACATGGAATCAGAAGATGGTTTATAACTAGATACACATTGCAGCAGAATGGTGTCTTAGAGAGAAAGAATAAGACAATTATGAACATGGAAAAAAGCATGTTGAAAGACAAAAACTTGTCTAATGAGTATTGGGCAAAAGAAGTTGCATGTGATATTTATGTGATCAACATATCTCCTACAAAGAGTGTGATGAACATAGCACCAAAACAAGCATGGTCAGGTATGTCTTGCAGCGTCTCTCATCTAAGAGTATTTGGATGTGTAGCTTATGCACATGTGCCTAAACAGCTAAGAGGCAAATTGGATGATAAAAGTGAAAAATGCATAATTACTGGTTATAGTGAGCAATCAAAAGCTTACAAATCGTATAACTCTATCACCAACAAGAACATAATTAGCAGAGATGTTGTGTTCAAAGAACCAGAGTCATAGAATGAGACTGTAGACAAAACAGTTCATGCACGAGTGCCATTGATGGAAGAAGATGAAGTAGTAGAAAAGGAGTAGTAAGAATCACAGGTGAAGACACCAAACAGAGACACACCAACAAGGACTCCAAGATTTTCTGAGCAACATGGATCTTCGAACAGATCAATAGATTGAGATTCTCCCAGTAGTCAATCAGGTGATGAATCAAGCAATGGTAAAAGAAAGATGAGAAGTATGAAAGGTATTTATGATGATTTGGATGTTAGTTCAAATTTTGCATTGTTGTCATTCCAACCTTCTTCGTTTGAAGAAGCAATCAGAGATGAAAATTGGGTGCAAGCCATGGATGAAGAAATTGAAGCTATTGAAAAGAATGATACATGGGATTTGGTTGATCTACCAAATGAAAAACACCTCATTGGTGTGAAATGGGTATACAAGACAAATATAAATGAGAAAGGTGAAATTGATAGATTTAAAGCAAGACTTGTAGCAAAAGGATTCTCGCAGCAATCAAGAATAGATTTTGGGGAAACGTTTGCTCCGATAGCTAGATTGGACACTGTAAGAGCGATTCTAGCCACAATAGCTCAGAACAAGTGGAAAATATATTAGATGGATGCGAAATCAACTTTCTTGAATGGAATTCTAGAAGAAGAAATTTATGTGCAACAACCTCCAAGATATGAAGTTGAAGGTGAAGAAGACAGAGTTTACAGGTTAAAGAAAGCGCTCTATGGACTCAAACAAGTGCCTAGAGCTTGGTATAATAGAATTGACAGGTACATGATCAAGAATGGTTTTTGTAGAAGCAACATTGAGCCTACCTTGTACTCAATGGTAAATGAGCATGGACAAATTTTGATTGTTTGCTTATATGCTGATGACATGATTTATACAAGTGATTTTGAGTTAGATGAATTTAAAGCAGCCATGATGAAAGAATTTTAGATGACAGATCTTGGTCTCATGAAATATTTTCTTGGCATAGAAGTTGAGCAATTTGAAAAAAGAAATTTTATTTTGTCAAAAGAAATATGCTAGAGATTTGCTGAAAAGATTCGGGATGGAGAATTGCAAACTTGCCCCTACACCAGTTGCAACAGGTACAAAGTTAAGCAAGGGTGATGAAGGATCAAATGTCAATCCAACTCTATTCAAAAGATTGGTTGGCAACCTCATGTATCTCACAGCGACAGGACTGGATATTATGCAAGGAGTAAGTTTGATTTCTAGATTTATGGAGAGTCTAAAAGACACACATTGGAGTGTAGGATTTTTTTTTTTTTGAGATACATAACAGGAACTAGAGATTGTGGCATAATATATGCAAGCAAAAAAAAAAAGGATTTGATTGGACAAACAGATAGTGATTTTGCAGGTAGTTTGGATGACAGGAAGAACACTTCTAGTTATGTGTTCCATTTTGGTTTAGGTGTGATAGCATGGGCATCTAAGAAGCATCCCATTGTGACACTTTCATCAACAGAAACAGAGTATGTAACATCAATATCAACAACATGTCAAGCAGTATTTGATGGACTCAAGCAGAAACAACAAGGATCAAAAACAATATATTGTGACAACACCTCAACGATTGCACTATCCAAGAACAGTGTGTTTCATCAAAAGAGCAAGCATATTGATACTAGATATCACTTTATTAGAGAACTTGTGAGCAATGGAGAAGTTCACTTGAAGCCTTGTAAATTTCGTGATCAATTGTCTGATATATTTACTAAGTCATTAGCAAAATATGTGTTTGAGTTTCATAAAAGAAACATGGGTGTTGTAAACCTAGTTGAGACATAGAACAGCAGGCATGTTTGAGTTGTTATGAGTCAGTTTTTAGTTTAACGGTCGTAATTAAGGGGGAGTGTTAAAATAAGCTAATTACTTCTGCATGAAGAGTTGGCTAAAATTAGAGAGTCAGTTAACTAAGTGTTGAGTCAAGTCGAGTTAAGTGATATACGAATTGAATGTGTGGTTGCATGTTAAGATATTTTAAGTGAGTCGCTAGTTGGAAAAAGTTAAATACCTTTCACCGGGTTCATTGTAATCATCAAGTTTTTGTGTGATCAATAGAAGAGCCGCAACTGGTGTATTTTGTGTGTGAAATTTATGTTTTGGCTCTTCTGCCTTTCCAACATGTTATACTCCAATATGCTTCTTGGTGGCGAGAGGTTGGCGGTTTTGTGTAAATGGTGGCTCAGGGCCTTGCTTTTCAGTGGCTAGGGGTTATGGACTCGCTTCTTGGTGTTTTTATGGCTCGTGGTTCCTGGTTACTTGCTGGTCTGTGGCTCGTGGCCCCTCTCTGGTCTATTGTTCATGGCTCCTCGTTGGTCTATGGTTACTCACTAGACTATGGTTTATAGCTCCTTGCTGGTCTGTGGTCCAGGATCTGTGGCTTTATGCTGATCCCAGTTCATACTATGGTTCTTTATTATGTTTTAGTCAAACATGGATAGTATCCTCCAGTTTTGGCACTGTCTAGATGGTTGTGCAGAATAGAACCAACATTTTTGTAAATCTTTGCATAGTAGTATGGACTCTAGCTACCCTTTCATTTGTCAGATAAGTTTATCAAAAGAAACACTGTTATTGGGCTGGTTTCCCACAAAACAACCAGTAACAGAGTGATCTATCATATTATTATTATTATTATTATTCAATTTTAAGATCATGGCCAAGCCAGAGACCAAATTGGTGTATCAGAACTCTTTGTTTGTGGGACAAGAACCTAGCTCCGTGTAGCCATTTGACTGCTAAGTCTACTAAGGCATACATACTGAATAATACAAAATCAAACTTCAAACAAAACATATATTTTAAATCTTTTTATAATAATTTATACCATATAAAATTAATGGTGAGAAGGTAAAAGTAGTCTAAACTGTTAAGTCTTTTTGTATGTGTATGTTATGTCTTTTTGTAAGTGTATATTTCCATGTAGATATCAGTGTACATTGCCATATAAAATTAAAATTAAATTATGTGCCAGTTTTTAGCAATTTTTCAAGTAATTTTGATTAAAATACGGTTAAAAAAATTTGAAATATATTCAATATCTCAGGTTGCTGAATTTGAAACAATTTAAATCGTTGCTGAATTTGAAACCATTTAAATTTATGATTTTGCGCAAAAGCTATATAACATACCAAAAAAGATAACCATTTAATATAATCAAACTGCTGCGATCAGATATATAATTAACATTTTAGATTCCAAACCACGTTTAAATTTATGATTTTGCGCAAAAGCTATATAACATACCAAAAAAGATAACCATTTAATATAATCAAACTGCTGCGATCAGATATATAATTGACATTTTAGATTCCAAACCACGTTTAAATTTATGATTTTGCGCAAAAGCTATATAACATACCAAAAAAGATAACCATTTAATATAATCAAACTGCTGCGATCAGATATATAATTAACATTTTAGATTCCAAACCACGCGGATAAATCCAAGCCTAAGATGCGTGTAGACAAGTCTGAGCATATTTCAGTGTTTAGTGAGTCACAGGAATTGTTTGCACTATCAAAAGTGGTTGGAATCTGGTTTTTTTTAAAGTGTTTGAATCATGTATTTGATGGTGGAAATGGATTTAGCACCATCAAAAACTTCCAAGGCACTTAAAACCTTAAAGTTTGAGAGTTGTAACTTGGATTTACAAAAATCTCTGCCAAAATTTATCAAAATTTTACCAGAATTTGCATGATTTTTAAGACAGAAAAACAATGTGATTAAACTACTGCTAATTTTTTTTTTTTAAAGGAGATCTTGCATATAAAGCATAGAAGCTAAAGACATCTGCAACATGTATCAAATCGAAATGATGAATACACCAAGATTGACATCTTTCACTCTTTATATTAATGAAAAGAAAGTTTTTTGAAGTTGGAGCATATTAAAAATTGATAGGAACCAAACCAGTGCTATTCCTAAATGATTTTAACATCGATTCAATTACTTAATCAAAATTCATTTTTCAACCAAAATCACTAAAATCTGACATCTATATTCACTGTGCAGTTGCGACCCAATAAGCTGAGGTTTGTTTTACAGTCGATTCAATGTGCAGGTCATCGTGTGGTGAAAAGTATTGGACCCAATATGCTGAATATTAATTTTTCATTCTTGGATGGTCATGGGCAGGTATCCAGCGCAGGCGATTTGCCCATCATACCAACTGAAGTTGAACTCTCTTCACCTCGACTAGAACGATTGCCTATCAACAGAATCTGTGAAAAATATAATAGTATGGGTGTATACTTATCCACGCACTTTCATTTGATTCGGGAAGACTGCTTTGCCTCATTGAGGCGTGCTATTCAAAACTTCCGCCAGAACCTTGTTCCAGATAATATCAGAAAATACACTGAAGTAAACTTTATAGGGACCCAATGTGGGGATCAGGGTTTGGAGCACTGTATCTCTTTTAAAACATCGAAGAGGAAAGCGGTTAACTGGAGCTTATCCAAACGTATGATGTTTGGCTCATTGCTCTGCATTTCCTGCGATGGATTTCGGAATATTACATGGGCAATTGTGAAGGGACGTGACCCCAAAAGCCTTGAGAATGGAAGAGTTGTCTTGCAGCTGATTCCCAGCAATGAAGGTAAGTCTGCTCATTTAGAAAAGCACAAATCTTATGAAATGATTGAGTCAGTTGCAGCATACTATGAAGCCTATGTCCATGTTTTGAGATGCCTTCAACGGTCTGAAATGGAAGAGCTTCCTTTCTCGGAACACTTGCTATCGTTAGAACCCCAAGTTGGGCATCCGGGTTATTTGAAAGAATTGCAAATGAAGGATGTATATGATTTAAAATGTGCATTTCCGAAGATTCAAGACTGTTTGGGTAACTGTAAAAGTACAGTCCATATCTTGCAACCATGGCCTCGGTGGGATTCTTCCTTCGATGACAGCCAGATGGAAGCCGTGAAGCAGGGCTTGACAAAGAGGCTGGCTATTATTCAGGGCCCTCCAGGAACTGGGAAAACCTATGTTGGCTTGACAATTGCAAGGATCCTACTATCTAATGTCAATACTGGTCCTATTCTGGTCATCTGTTACACAAACCACGCACTGGATCAGTTCTTGGAATCCATTTATTCTGTCGAGGAAAATATTGTTCGACTTGGTGGCAGATGTGCAAACGAAAACATGTCGAAACGAAGCTTGAAAGAGCTCAAACAGATTGTTAGAATGTATGGAACAGTTTCTTCCACACATCGAGAACTGTTGTCTGCTAAAGGGGATTTGAAAGAGCAGATACAGAGAAATACATTTTGTTTGGGAGCAAGGCTAATCTCTAAGTGGATGCTTTGGGATATTGCCTCCGAACAGCATATTGAATCCCTCTACAGTAAATATGGAATTAATGGTGAGGACATAGAAGAGGTATGGTTGGAAGCGAAGGATGAATTAGCAGCTGATAAACAAGTTTGGAAAAGTAGATGGAAGAAGGAAGTGTTGTCCACCGTGCCAGTAACAACATTCAATAGATTCTCTCCACTGCCGGAGTTTGAACATGATGGTAACTTTCATGGCTTTCCTGGAACTGCAGATGAAGTAGTTGTTACAAAGCCAGCTCATCAATCTTCTATATCGTTGGACGAGATACTAGTTTCCCAAGATTTATGGCTCTTACCTAAAAAATCTAGAGCCATCCTTCACAAACATTGGCTTGATAAAGCCAGAGAAAGAGCCGAGGATGAACTGCATCGTTTATCTCAGACATACAAAGAGATATGTGCTCAGTTACTTGAATTTGATAGTATGATTTGCCTTCAAATTCTAAGCAAAGCAAAAGTCGTGGGAATGACAACCACTGCAGCAGCTAGAAACTATGACCTTCTTCAGGGACTTAGTGCAGAAATAGTGGTGATAGAAGAGGCTGCGGAGGTTTTAGAAGCTCATGTTTTACCATGCATTGGTTACTTCACCGAACATCTCATTCTCCTTGGGGATCACTTGCAGCTGCGTCCTTCAGTGGCAGAATATGAGTTAGCCACAAAGCACAATTTGGAGATCTCGCTCTTTGAGCGATTGATAAGCGCAGGGATTGAGCATGTCACTCTCAGATGCCAAAGAAGAATGAGGCCCGAAATTTCAAGGTTAATATCAGATATCTATCCTTCCTTGCAGGACCACTTTAGCGTCACCCAGTATGAAAACATAAAAGGAATTAAAAACAATGTGTTTTTCTTAGATCATAGAGCCATGGAATCCCAGGCAACCGATGCCAACAGCAAAGTTAACACTAAGGAAGCGCGACTTGCTGTGGAACTTTGTGTTTATCTTCTGAAACAAGGTTATAAGAACAACGACATTACAATTCTGACAATGTATAAAGGCCAGATGAGTGAAATTCAAAGAGAACTGAATGACCGTCTTCGCTACAGGAATTATCAGAATCAGAAAACAGATGCTGCTACAGCTAATCCTCGAGTTTGTTCTGTGGATAACTACCAGGGGGAAGAATGCAATATTATCATATTGTCTCTGGTGAGGAGCAATAAAATGCTGGGAATTGGAGGGTCGAGAGGAAATATTGGGTTTCTTAAGGTGTCAAACAGGGTTTGTGTGGCACTGTCAAGGGCAAAGATGGGGCTCTACATCTTTGGCAATGCAGAACTCCTAAGCTCTCAAAGCACTATGTGGGAATCAATAATTCAGAAATTGCAAAGTTCCGAATCCATTGGCCCTGCAATAACGCTGGCCTGCCAAAATCATCCACAAACAGAGACGAGGGTCTTGGAATGTGAAGATTTCAGACAAGTAGAGGACGGAGGTTGTAGCAAACCCTGCGAATATCAATTAAAATGCGGCCATGCCTGCCCAAGGAGGTGTCATCCATCGGACCATGAGTACATTATTTGCCCCAAGCCTTGTCCACATAAATTCGAGACTACGTGCGGTCATCAATGCCCCAAGAGATGCCATTTCCCTGCAGATTGTCCTCCTTGCCAAGTGCCCGTGTCCAAGATTCTGCCTGGATGTGGCCACCGCATAATTCTTCATTGCTCCACTGCCGTTGAGAACGCCTTCTGCAACGAACCCTGTCCAACTAAATTTGGTTGTGCGCATTCATGTCAACAAAAATGTGGAAGACCTTGTGGACCTTGTCAAGAAAAAGTTATCAAAGATTTGCCATGTGGACATCAAGCAAGAATGACATGCTCAGAAGACCCTTGTAAATTTCATTGTGATCAGCCCTGTGGTAAAGTGCTGAGTCCCGGCTGTGGGCATATTTGCAGAGGAACATGTGAGTCATGCAAGCAAGGCAGTTCGCATATTCTCTGCAAGGAACAACACTCCAGGAATCTTGCATGTGGTCACCAATGCATGGCAGAATGCTCCGAAATCTGTCCTCCCTGCAAGCATCCTTGCGAGAAACGTTGTCTGCATGGTCGCTGCATTCTTATTTGTGGAGCCTTATGTGCAACTTGTACGGGGAAATGCGAATGGAAGTGCGAGCATCATATGTGTGATCTCCTGTGTCATGAACCATGTACCAGGCCTCGGTGTGACGAACCCTGCCAAGAAACTCTAAGGTGTGGGCATCCTTGTATAGGTCTCTGTGGGGAGCCCTGCCCCGAGATTTGCAGGATTTGCAATCCTGATTATCTGGATGTCCTTTCAGAGAAGGCTCTACACCAGTATCATCCATCCGATAGGTTTGTGCGGCTCATAGACTGCGGGCATGTATTTGAAGTAAGTGGGCTCGACACTTGGATGGACATAGACGACGCAGTTGCTGGGCTTGGTGCTACTCCCGTTAAGCTAAAGCAATGGTAAGCCTGGTATAAATCACGCAAAATCTGTGTGTTCTGCAATTTAATGAATCAGGATTGCTAAACTCTGTTAACATTGTTAAATGCCATCCTATGCAGTCCTGGATGCTGGTCGCCTATTAGAAGAACGCTGCGATATTCAAATATTATCAAGAGAAAGTTGCAACAGATTGAAGAAGTCAAGAGGCGAGTGCTTGGATTCGAGAAAGTGAAAAGAGGAAACGACTGGTTAAAGAAGAGAAAATATAATGAAGCAATGGTGGAATTCACGGCAGTTCTCAGCAGCACTCCGTGGCTTCTGGAAGCCCATCTGGGCCAGGCCCGTGTTCTTTGTGGACAAGCAAGCAATAGAATAACTATGCTTTATAATAGAGCACATTATTATGATGGAAGCAAAGAAGCAATTGAACATCTCTGCTTTATAATAGAGCACAGCTCCTACAAGGAACTCATGCTTCAAAAGCTTCCTGCTCTAAGCCTGAAATCTAGTGTAAACACTGATAATGTCAGTTCTATAGCTCAAAATGATTTGGCCATTGATGCGCTTCTCCAATGGGCATTGGCTTGTTCCTTTAGAGATGACTTCGCTACTGGGTTAGTGATTTGCGACATCATTCTGCAGAGAAACCCTAATCATGCAAAGACCACCGAAGTTAGAGTGGGACTGGAAAATCGAGTGAAACTAGAGGGTTTTGAAGTTACGAGTATGGAGGTGGAAGGAAGAGGCGACTGGTATCAGTGTCACAATGGCCACTTCTATATTGTGGGAGAGTGTGGAGAACCCATGCAGACATCTCAGTGCCCACATTGCAAGGCCACAGTGGGAGGAGAGTCTCATCCTCCAGCAGCAGGAAATAGTCATGCAGAGACGGGTCTTGGTGCTCTTGCCTTATAAGGGACAACAACAAATATGGGTTTGTTTTGGAGTTGTACACTTCCAATAAGAGGAAAGGCTATAGAAAAATGCAGAACACATCATAGTGGAGAGACTGGAATCCAATCCTTCTCTATAGTTTCAAAGCTAGTAGATTCTTAAAAGACTGATACATATGTATGGATTCGTCCTTTTTAAAACTAGTTGTTTCTATTGAACTATGGATTCAGCCTTTTTAAAACTAGTTGTTTTTAGAAGTATTTAGGGCAAATATTTTCAAAGCCACGTGTATATATATATATATTCGATGTTAGAAGTTTGTTCAAATTCTACCTGTGAAATTCTCGTTATTGAATATGGTAAGAAAATTGGGTTTGGAAGTGTGAATGCTATGAAACTGAACTGTTACATGTATAACCTAAAATAAAGATCGTCCTGGTGAAGTATTAAACAAATCTTTTAAAGGTATTGATTTTTCATATTGTGGTTGATGTAGTAATGGTTAAAAATAATGATTAATTGGATGTTTAGATAGAAAAGTAGATAAGAGGGATTTTCCATGAAACGTTTTAGGGAAGTTTGCGAAGAGCATAATTTGGATAGGATTAATGGTTTAATATTTATATTGCAATGTTTTTGGAGGGGAGGGGTTTAATAGGGTATTTCTAATTTTTTCGCCGAACTACAATTTTATTTTTTTAAAATGGGAGGGGCTAGTTCCCTTAAGAAGTATATATGGGCCTTCTTTTTGTACATATATACATGTCAGAACAAGCTGACAAACTGTCATCTCAATACATCTCATTATAACCACATTGAAACTTGATAAACGCTGCTGGGCAGCGATACAAATCGGGATCGATCCTTGGTGGGGACCCTGGCAGCGGACTGCCCCAACCAATGTACCATGCACCTGCGTGCCACAATTATATATATATATATATTTTCATCATCTGCATTAAGATAAATTATAAATGATAGATATATTATTATTAGATTTAAGACTTTTGTGATTTATCAATTTATAGAGAAGTCTTTTGGATTAATTACATCGTAAGGATTGGGTTGACGTTTCAAACCAATCAATGTGGTTCATCTTGAGGACAAGGTTCGAAACGTCGGCCCGATTCTTATCCTTGTCCTAAGGATGAACTACATTAGTTGGTTCGAAACGTCGACCCAATCTTTGTCCTTGTCCTGAGGATGAACTACATTAGTTGGTTCGAAACGTCTACCCAATTTTTACGATGTGATTAATATGGAAGACTTCTCTATAAATATATTATTGCAATAAAATTATAAACATGGATTGATGTATAATATTTACTAAATTACATTTATTTATTAAATTATAAGTTATAACAATTACATATATTAATCTATAATAGTAAGGGGTTATGAATATCAATATAAGATTCAAGAATTTAGAAGATTCAATTCATAATTATATATTTAAAGTTAATGAAAACATGTATAATAGTCCAAAATTGCAAAATGTTAAATAAATACATTATGTGGGTGTTAAACAGCTATATGTCTCGAAAAAAAAAAAAGAGGGAGTCCTTGTAGTGCCCTTGCTAACATAAAGGTTAAAACTAAGATTCTTAAGTTTAGATTTGCATTAAGCCCATCCAAAAATGCATGAGTCTCACTTCATTCTCCCTCATCTTCATCAACGCCCTATAACTGCAACTCGATGTCATCTAATGGCACATTTACCAACCTTGTCTTAAGAGATGGACTATCTACCTCATCATAAATCTAAGCATCGACATCTTGATCTCCATCTCACCATGCTATTGGTCCCTGTAAATATTCGGTTGTTTTCCTTGTAAGAAGGCGAAGACTGCGATGCACATAAACTAGTTTTTCCGCTCTCTTAGAGGTAAGCCTATTCCTCTTAATATAGAGGATAAAATTATATGTTGACCAATTCCTTTCTGCAGTTGAAGAACTAGCAACTTGAGATGGTAGACACATAGCTAGAGCACAGACTTTTGGAGCTTTGCCCTCTTACATCTTCCACCACCCACTAGGACTCCTTTGTGCCATGACCAACAAATATTGCTTTGCAATGTTAGAGAAAGTGGGGCTACCAAACATCGCGAAGTCAAGAAATTTTTCTCGAATTATTCTCGCTTGCTCTATTGTATACATCTTCTATATGATGTCAATAAACTCTTGTTTCACCTCAGGCTCATCTATTGGTGCAACTATACCTTCTTTCTACATATACCACTTTGCATTAAGTGCATAAGCAATCATATGAAGAGGTGTGTTCAACTCGATCCATTTCTTTTCTATCAACTTTTGAATTTCATTAAAAAAATTGCAAAGAGGGGTCCCTTGCTGAAAATAGCAATAAGAAATGTTAAAAATAACATCAAGAAAAAATGCTAATTCAATTTGTCCTTGAATTAAATTGGGAATAAATTGTAATTCCACATCTCATGACAACTTGTAGTGGTTAACTAAGTTAATTTGACTTAATTGGCTAAGTTAATTTGAGTTGAGAGTCTATTTAGAGTCATGTAGAGTGATACCTAAATTTTAGGGGCTTAGACTGAGTTTTTTTCATTTGTAATTATTTAATTTAGTTTAGTTGAGTTAAATTTAGTTAAACTAGTTCCAACTGATGGAGGGATTAGTGGGAGATCCAGTAGTGGGGTGTAACCAACACTGCTCAATCAGTAAACTGAAGATTCACTCATAATTAACTCATGCATGTCAAATTAGATAAATCCTCTGTTGGGATTGGAGTTTAGGGACAGATGGTGCATACAATCAGAGGAAGACCTAAAATAAATCATTCCTTAATTATAAAACTCACTCTTTTTAAACATTTGAATTGCCTATAAAAGGAGGAATGAAGGCACAAGTTCAATCATTGTTTTGGTGAGCACAAGTTAGTGAGACTAAGCAATAGAAAGCACATGTTTGTGCATGGATCTTGTGAGAGAAAAGTGTGCCAAGAGAAGTTTGTGCACAAGTTGGTAGTGAGATAAATAGAGGTAGTGCAGAGATTGTTCGAGCTTGAGCAAACATTGTAATCTTCTCGAATTTTCTTATTAATGCAATATATAGATAGCAGGGGTTTTTTGCCATGGCTTTCCCCAGAAAATTATTGTGTTAGGTGATTGAATTTTTTATTTTTATTTTTTTAATTTTAATTTTAATTAATTAATTTATTTATTAATTTATTTTTATTTTTATTTTTATTTTATTTTTATTTTTATTTATTTATTTATTTATTTATTAATTTATTTTTAATTTTTATTTATTTATTTATTTTTTTTCTGCTTCGTGATTTCATCGATCAATTTTTGTTCCCGCTGATGAGTAGAGTAGATTCAAGTAAATTGTTTTAACATATCACAATCTGCAGTTTGAATCTATAAGAAAATTCTACATGGTATAAGAGCTAGATTTTTAGAAATTTCAACATCGTATCAAAATTATATTTGTAGAAATTTATACATGGTATCGAAGTTGAAATCACAATAAAAGAGAAGAATTCAAAGTTGTCCTTGCAGATTGATGGAGCTCTAGTTCAAGGCAAATCCATAAGAGACCCTATGTGCAAACTTTTTAATGAAGCAAGAAGATTGCTAGTTGGCAGATCAATGGATATTGAGATTCAGAGGGTGTCTAGTTTTATAGGGAGCAACCTTGTGGAAGCTAGTACTTTAGGATTTGGGGAGATTAGACTCATTATTGTAGTGGTTGTAGCAGTAGTGCGGAAGCAACTTAGTGGTAGAGTCAACCACAATATGAGTAGATCAGATTTAGCTCATGCATGCAAAGCCTTGAGGAGCAAGGCAAAGGTTAGAGACTTTGTGTTTGACAAGGAGCATGAATTACCTCTGAACATGCAGCCTCAGATGCATCCTTAGAAGTAGCCTCAACAAGTTATGGAACAAACACAATTGGAGAAGCAAAGAGGAGACCGAGTGGAGACATCCACTCAAGAAGAGACCTCCAGTAGGGGGGAAATTTCAAGTCAAGTGGGCAGAAGGAGCACATTCATCCATACCACCTGGTGCGAGGTGGGGCGATCTGAAACAATAGTCCCAAAAGTTGCATAAATTGGGCAAGATCCATTAAGGTGTTTTTTGTCTCATGGATCATTACCTTGCTACGGCAAGGCCACAATATTAATTAGCAGGAGGATCAGTGTCAGTCATATACTGAGAAGTGTAGAGCAATGTTGACAGCAGAGTAGGAGGCTCAATAGCAGAGTCAACAACAACACAAATTTTTTCCAGTAGACAGTTGCAGACAATTGATTCAGGTTATTTTGTTTGGATGCCTTTTGGCTGCAGACTTTGTAGTAGCAACAACAACGACAAGAGTTGCATGCGAAACATTCCAAAGGCACTGGATCATGATAGAGTTGAATTCCTTTCTTGTTGAGAGAGTGTTGAAAATAGCAACACGAAATGTTAAAAATAACATAAAAAAAATTCATATTTTAATTTGTCCTTGAATTAAATTGAAAATAAATTGTAATTCCACATCTCATGACAGCTTGTAGTAGTTAACTAAGTTAATTTGACTTAGTTGGCCCAGTAAATTCAAGTTGAGAGTCTATCTAGAGTCATGTAGAGGGTTCCTAAATTTTAGGGGCCCATGTTGAGTTTTTTTGAGTTGTAATTATTTAACTCAGTTAAACTCGTTCCAACTGATGGAGGAATTAGTGGAAGATCCAACAGTGGGGTGTAACTTGCAATAGTGGGGTGTAATCAACACTGCTCAACCAGTGAATTGAAGATTCACTCATAATTAACTCATGCATGTCATATCAGAAAAATACCCGGTTGAAATTGAAGTTCAGGGACAGTGTATTATCAGTTGTAAAATCATCTAGATTAAACATATGGTGCATGCCATAAAAAAAGGCTTAAAATAAATCATTCCTCAATTAAAAAACTCACTAATTTTAGACATTAGAATTTCCTTTAAAAGAATGAATGAAGGCACAAGTTTAATCATTGTTTTAGTGAGCACAAGTTTGTGGGACTAAGCAATAGGAAGCACAAGTTTGTGCATGGAGCTTGTGAGAGAAAGGTGTGCCAAGAGAAGTTTGTGCACAGGTTGGTAGTGAGATAGATAGAGATAGTGCAGAGGTTACTTGGGCTTGAGCAAAGTATTGCAATCTTCTCATATTTTCTTGTTAATGTAGTATATAGATAGCAGGAGTTTTTAGTTGTGGCTTTCCCGAGAAAATTATTGTGTTATGTGTGATTGAAATTTTTCTTTTTCTGTTTTGTGATTTCATTGATCAATTTTTGTTTCTGCTAATGACTAGAGTAGATTCAAGTAAATTGTTTTAGCATATCGCAATCTGCATTTGAATTTACAAGAACATTCTACATCCCTTTTGACGCATGATGGAATTAATCTGTCAAATCATGCTATCAATTGACTCGTATATTTCCCCGAGGTTAGGGGAACCTGAATTTGCATGCATGATTAGATACACTATTGTAGAGGTGAAAGAGAATATATTTGAAATCAACCCACCAATCATCACTCAATATCATCTGCTTAGGCCTTTTTTCCTTGATTTGTTTTTTACTCCCCCCATGTAGACCACTCATTACTAATAACAGTAGCCATTAGGCCTTGTTACACCTCTAGCATACAATCAAGAAGAATAAAATAAGTGGCATATCTTGTATCAGTTAGTTTCAAGAACTCTTTTTTCGCATAAATAGCTAGAGAGAAATGGTGGTTGAAAATGAACATTTGTGCCTCTCTTGCATCCAAAATAATGTGAGTGATCTAAGAAAATTTTCCAATGTCTTTGAGTGCATTGTTGAAAGCATGCACACAACAAGAAGTCCAAAGTAAATGTTTATGTCTTCTTTGAATCATTAATCCATAGACCTACAAAATGGTGCAACATCTATGATAATCTGAACTACATTTGTAGGACCAATCTCTTCAATTGCATTTTTCAATACCTCAAACTGGAAAGTTGTGTCCCTCATCTTTCCAATACAAGCAAATGCCTTTAATGTAACACCCTCCTCCCACGTCCACTTAAGTAACCATGCCAACCGGGGTAAACATGAGACGACAGACTACTATGATCAGATTCGACCTCCTATGTGACCTTAAGGAAGTGGAATCGATAGAACATCACACATAGTCATCCAACATCATCAACAGAACCCTCAAGAGACAAGTCAACCACTCAGACAACCTATCCCTGGGTCCCGCTGCTGTTTTGGACCTCTAAGGCCATAGTCGTTCATGCTATGGGCAAGGAAGCGACCAGAGACCTAAAGTCGCTCTCATAGGTCTACATGCCAGCGACTGTGGACCAAACTTACCAGTTCTGTGTAAGTGACCCTGGGATTTAAGCTATTTTTTTAGGCTCAGAGCTTAGGACACTACCTAGAATGGAGAGAAACCTTGAAATCAAGAAAGGTAAAGGGAAAAAAATGAAGCAAAAGCAATAAATTCAACAAGACCTTAACTAGACCCCTACTAGCCATGACATGCATTTCATCAAACATATTGTCAACATGTAACCTACATGTGTAAACAACATAATTAAGTGCAGGGATCCCATACTTATCTAAGAATCACTATGAACCATGCTTCCTCATGTTGTTTGTTGCATAATCATCTATTAGGTCATAGATATATTATCCATTCATATACAAGCAAAAACATGCTGAGATCCAAACATAGTCGTTGTCATAAAATGTACATGTAATCATCATAATAGTGACATAAATACAATAAATATATCAGCGGTCAAAATCCATATACACACAAGTGAATTTACACATGAAAATCAATGGAATGAGTTTCTCATTAGTCAATGCAATGAACCACCCAGTGATGGGACTACCACATTCCACCCGACCATAGATTGGCTGAGCCAAGTCTCTCTTCAGCGAATCACCCTCATGCTATATTCCAAGCATGAATGTGGGACTCATGTAAAACATAAAAAACACCAATCAATGTGGATGCCACTAGAGTTCTCCGTCTACACCGTGAGGAATTTGAGTGCCTCCTAGTCTCTTAAGATTTACTATACATCCATAGTTTGATCCAGGGATCACTAGGCCCTACATTGAAAAATACTCTCTAGGATTTACCATGCATTCCATCCTGGAATCATTAGGCCCAATAGATAGAAATTCCACCTCTTGGCTTTACGGTATATCTCGTCATTCACTGACAAGGATTCCTAGGCCCACCTAGGCACACAATCTGGGTTTATCGCAACCCACAATCCAGTTTAGGGGTTACTAGGCCAGTGGTTTCGTGCATCCTCAACCTGGTTCAGGGACCACTACACCATGTGTTTGTCAATTAGGAGATCCACCCAACTCAGCTTCAAATCCAATCTGGCCATCCCACATAAACTGAATGAGAGAACCCATCTCATCAAAGCTATCAGGAAATGGAAAAGCTAGGCTGAAAATACTGTCACACCTGGAAAAAACCATGCCATGGTAGAAAAGAAACACATGCACTCCCATGCATGCCAAATCTAGCAAGGAAAATACACGTGCAAGTCGATACCTGCAATGAAGCCTGTTGTCGCTGTTTGATTCTACCTTTCCCTGCTTGATCTTTGCTTCTTGTATTCTTTGCCTTTCTTGCTCCAATGCCAAAGTGCTCCAAGAAAAACTCCAAGTGTCCAAGAGTATGTGGGAAAGAGAGAGAGAGAGAGAGTAATGAAAGAGCTCCAAAGTTAAACTGACAAAAGTTTTCCAACTGATCCTTGGAAACCTTTTTATGGATGTGTTTCTAGGAAAACTAGTGTCTTTTTGATTGACTAGCCCTCTAGGTTTGGCAGCTACCCTAAAAACAACAGTTTAAATCAATTCATGATTTCTTCTATGTATAATAGATAAGAGAAAGACAAAGGAACCAACATGAAACTTCCAACCTGAAACTTCTGCTTAATCCCTTGCTTGATCTTTCTCCCCCTTGACAGAGCTTGCAACTCCTCCTCTTACTTATCCCACTTGGAGAGTACTTGTGGAAACACAGTAACAAAGAATCATCAAAGCATCTTGATCTATTATATCATAAGCACTACAAAATCAGATATATAATGAACATACAATAGCATTCACAAATGATAACATTCATAATTGCACAATTATATGGAAGAAAACTTGATGAACTTTATTAAATAGAAGGGAGAATCACAACCCAGTTGTCTGATCCAGCATCATCCTCCCAGCATCAATCCCTCTTCACCTCATGAAATAGCAATATCACCCCAACAATACAATACTCTTTTCCTCAAATACAAACTATTAGCACTTCTTTGCAATTCACAATATTCCAGCCTCTGGATCTCTTAGATGAGGGATCCATTTATAGATGTGTGAAAGGGTGTGAGTCATCTCTGGGGTTTGGATTAGTGTCATTTCACTTGTTACAATTGGTTCCACTTGGAGATTTCCTAGATCTCTTACTCATCCCTGGGCGAATTCAGAGAGGCAAGTGTCATAGGAGAAGTTTCTAGAAGATTCCATGAGCAACCACCTAGCAAACTGTCTCGGAAATTTGTCAATCCTTGCCCATCGCACCTTATAGAAAGCCTAAACAGTATGCATCACACCTGGCCAGTGTAATACTCAGTATGCATCGCTCCTTGCCAGTGGAGCAGTCAGTATGGTTCAATTTAGGCTTCTTGATGGTTTTTCAGGTGGAACTTTTGGGGAATGATGTAATTAGATGACCATGTTCCTTTAGGGTATAAAACAAATCTTTTCAAGGTTGAAGAGCCCTAGTTTATCGACATATAAGATTGGGGTTGAAGTGCACAAATATGTCTATAAAAGTTTCCCCCTAAAGCATGAAGTCGTAAATCTTGATGTCAGGTGAAATGCTTTATCATGAGGATCCGAGGTTTCGAACTGGAAGGTGACCTGCATAAGTTACAATACATCATCATAATATAATTTTCATGATCTAGCTGAGGCGGGCATTCCCATGCTTAGCTTTATAAATTCATTTCATGTACATAGAACAGATAGTCATCCGCAGATGCAAACTGGTGATTCTTCATATGTAGAGTCATCATCCTTGGTTTGGATGACCACCTGTGTAGTGCCTTTGTACATTTGATGTTTTTATATCCCTGAATATATCGTAGCCCAGATAGATGAAACTAGATCCGGGGTCTTCAAACTCGTTCAATCTTTGCCCAACGTACAAGTCAATCCATGTGAAGAGATGTTCTGAAGTCGAACATGGAAAGACATCCCCTGATTACCAGCCAATAATGTGAGCTGTTAACAGGCGCGAGAGGAATCACTGATAATGATAATAACCCTCAAGGTACTATAGTACAATTCACATGGTGTGAATATACGATCTGATGTCGAACACCACGCAAAATCTTTCGGTTGAAGGCCATTAATGTCAACCTATCGCCAGAAATGAGAAACTTGCCATTGAGGCATGCAAGCTTCAAAGAACTGAAAGGGGTGTTTCTAAGTCAACTTCTTGGATAAAGCGCTGATGTCGACAAAAAGTGACTCGTCATAGGAGGGCCTTGATGTATCCCACATCTACAACTCGAAACGAAGCAAATGATTTCTGGAGGTGAAAACGATCTGACGACACAAGGTTCAGGAATGGCGGTCATGAAAAAATTAAGGTTGGAGGTATCGCAATGGATGAGGCATTAACTGGATTGTGGTTTCTCATCTGAATGACTTCTCTTGAACATGTCGGTGACATTGAGATGGATTGGTAGCGTTAACCCCAAAATATGGATGGTGTAAAAGACCAATGGTGAGATGACCGATGAACGGAATAATCCAACCCGATTCAATAATGGTGATGGAGTGGAAGTTTCATGTTCAAGAGCGACCTGCTACCATAAATTTCTTCAAGCTTTTTCCCTTTTTCTCCAGTCATTGCTGACTAGTACCTCTTTATTTTTGTCAAGCTTGAGGAGGATAACGTATGCTTGTTCTATAATTTTCCCTTCGAGCAAACTTGTCGCTATGTTTTAACGAGTCTAGCGATAGTGAAATTCGGTCTTGTCTAGAGTGGACAAGTTTGTTGCTATTGTTTTAACAATTTTAACGACAAGGATAACTCGGTCTTTTTTCATGTCTAGAGAGTTTGAAAAGGGATGAAAAGAAAACTCTAGAAGTTCTTTTTCGTAGAATAATCCCTTAAGCCCGAAAAAGGATAAAATAATACAAAAGGGATGACTTTTCTGATCACTTTAACGAGCTGAAAAAGACAAGCGCTCGATCTTTTTTGTGAGATAATCCCTCAACTTCGAAAAGGATTAAAATATACAGAAGGGATGACATTTCCAATCACTTTAACGAGCTAGAAAGGCCGGTGCTCGACAATCTTTTCATATTTAACGAGTCTAAAAAGGGTTTAAAGGAGACTCGATTTGAGGAACGAGTGGTGTCTAGGGTAGCAACTGGTTCCGGGTAAGCTTGGAACTTCACAAAACATGGTGGTTTCTGTGAAGAGGTTGGCTAATAAGACCACTCGTCGCAGCTGTTCCTCAAAAAAGGGTAAACAACCAAGTGGAAGCGTATAATTGGCCAAAAAAATGGAGGTGATGAGAGGTACACAACCAGGGTTCAAAAGGCTGATAGAACGACAATCAAAAAGGTTAATTACTCCAGATGGGTTGATTTTTTAACGAGCTTGAACTTGTGGGGGAACTCTGCTTGATGCTAGTTTCATTTTTACACAAGCTTGAAATGGCAAAATTATGCTTGAATCGATGGTCAAAGATGTTCAATTCACTGTTTAACACATTAGATTCTTTCGTCGGTCGTTCAACCTGCTCAATTACTCCATCAAATTGATAAAAAATACATCTATATGTACGAAAAATGAATTAAAACTAACATTTTACCTGAAGTATGTGAATAGTAAATATAAACAATAGTTTTACCTTTCATTTTCATCATTTCATTTCAAATTTGGGATTTTGGAGTTCTGGAGTGGTTTCCCCCCTCAAATTTCACCATTCGATTTCGGGAGATCTGATGGATTATTCCCCGCGCCATCAGGACCAGGTAGGAGCTAAACCTGAGCTCTTCATTTTCATTCCATCTTTTCTTGATTCTGAGCTAGTTTTTCCATTTTTCTGGGCCCCTAGGGTTTGAAGAATTCGTTCCCCAACCATTGCACCTAGCCTATATCGAAAGGTGCGATGCATACTGAGTTGTACACTAGCCAGTTAGTACGCATCTCACCTTGCTCAAAGGCAGGGTGCGATGGGCGTAGAAAGGTAACTTTACACAGTGATTTTTCATCAAATTTCTGCCTGTTTTTGCTCAAATTTGGATCATAACTCATCTTTTGTTTGCATTTCAGATATTTGTTGGATCAAGATGGTTGTCACATGGTGTGAGCAAGAACATGAAAAGGAGGACATGATTGCTCTACATGACCAGGGTACAGTTGATGCATTGAGGAACGGTGGCTTGCTGAATTTCTTCCGTATATCCAGCATGAGACAACAGATCAGTTTGTTGCAATATTTTCTCGATGCTTGGGATCCGATCGACCAGGTATTCCAGATCAGAGGTAAATCTATTCCATTGATAGTCGAGGACATTTACTTTCTGATGGGATTGTCGAGGCGTGGTGCCCCTCTTTCACTATCAGGATTCGCTTGTGGAGGTAAGTCTGTGAAAGACTATATTCGTCAGTTCTGCAGGGATGGACCTCAGTCTAGCAGAGATGGCAAGATCAATATCCGGGATGTCATTGATCGGCCCTTAAGGACCATTTTATTTACCTTTGCTAGATTGGCTGGCAGTGCGACCTTACATTTAGTGAACAGATCTTACATGCAGTATGCCCTGGAATGTCTGGAACCGAAGGAGTTTAACTGGTGTGAGGCGATACTTCCCATCATAAAAGAACAAATCTCCAAAATAAAGAATGGAAGGACCAATAATTTTGGCTACGGATCCATATTGGCTGCTTTTGCTTTGGAGAGGATTCCACTGATGCAGCCTCAGAACATTTCATTGGGATTTCCAGCACCGAGGGAACCACGGATGCAGAGATGGGTTGATCTTATGGCCAGACATGCTGGCCAGTCACAGATTTCCTTCTCTGATGCTTTTTTGAGTGGTTCCACCATCAGGAGATGACATTCGCGGAGTATCCATACGTCGGGATGGATTTCCGAGGCAACTGGGATTTGGAATTACCAGATGGCGAGTAGTGGAGTGCTATAAGTAAAATGATTCGACCACATCTTTGTTTATCAACTTTTATAATGTTTTTGTGTTTTTTACTGTTACCAAGACTAATCAAACTTGTATGTGCGTGCAGATATTGGACTAGTGCGACTAGTGGTACACCCATGGTTGACAGATGACGCTCCAGCAGGAGAGGCTGTAGGGAGGGCCATCTTTCGGGATCTGGACATATTGGAGACCCTGGTAGTGTTGTAGGATCAGATCGAGGGCCTCACTTTTGGTATTCAGGATGTTAGGACTGATGAGCTACCTTTGAGGTTACAGCGCCATACTACTGGCATACTGAGTCACTGGACTAGGCTCTTGCACATGATAGCGCAGGCGGTGACATGTTATCACCAGCATCACTAGTCTAGGATGTTTTTCTGCATTCATTTTGAGTTTCTTTGGTCAAATGACCGATTTTGCCTTGGACACAAAGCGTTTTGTTAAAAACTATAAACAATTATCTATTTTTGATTTTCAGAGTTTTATTTTGGTTAAGTTATGCAATCCTGATGCAAATGTTGATGTGAAATGCTTTCTTTACAAATGCTACAAATTTCTATCTAGCACATAGTTTGCTAATGAATCAGTCAATGTGTTTAAGTTTCTGGAAATGTGTTGATATTGAATGGAATCAAAACGTCTTTCCAAAATCCTGACTCTTAGGAACATGTGATAAATAGCTGGGTTTCGAACGGAATAAACGCCATTAAGCTGTAGAATGACGAGTTGTGAATCTAGCTTGACAATGAGTCGGTGTATGCCATGTGAAACGGCATCAGAGAGAAGTTTGATCAACGCACTATACTCAGCGATGTTGTTCATCGATCGACCAATACATATCCCTCTGAAACTCACTAACTCGCTGCTTGGAGCGAAAATGGCCCAGGCTGCAGAAGATAGGTTCCGTGTACTACAACTAGCTCCATTGGCATACCCAACAAATGGTTCCAAAAAGTTTGACGTCTGCAAAAAATTCGAAGTGGATTACCTAACTGTTACACTAAAAAATGTCACCTTGACTACTTACAGTTAGTATGGCTCAAATCAACAGTCATGCTACCCTCTTAGGCAAGTCTCATGCCTCTGTTATCCATCTCAAACTCAAAGAAGAGAGAAAGTCTTGTAAAAACTATGTTTATCTCTGGGGTCGCAGGTTCTCTCAAGCCTTACCTGCGGGGACGCTGACCATGTTCATAAAATCTGCGTCCATGGACGCTCTGTATGTTAAGGGACAGGTGCGTCCTTCTGTAAAAGGCAAAATGCGCAAGTTTCATCTTTAAAAAGTTACTTGTGGTTACTTCTAGAACATTCTAGAGGTCGGTTTGATGAATTGGATGCGCCTCCAGTTGGTTCATGTATCTCTATTAAGGGGGAACTTATCCCATCAATAAGGGAGCTATCCCACCCAAAGAGGGGGATGATCCCATTGATGGTGGACCTGAATAACCTCTTTACAGCACTATAAATAAAGGCATTGAGCCAGAAGGAGAGGAGGTTGAAGCTATACATTTTCTTTGGGTAAATGCTGCAGGATTTAGGTCTTCCATTAGAGCCTTTGTGAGGAGAGATTGTCTTCACTTGATTCTACTTGGGAGAGGGTGAGCTTTGTCAAAGTAGAGGAAAACCCTTGATGGACCCTGGGAGGAACTTGCACAACACCAAGGCCAGGTTGTGAGAGTTTCTTTGTTTCGTTATTAATACAAACTGGTTTATTTTTCTCAATAGCTTGTGTTAATGAATTATTTCATGTGTTCCTTGGTCTGCATGTTGAATATATGTTTTATTATATGAAATGCAAGTGCTTGGTAATTGTTTGATTGTTTGTGGTTGCAGGAATTGACTTGAAGGAGGAGCTCATCCGGATCGTCAAGAACGAACTTCAACAACAGCGTTTTGGAATAAGGTAAGCCTAAACACTTGTAGTTTTCACATTGTAAAAGGTGTATTTAGAGAAAGATCACTCCATTTTGTCTTGTTTGTCATTAGAATGTCTTAGACTTCTAGGAAGGTCAGCTGTGTCCGCACCCTTGACCAATTCCGTGTGACAAATTGGCGACTCCACTGGGGAATCCATTAATGAGAGAGTCTTTTCCTTTATATGAACTTTGCTTTGAGAAAATCATTTTTATTTTCTGGTTTTTGACTGTGAGAATTAGTATTTGGGTGGCTTAGCTTTAGATTTAGTTGGCTTTAGTTTTTCTTCCTTTTTCCAGAAGGACGCAGTCTCTGTGTGCTGCACAGTGCGTCCTTGGACGCGCTGTTGTCGACTGCGCAGTGCGGGGCCGCACCTGTGACAACGGGTGGCCTGCGTCTTCCTGTAAAAGTTAAGAAAATTCCATTTTTGCTTTAAATTACTTTTAGATTTTGTTTTTCCTTAGTGTTTTCTGCCCAGATCCTTTAGTACCCTGTCAAGAATTCTCACCTGAACTTATTTTGTGAGCTTTGAGTGTTTTAGTGGATTTCAACGAAGTTTAGGCCTAGGGTTTGATTTTTGAATAGGTCTTGTAGTGACTTTGATAGTAGAAAGTTGTCCAACCTTAGATCTCTGTGGTTAGCCAACCTTCTTAGAGGTCAGACCTGTCGTAAAGTCTCCTTGTGTGAGCAACTTACCATTTGAGTTGTTTTGGGTCAAATTTCGATTTGCTTGTTTATAAAGTATTGATTTCCATTTTACAAAAAGAACAAAAAAATTAGAATTTTGTTTTGACTAGTTTTTTGGTTCTGCAATAAGCTAGTCCTTGATTTGATTGTGATCAAGTAAAACACCTTAGAATAATCATTGTTAGTTTTGGCCTCGTTAAGATTGCTTAGAGTAAATTTGCCCTTAGTTTGCTTATGAGTGCATTTTCATAGATTTTAAGAGTTGTTAAGATTGATTTTTGGTTATATTAGATTTATTTGCTTTATTAGAAGAAAAATACAAAAAACATCTTCTTAAAAAGTCTTGTTTCAAGTAGCTTTTTGTTTTTGAAAGAAGAAAAGAGTTTTTTCGTGTATGTAAAGAGAGGTTATGTTTTTATGCTTGGAAAAGAAAAACGAATTGTTTCTTTGATGGTCTTTAATTAAGAAGTTGCTTTTATAAAGATTGCATTCTCTCAACTTTTTAGTTAAGCAATTCATCGAAAAAGTAAAGTAGTGGGTAAATCATCCTAGGTGCATTTTGTAGTGGTTTAGAGTCGAGTCAACACACCACTGGTTTCACTTCCATCACCTTTTGACTTAAGAAACAACCTTAAAAGTAACGCTTAAATTAAAATCAATCTAGTAATCCTTATTTTTCTAGGGCTCTGAAACACCAACATAGCTTAGGCTAGGGTCTTGGAGTAGGTGAGTACTTAACTCTCCAAGACTATAAAACCAAACAGATAGTTTATCTTGAGTAGATTAAATCCAATTGTTTCAGTTACATTCTGGGAATGAGAAAGATCACTCCATTTTGTCTTGTTTGTCATTAGAATGTCTTAGACTTCTAGGAAGGTCAGCTGTGTCCGCACCCTTGACCAATTCCGTGTGACAAATTGGTGACTCCTGTTCCTAGTTATCCTGGATATCCTCCTCCTGGGGCTGGTATTGTGACTCAGAGTTTTAGAGATCCTAACCGGCAGTTACCGTTTATTGCGACTTTAGATTTACCCGACTTGACGCGCCTAACAAACGATCCAATTCAATATCTTCAGTTCTGGCCGCCAATGCCAAATAAGTTGCCCAGCGATATACCCAAGTTCGAAGGTAAGTCTGGAGAGGATCCGTCTAATCATGTGATGACTTACCACCTCTGGTGTGCATCAAATTCCATCTCAGATGATTCCATCCGCTTACGTCTTTTCCAGCGTACACTCATTGGTCTCGCGGCCAAGTGGTACATTGAGTTACCACGGGCCTCTTTTTACAACTTTAGTCAGTTAGCTACGTCATTCTTAACTCATTTTCAGTTACCAGTCAGATACGATAATGGTACAGAATTATTAACTTCGCTAAAACAATCGACATCCACGTACATTTCTGATCACATTCATGAGTGGAGACGTCGAAGGAGATTAGTGAAAGTTTTTATCCCGGACCAAATCTTAGCTGAATGGTTTGTAAAATCATTATTACCACGAATTACTGAAGATGTAGCTAAGGCCGGAGTAGTTACTGAGGAGCAAGTCATTGCTCAAGCACAATACCTTGACTTAGTTTATACTCAGTCGGGTACGTTACACGAGAAAATACCGGATCTTCCCAAATCAAACCAAATCGCTGCTGCTCCTTCGGGATCTCATGCCGCTGATGGTATGATTGGTATCGTGACTACGAAGAGTAAGAAGAAGTCTTCCAAGGCTTCAAATACTCCAATTATCACTTTGCCTGATTCTCCGACAGGAGAGTCTTCTCCTCCTGAACTTACCGCCGACATTCACGCTGTAGAGTCATCTACGGCCAAATCAAAAAACGGTGGAAAGAAGAAAGGAAAGAAGAAGACCAAAGCAGACAAGGCTCCAAAGGAGAAAACAGAAAAATCGGAAACCAATGACGAAAAACGCAAACCTCGATATCCTTGTCTTATTTGTGAAGAAGATCATTTTACGAGAGATTGCCCTCATCGGGTCGAGGTAGTGAAAATAGTCAAAGGTTCTCCCACTCCTGCTGTGTTAAAAAATCCATTTCCAGAGCAGGAGAATAAGATGATAGGTTCTTCTTCGAATGCCAGTGAAGAACCCATTTTGATGATGTCTCATGTTAGGATTGCGACTCGATCGCAAGATTATGGTAGTAAGGCTCCTATTGATGGTAAGGAAGCAGAATCTTCTCACTCTAACCCATCAACCTCAGCTCCTGGTTCCGATCCACTACAGATCGAAAAACCTAACCCAGACTTAGTGATTAAGCCGCCCGCTAAGGGTGTACTTCGAAGGTCTGCTTTCAATCCACATGCGAGAGCAGCCCAGAATTACAACATTGTTGAGGACTTAGCTGTTTCACCCTCAGCAATGTCGGCATTAGAAGTGTTGCAATCATGTCCAGCACAACGGAAATTGCTTTTGTCGGCTATCGGAGCTGTCGATGTTCAGGACCCGAACCTAATGATCTTTGATCTAGAAAATAGTACACCACGTCTTCCCCATCAAATGGCCTTCCAAATTCCAGTGATAGTCAAAAACAGGCCTATTCATCGGACTGTGATTGATGAGGGAGCTTCTACATGTATTATGTCGATTCAATGTTGGAGATCGCTTGGCTCTCCTTCGTTGAACCAATCCCCCACCATCCTTAAGGCCTTTGATGGCCGTGGGTTCCGTCCGTTTGGTATTCTACAAGAATTGCCTATAGGGGTCGAAGGTAAAACCGTTAGTCTGGATGTGGAAGTGGTTGATGCCCCTCTAGACTACAACCTTCTTTTGGGTCGAAGTTGGTCATATGCTATGACAGCGGTCGTTTCATCGGTCTTCAGAGTCATTAAGTTTCCACATAACGGTAAGATCGTGACTATTGATCAGCTGACATACTTTTCATCCGATCCAGCCTCTTTAGAGAGTATTCAACATGTTGGTAAAACGACAATCCCGTATAGGGACATTGGTGTAGGTTTAGTTAAGGATTCCGGTCTACTGGGAACTTTTCCTCTCCCTCCACTCAATGCAGACCCTTCGTTTGCAACGATTCATATGATCACGTCAGAAAACATTATTTATGATGATCCTTGGTATGTTCCCTCTGACTCTGAGCTAGACTCACTCGGTGATGTTATGCCGTTGAGTCCGTATGAGATTGCTTATGAAGCTCTTATGTCTTTTACCGATTTTCATTCAACCGAAACCGACCAAATGAATGTGGTCAGTGAAGAGTCATTTTTCACCTCACCCTTAGAACGGATAACGTTTCCCGAAGAAGTGTCATCTGACGAGCAACTTCGCGAAATCCTAAGTGTAGATGATCTACCATGGGAAGATCTCCATCACAGATCTTCGTTTTTACCTAAGGATGATGCATTTGAAAACGATTTTTCATCTATCTTTACCTCTGAATATGTCAAAGACGCTCAGGATCCAACGAAACATTCTGATTCAGAGCTGAATTTAGGGAATATTTCTCGTACCATTCCCATTGATATTTCAGTGAAACCCGGAATCGAGGAGAACATTCATATAGGTGCCGCATGTACTGAAGCAGAAATCCAAACTTACAAGGCCCTATTCCAAGAATTCCGAGACGTGTTTGCCTGGTCTTACGAGGAAATGCCAGGAATTGATCCTGCCATTGTTATTCATGAAATAAAGACCTACCCGGATGCTAAACCCATTCGGCAACGGTTGCGTCAGATTCACCCTCGAAAAGCGGCTGCGATTAAAGCAGAAGTCGAAAAGCTGTTGAAAGCAGGTTTCATTTATCCGATCCCGTTAACGGATTGGGTATCGAATATTGTTCCCGTCAATAAAAAACAAGGAACAATAAGAATCTGTATCGACTATAGGGATATCAATCGAGCTTGTCCAAAAGACAACTATCCTACGCCTTATATCGATCAAATTATTGATGATTGTGCCGGAAGTGAGATGTTTTCCTTCATGGATGGTTTCTCAGGCTATAATCAAATCAATATTCTACCTGCCGATCAACCAAAAACGACATTCATTTGTCCATGGGGGACATTTGCTTATTGCAAATTGCCTTTTGGACTTAAGAATGTCGGGGCCACTTTTCAACGGGCGATGTCCTATGCATTTCATGATATCAAGCACATTGTGCAACCCTATCTCGATGATTTGCCTGCTCATTCTTTACATCGAGCTGATCACCTTGTCCACCTACGAGCAATCTTTATGAGGTGTAGGCACTATCGAATTCGGTTGAATCCCCACAAGTGTGTTTTCTGTATAGAAACAGGTCGATTGCTGGGATTTGTTGTTTCAAAAGCCGGCATTCGCGTCGATCCCTCGAAAGTCGAGGCTATCATCAAACTGCCTCCTCCTTCGAGTTTGCGCCAACTCCAAAGTTTGCAAGGGAAAGCGAACTTTTTACGCCGATTCATCCCAAACTACGCCGAGGTCACTAAAGGTTTTACACGGTTGTTGAAACAGAACGCACAATTCTTTTGGGACGAGATTGCCCAACAATCTTTTGATGCACTTAAACACGCGTTGACCCATGCACCGTTATTGCATCCTCCCAACTACAACCAGGACTACTTCTTATACCTCGCAGCTTCGCATTCCACCATTGGAATGGTGTTAGTTCAAGAAGATGAATTCAGAGCAGAGCATGTGATATATTATCTTAGTAGAACCTTAAATCCCACTGAGTTAAAATATTCGCATGTGGAGAAATTGGCCCTGGCAGCCGTTCAAGCTGTCCAGCGTTTTCGTCACTACATTCTTCTTCGCAAAACTACGGTTATTTCGGATTGTAACCCTATGATTTATATTTTGACCAGACAACTGCTAGGGGGCAAGTACTCTAAATGGATTGTTATCCTGCAAGAGTTCGACTTGGAATTCGAAAAGTCCAAGTCTAAGAAATCTTTAGTTTTTGCGGAGTTGATGTGTGATTTCCCGAGTGCTGACACAGAGACTGTGGCAGAGGAGTCCATTGCGGACGAATCTTTGTTTCTTATTAGCACTGTAGATCCGTGGTATGGGGATATAATCATCTATCTCCAAACCCAAACCTTTCGGCCTGAAGCTTCCAAGGAAGACCGTCGAAAAATTCGGTTTCAATCCCAGCAATACAGAATTATTGGAGATACACTTTATCGCCTGGGGGCAGACTTAGTTTTTCGACGTTGTTTAACTCACGATGAGGCTGAGAGAGTTTTGAATGATTGTCACTCTGGAGCATGTGGCGGTCATATGTCTGGGTATGCCACAGCTCAGAAGGTGTTGCGCGCTGGCTATTTCTGGCCGTCTATGTTTAAAGATTGTATCCTTGCCGTCAGAAAATGCCACAACTGTCAAGTGTTTGATCGAAAGATGCGCGCTCCACCTGCTCCTCTCCACCCTATAATTGCCACTGGTCCATTCGCCAAATGGGGCATTGACTTTATTACTTGTAACCCTCACTCGGCCGGGGGGCATGCGTATATCATCCTCGCGGTTGATTATTTTACAAAATGGGCCGAGGCGATGCCTACATTCGACGCAAGCGGCAAGACAGCTGCAGTTTTCGTATTCAATCATATCATAACTAGGTTCGGTGTCCCACAAGCAATCATTACTGACCATGGGAGCCATTTTCGAAACGTCATGATGACTGAGCTTACAAGCCAGCTTGGTTTGCGCCATGATAGCTCTACACCTTATTATCCGCAAGCCAACGGTTTGGTTGAGTCAATCAACAAAGTTCTAGTCATCATGATTCGACGGATCATTGGTATCCATCGAACGAATTGGCATAACATGTTATTTTCGGCGCTATGGGCATATCGAACTTCAGTGAAAAATTCAACAGGTTTCACCCCTTTCCAGCTAGTTTATGGCTTAGAAGCTGTGTTACCTATTGAATGCGAAATCCCATCACTTCAAATGGCTGTCGAATTACTTCCAGCTACTTCCGAAGAGGAGAAACGGTTATTATACTTGGCTAAATTAGATGAGACTCGACGTGACGCTACTTTAGCTATCGAGACTCACGCGAAATGAATGAAAGCTCAGTATGATAAAAATGTAACCCCTCGAAGTTTTTCGGAAGGAGACCTAGTACTATTATATGATCAAGCTAATGATAAACTAGGTGCCGGAAAATTCGTTCCCATGTGGCATGGGCCCTACATTGTAAAGCGAAAGCTAGCAAAAGGGGCTTATGAGTTAGTTGATTTTGATGGGGACTCTTTGGGTAAACCCAGAAATGGACTTTACCTAAAGAGGTATTATGCTTAAAATGATGGGTATGGAGAAATTTTTAGATAGGTTAGATTTCCTTTCTAGCTAGCAAGTGTGTTATTTTAGTCAGTGTGCTTAGCTTAGCAAGTGTGGTTTTTCGTCATTATTCTGGCTTATATTGGTTTTACTCTTGATATTGTAGATGTCGACGCCTCTCCAAACATACATTGGATTTGCTGATGGTGCTTGTCGTAATACACGGAATATCTCTTCCGCAGCTTGGGTTATCTATTCGCCCTCTGACGAGTTAGTTTCTATGCATGGGGTAAGCCTCGGTCAAACAACGAATAACATTGCAGAATACAGCGCAGTGGTTGAGTTATTATCCGAATCTATTTCATTTGGAATTCGACGTTTGATTGTGAGGTTAGATTCTGAACTTGTTGTATTACAGCTTAATAGAGTTTATGCCATTAGAAATCCTGTGTTGTTAAGGTTGTTTTTGAGAGTCCGTCTCTTGGAACGTGAGTTTGATTACATTGAATATCAACATATTCCAAGGTCCCTGAATACATTAGCAGATGCAATTGCTTCTCGAGTGTTGGACAGACATTTATAATAATCATGCAAGTAAATTTAAAGACATTTCATCATACATGTTAAACAAGATAAGCCGATAATAGTGATATATAGATATAGATAGAAGTGTGTCCAAAAATATATACATCGTCTTCGATCATAGGTTTAACACACCTTATGATCGGCAAAATGATAGTACAAAAAGTCAAAAATGTCACATGTGACTACAAAAAGTGACTAGTCAATCACTGGTGATGCTCTCTGTACGACACCACTGCGCGGGCTACCTTGCGCAGAAATCTCCTAAACGGTCCAGGGACCGCGACTACAAAACGTTGAAGCCTGATAGGAATATCGTCCATAGAAGTCTCAGGTATGTCTACCGTGAGACGATCTAGGTCATGCTCCAACTCAGCTAGTACGTCCGCAGCCGCGTCCTGTGGGGCCGGTGCCGGTGCAGCTGGATGTCGTCTGTCGTAAGGCCGGAGATTGGCTGGACGCTGTGGTCCAACATCTGCATTTTTAAAATTTTACTGTTACTTTGAGACGATATATATGAAAAATAAAAAATACATAATTAGAAAACTTGTGAAAATGAAAGTACCTCTGTCGTCCCATTGTTCTCCCTGTGGAAGAACCATGTCCGGATCACCTCTGAAATCCATTCCGGCATATGGAAAGTCTTGTATCACAAAAAGCTGGCCCTCTAGCCAGTCGAAGTAACTGTCCGAGAATCGAACCACTGCAGCACCCTCGTCAGGATGCCGGGCCATCACCGCAACCCATCGAACAAGCTTTGGCTCCCGAGGACCCAAGTCATCAACAGTGAGTTGCTGAGGGATCAGCATAGGAACTCTCTCCAAGGCAAAGCTCACGACTATAGGCCCATATCCAAAAGTCTTTAGTCGTCCGTTCTTTGCCTTGGTTAGTTGGCTCTTCATATGAGCCGACACAGCTTCGCACCAGTTGAAGATGGTGCCTTGGTAACAGTCAACTGCCATCCGCATTTGGGATCCGGAGGCAATGTGCAAGGCGGCCGCGCCACAAATCCTGGTGACCGTAAATGCAATAACTCTAAGTTCCGCCAGAGCGATGTGCTTTATCTCCACGCCTTTTTTATGGCGAGTCCCTGGTCTGCACCACTCCTCGCGGAGATCATCAAGGGATTGGCCACCCGGCCTGGTCCCCGCAAGGTTGAGTTGCTCACCTCTGTTTGGCAAGCCAGTGAGAAAGTATACATCCGAGGGCTCTATCTCGAGCTGGTGCCCTCCAATGTAAAAACATTGATCCTGAACGTTCCATCGCTCAACCAGCCATTCCAAAAATCTTACCTGGCCCCTCATGCCCGGTATGGTCCAATATTTGTACAATCCACATGTTCTTAAGGCATCTAGAGAGGGTTGGTGGTTAATCGCAGCTTCATCGTCTTCTACGTGCTCTCTCTCTCTCCAGTCTAACATGTTTAAGGTCCTGCACATCAAAAGAGTCAATTAGAAATTAATTTGAGCAAATTTGGTGGTTTTTTGAGAGAGTTGGGGTTTTGAAATGCGCCCTTTGCGGAGGACGCACCCCGGCTTTGTAGCACAGGGCGTCCGGACGCAGCTTGCCTGAAGGCTGACTGCGTCCCCCGACCTTTTTCCCGTGTGAGAAAAAGTCGGGGGACGCAGGTCACCCGAAGGGCACCTGCGTCCGCCGAGGGGCGCATTTTGAACCCAAAACCTCCCCAAAAAATGAAACAGAGACCAAAAACAAAAAACTAAACGGATAAAAATGAAGAGTGGGATGTGTAAAATACCTCGGTGAAGCGGCGTTCGATTCCGACGGTCAGATTTTCCGCAGCGACCACGGGAAGTTTCTTGTCAAAAGCTCCTTTTTCAACCTCCAAAGTCAAACGGTAAAAATGACATGGTAAAAGGTCTTTTTATAGGTTTTTTGGGTGAATGAGTTCATTTTTTACCATGAAAAGATGTTTTTCGATGAATTTTTGCCTATTTTAAGCAGGTATGAGTAATGTCTCGCTTTTGTGCAGGACAAAGGGATTTTGAGGGAAATTGTAATTTTCACGAATAAAAATATCAGAGTCATCTTTTAAGCCCTTTTCTGACTCCTAAAACATGAAAAGATTGCCGAGTGTCTCTTTTTCACTCGTTAAAACGGAATTAAAAGACGGTCCCCTTTTAGCTCTTTTCTGACCGTAAAATCAGGAAAAGATTGCCGGGTTTTTGTCGTTTCAAACTCGATAAGGAACTAAAACGACGTGTCTTTGATCGCTTTTTACTTTTCAGGTCGACGACACTATTATGAAAGTACTCCTTGGTCGCAAGATCAAGCGGTTCCCCCAGGTATTATTTTATACTTTTTCGGGCTTGAGGGACACAAACTTACGAAAAAGTTCAACGTGGAGTTTCCTTAAGTTTTTCAGACTCTCTAAAATTGAAAAACGCCGAGTTTCTCCTATACTGGACTCGGTAAACTTTTACAGTAAAGGACCTGTTCAATTACAAACAGGAACGAACCACTCCTTCCTAGGGTTCGAATTTAAACTAGGTTGGACTCGTCCGAAGGATGAGCTTATAACCAAGCATATGTTATCCTCCTCAAGCTTGTTAAAAATAAAGAGGTACTTGCCAGAAATGGTGGGGGAAAAGAGAGAAGAATGAACCTATTTGTCACCTTTTGTCTCAAGTGAAACTTTATCACCACTCTTGAACACGACACTTTTCATTCACCTGGGTTGGGAAATCTTTTACCTCACAGTTGATCAAACCACTTTGAAAGACTTTAACCGGGTTCTGGGGATTAACTTTGAGTTATTCGTCACCAAGCCATCTGTCGTGTCGTTATGTGTTCAAGAGGTCTGCAAGCAAAACTTTCATCTGCAAAATACTTGTCATCCATTCGACCATCCCTGAGTCAGTCCTTACAGCAACATTTCTTCAACTTGAACAATGATTTCGTGTTGCAGGCTTGCCTGCAACGAGTCGCTTTCTATCGACATCGACACATTATCTAGAAAGATGACTTAGGAATCGACAGTACCTTGAAGTCTGCATGCATCAATGGCAGGTTTCTCGCCTTTGACGACAGTTTACATCATTGACTTTCGATCAAAGGATTCCGTGGAGTGTTCGACATCAGAACATATATTCGCATTTCACGGGTTGTGCTTGGTACTTTGAGAACCATTGACATTACTGGTGGTCTCTCTCACGCTTGTTAACAGTTCACATCATCGACTGGTAATCAAGTGGTTTCTAACATGTTCGACATTAAATCATTTAATCACATGCTTAGAATCGTACCAATTCGGGAAGTAGGAGTGAAGACCCTGGATCTAGTTTCTACCATCCAGGCTGCAAGGAGTTTTGTATTCATTATCTATGTAGACTAATCATAAACAGATGGCTGCGTCCATACTGTGTCTACAAAAGTCTATAAAATGATGTACTGCAAGATCATTCCTGTATCAGAATAGTTAGTCCATTAGTTAAAGTTTTGAATCTGAGTATGGGAATGCCTACCTCAGTAAAGATATAATCTTATACATGTATTTTGTGTTGAAAATTGCAGGTTCTAACCAGGTCATCCACAAGTCAATCCTTGAAATGATAAAGCGCTTCACCCTTCCTAGAATTATAAAACACCAATCTATTCCAGGCTTCGCACTTTAGGGGGCAATCTGTTACACTAAAAAATGTCACCTTGACTACTTACAGTTAGTATGGCTCAAATCAACAGTCATGCTACCCTCTTAGGCAAGTCTCATGCCTCTGTTATCCATCTCAAACTCAAAGAAGAGAGAAAGTCTTGTAAAAACTATGTTTATCTCTGGGGTCGCAGGTTCTCTCAAGCCTTACCTGCGGGGACGCTGACCATGTTCATAAAATCTGCGTCCATGGACGCTCTGTATGTTAAGGGACAGGTGCGTCCTTCTGTAAAAGGCAAAATGCGCAAGTTTCATCTTTAAAAAGTTACTTGTGGTTACTTCTAGAACATTCTAGAGGTCGGTTTGATGAATTGGATGCGCCTCCAGTTGGTTCATGTATCTCTATTAAGGGGGAACTTATCCCATCAATAAGGGAGCTATCCCACCCAAAGAGGGGGATGATCCCATTGATGGTGGACCTGAATAACCTCTTTACAGCACTATAAATAAAGGCATTGAGCCAGAAGGAGAGGAGGTTGAAGCTATACATTTTCTTTGGGTAAATGCTGCAGGATTTAGGTCTTCCATTAGAGCCTTTGTGAGGAGAGATTGTCTTCACTTGATTCTACTTGGGAGAGGGTGAGCTTTGTCAAAGTAGAGGAAAACCCTTGATGGACCCTGGGAGGAACTTGCACAACACCAAGGCCAGGTTGTGAGAGTTTCTTTGTTTCGTTATTAATACAAACTGGTTTATTTTTCTCAATAGCTTGTGTTAATGAGTTATTTCATGTGTTCCTTGGTCTGCATGTTGAATATATGTTTTATTATATGAAATGCAAGTGCTTGGTAATTGTTTGATTGTTTGTGGTTGCAGGAATTGACTTGAAGGAGGAGCTCATCCGGATCGTCAAGAACGAACTTCAACAACAGCGTTTTGGAATAAGGTAAGCCTAAACACTTGTAGTTTTCACATTGTAAAAGGTGTATTTAGAGAAAGATCACTCCATTTTGTCTTGTTTGTCATTAGAATGTCTTAGACTTCTAGGAAGGTCAGCTGTGTCCGCACCCTTGACCAATTCCGTGTGACACTAACCAAAATGACAACCCTAAAAGAAAACAAAACAGCAACAAAAGCATATTTACAATGAGTTTACTACACTTAATCAAGCATAGTAACGTTTAAGATACAACCTTTTTCGGGGCTACGACAATGGAATCCCATCATAGTCGACTAGCTCGTAGGCTTCTTTTGTCAATACCCGTTTAACAATGTAGGGGCCCATCCATAATGGTTTGAATTTACCCGCTCCTAATTTGTTAGAGTCCTGATCATATAGCAAGACTAGGTCACCTTCTAAGAAGACACGAGGCTTGACATTTTTGTCATATTGCGCCTTGACGCATTTCTTATGAGCTTTGTTAGCTAACGCAACATCATGACAAGTTTCATCCAGATGGATTAGTTCCAAGAAACGGGCTTCTTCTTAAGAAGTTTCGGGAAGCAGATCAATTGCAAGCTTGAGGGATGAGATTTCACACTGTATTGGTAAGACAGTTTCCAGACCATACACCGATTTAAAGCTCGTGAATCCGGTCCCATTTTTCATTGAAGTCCTATATGCCCACAGAGCCGAGTACATGATAAAATTCCAATTCCATTTGTGGACTCCAATCATTCTCTGCAGCATGCATTTAAAGACTTTGTTGATTGCCTCAACTCGTCTGTTAGCCTGTGGATAATATGGAGTAGAGCTATCATGGGACAATCCTAATTTGGCAGTCAATTCGATCATCAAGTGATTACAAAAATGCGACCCATGATCTATGACTATAGCCTGTGGTACACCAAATCTAGAAACTACATGATTAAAAAAGAAAAGAGCAGCCGTTTCACCACTGTTGTTTAATGTAGGCATCGCTTCGGCCCATTTTGTAAAATAGTCGACAGCGACTATAATATACCCATCCCCACAGCCGAGGTGGGGTTACATGTCATGAAGTCAATGCCCCATTTAGTGAATGGCCCAACAACAACTACTGGATGCAGTGGTGCAGGTGGTAATCTGGTTTTGTGATAAAAAATCTAACAAGAATGGCAACTTCTTATTGCAATTATGCAATCTTTGAATATGGTGGGCCAGAAGTAACCAGCTCGTAAGATCTTTTGTGCAGTAGCGTAACCAGATAGATGCCCCCCACAAGCACCTGAATGAAAATCATTCAAAACTTTTTCGGCCTCCTCATAGGTGAGGCACCTTCGTAGAACTGTATTGACACCACGACGGTAAAGCGTATGACTAATGATAAGATAGTCTTTGGCTTGGTATCGAGTATGCCACTGTTCAGAGTGAGAGCTGTTAGGCCTAAAAGTTTGGGTTTGGAGATAGACCAGTATATCTCCGTACCACGGACCGCTTGACGATATTAGAAACAGAGTGTCATCCACGATTGATGCTTTGGATGTTAAATCATTGGATGATGAGGGAAGGTCACAAAGTAACTCCGCGAAGATGAGAGACTTCTTTGATTTAGATTTGGTGAATTCTAGAACAAACTCCTACAAAATGGCTATCCATTTGGAATATTTGCCCCCTGGTAACTGACGCGATAGAATGCAGGTCATAGGGTTGCAATCTGACATAATGGTAGTTTTGCGAAAGAGAACATAATGTCGAAATCTCTGTACTACTTGAACGGCTGCTAAAGCCAACTTTTCAACATAAGAGTACTTGCTTTCTGTATCATTAAGATTGCGACTTAAATAATATATCAGATGTTCTATTCCATTATCTTCTTGCACTAAAACCATGGCAATGGTTGTATCTGCAGCAACGAGATACAAGTTAAAGTATTTTTGATAGTTAGGAGCGTACATTAATGATGCCTTTATCAGGGAATCTTTTAAAGCATCAAAGAAAGCTTGTGGAGCTTGATCCCGGTGGAAGGGTACTCCTTTTTTCAAAAGACGTGTATAACCTTTATCAAGTTCAACATAATGTGAAATGAACCTCCTTAGAAAGTTAGCTTTTCCTTGGAGTCTCGGAATTTGTAGCAAATTTGAAGGTGGAGGCATGTCAAGGATTGCCTGAACCTTAAATGGGTCGAGTCGATTCTTGTCCTTAGAAACTACAAAACCAAGTAATCGACCAGAACCAACAAAAAACACACACTTGTGCGGATTGAGTCGTATCTTGTAGTGTCGGCAACGTAGAAATATGGCTCTCAAATGTTGCGGATGAACTTTCCACTTTCGCAAATGAGCTGGCAAATCATCGAGGTATGGTTGGACGATGTTCTTGATGTCATGAAAGGCGTAATTCATTGCCCTTTGAAAATTTGCCTCTGTGTTCTTAAAACCGAAAGGTAATTTACGATATGCGAATGTGCCCCACGGATATATAAATGCAGTCTTCGACTAGTTGTGTGGGCGGATATTGATTTGATTGTATCTGGAAAATCCATCCATGAATGAAAAGACTTCGCATCTGGCACATTCATCAATTATTTGGTCGATGAAGGGTGTAGGATAGTTTTCCTTTGGATACGCTTGATTTACATCCTTATAATCCACGCACACTCTAATCGTTCCTTTTTTTCATTACAGGAACAATATTCGATACCTAATTAGTTAGAGGAACAAGGTAAATGAAACCAACATGCAAAAGTTTTTCAACTTCTGCTTTAATGGTAGCATCTTTCTTCGGATGGACAGGTCGAAGCCATTGTCGTACTAGTTTGATATATGGATACATCTTGATTTCATGTTCAACAATTCTCAAGTCAATGCATGGCATTTCTTCATATGACCATGCAAAGACATCTCTGAATTCGCGAAAAAGAGCGCAGTAAATTTCTAGTTTTGATGGAAAACAAGATTTGCCAACGTGAATGTTTTCTACAACATTAGGTTTGGTTGAAATGTTAATGGCGATAGTTTCTTCAATTTTGGATAGATTTCGCTTGGAATCCATTGTATTTACAATATTTAATAAAAAATCAAAACTTGAAGGATGATTGAGGTCATTTGAATAATCTTCATTGTTATCTTGAAGGTGGGAACAATGGTGGTAATCTTCCCACGATGTCTCTCCTATCATCATTGATTGGATGATTCCTTCGTCTGTAGAATGTATACGAGACCAAGGATCGGAAGAGGTACCTATTGTGGCCAGCAACAACCCCCCTTCTTATTTAGTTTTATTACTAGTACTAAATAAGGAGAGACCCTTTATCGAAAAATTAAAAAAATAAATTAGTACTTGTATTCCATTTTTGAATAAATCTTACTATCATAAACTTAGGAGAATACCCGCAAAAATCTAAAAAGACAAGTTTTATGATAAGTTTGAACAAAACCGTTCTCTCAATAATAAAGCGTCGCATCACAAAAAAGGTAATGGATAACATCCTATAAACAAACCCATAAGATTGCGAAATCACGATGTGAGATCACACACTGAAGAAACTCATTGCATCGCAGTTTTCATATGCCTCAAATATCACTGAAGGTGAAATACCTCAAGCCGCTGATATGCCATGACGCGTCTCGTAAATCGCATTTTGCAGAAATATATGGTAATATATGATTGTCAAACACAACGGATTTGCAATATTGCGAAGCAAATTGCAAAATCGCTTTATCACAGATCTGCAGATTTCATCGTTCAAAAAAAGTTTTTGGTAATCCGAGGATGAGTTATGAGCATTAATGTTAATTTAATAAGTTAGTTGATGATCATTAATGAAATATGGTTTTGATCTGATCGAAGGGTCATTTCACGTAGGGTGATATATTTTATATGATTTCGGCATTTAAAGCTTTCTCGTCACCTTATTTCTTATCATTACTCTTTCCTTATTTGTAAATTGCAGGAGCGAAACGCAAAGAGGTATACATAGCAGTGTTTAGAATATTATGGGAAAAAAGGGAAAAGCTCCGATTTCTGAAGACAAAGAAATGACGCCCTTATACACAGACACCACCTGTAACAGAGACGTCAGCGTTACTACTTGGGAAGGCATGTACAGTCTACTCGAGGAAGAAAATCCCAAAGTAATGGAGGTTACAGCAACTGTAGACTCACGCAGGTCGTCTGAGGTGTCAATTACAGAATTGGCATGTTCATTTTTGCACCGGATAGTGGCGAGGCCCAAGATTCTTCCATACACGGATATGGTCAAATGGGTATTGGATAGTGCAGAGATAACAGACAAACAGGTCTAGATCTAAGTCTGGGAGACAATCACCAGAACACTCTAAAAGGTCTGAGAGTGACCATAATAAAAGTGAAGGGTTAGTCAGAGATACTGCTCAGTCTAAAGAGCACCCAGAAAAACAAGTTTTGACTACTCCACAGGTAAATCTTCCCCCTCTCATCATCCAACCACCACCAGTAAGAACTGAGCTAGATAAAGAATGAGAAACATTCAACGACTTAATTAATACTAAGCGGCAGAGCACAAAGACACCTGAGAGTAATGTACAAACAGTGAATGATATAGTCACTGGAACAATCAGCAATGTCCCAGAAATGGAACATATTCCCATTACCCCATCTTCTGAAATCATGCTCAAAATAGAGGAAATTCCTCCTCTAGATGTATTTTATAGTCCACAGCATAAGATGGTGGTAAGAAGGCAAAGAAAGAAAAGGAAATTGGAAAGCGTGCTCTCACTTGAGGCAGAGCAATTAGATGTCCTTTGGCAAGATCCTACCACTGACCCTACTGAAAATCTCACTAAATTATCTCAAATCGCAGGAGCTTATGCTTCTGCGACCATTGATAAAGCATCCAAGGTACAACAATTACTGAAGGAAAAAGAGGATCAAATACAGATTTTGCAGCAACATCTACAGCAAGCCAGCGCCAACAGCGAAGCAGATAAAAAGCTAGAAAAATTACAGCAGGATTTTCAACAGATGTAGCTAGGATACTAGAATAGTTTGGCCAAAAGAGAAAAATAGTTACAGGTTATGCAAGAGATGCATAAAGATGATCCCAAGCTTACAGAGTTTGTCACAGAAGCCATTTCCTTAAATGACAAACTCCTGCAGCAACAAGAAACATTATGCCAAAGAATATCACAATGGAGCTCTTATTGCAAGATAAGCGACAAAATCACTAATCAAGTTGCGGACTTGCGACATGATTACTATTTAATTGATAAAAGAGTTATTGAGGATTTGGTTTGGCAGGAATCAGAGGAAGGGAAAAAAGCAGGCACACCCATAATCAATGAAGCCCACAAAGAAATGCTCTTTAATAAGTGGGATGCACAGATCAGGAAAGTAGAACAAGCAGCAAAAGAAGCAGCCACGGTAGCAAACAATGTCATTGACTGTGTCAATGAAAATTTACATAGGGCAAATCTCATATCAGAGACCACTCAAGGATTTCTACCAAATGTATAGCATCTACAGACAAGCTGGAGACAAAAGGTTGAAGAAAGAGCAGAGTCCATCAAAAGGTTAACCAAGTTGAATTGGGATTCTTACTGGAAGTACTTGGTTAAACCACACAGTCAATGCATGACTCTCAAATGCCTCACTAACTTTGCCGAGAAGATAGCGCTAGGACTTGCCGATTCCGTTTTCGTAGGGCAACTAAAGTTGGAGGTCGGCCAGCCAACTCTCCTCAAGTCAATGCTGAATACTTGCGACTACAGGGAACATATACATAGATAGTTAATTGCTAGATTTAGTTTTAGTTAGTTTTAATTTTAATTTTGATTTATTTTTGCCTGAAATGAGGACGGTCATTTAAACCTCCTCCTATATTTTTGTAATAAACTATTTTTAGATTTAGCTATTAGTATTTCAACCCTTCTCATGCATTTAGAGAAGGGTCCTGAAATTTGTCAAAAACGTTTCCACAGAACATGCACTTCTGCACCCTCCGAGGAGGTTTTGATGAATGAATGGAACAAGATTTATTGATATTTGTGTTTAATATCTGCTACTGAAATTTCACTTTTGTACTCTTAGTAGATGTTGAATTAAGAAGAGATAAATCATTATTGCTGAAGCTCATGAGTAGAACTTGTTATCAATGGTACTTTTATCTCTTAACGATTTCTACTTATGTGTTAAGGTGATATTTATGTTCAGTTATTTATATATGAATGCTTGAATGTTTGAGTTATCATTTGGCACTTCTGTACGGTGATGGATATTCTATTTACCCTTAATATATGAGTGACTTATTATCCGATATGCTTTTCACAATTGTTTCGGCTAACTTTTTATACGAAATGGTTTATCTTTGTTGAATTTTTTTCTCATAGCAATTGAATGATCTTTATTACCAATTGCTGTTAGAAATTATTTTAGATCGCATAACTGAAAGATTAAATCCCATGTTAGTTTTTAGAATTAGATATTTCTATTCATTAGAATACAATTGCATGTTGTTAAATTAGATTTAGAATAAAAGCATTTTACTTAGAAATTATTAGAAAGGAAATATCAATTCTCAACACACACACACACATAAATTGGGAAACTAGTCCCATTATCCCCAGTTGGACCCACCATTCGAAACGGAAAAGGAGCTGCTTTCAAGGTCCGAACCGGGTGGGTATCCCCCTTGTTGTAGACCCAATTTTCGGGGCTTCAACATATTTGGCGCTAGAAGGAGGGCCCCAAACTATGAATGGCAAGTAAATCTAAATCTAAATACCATTCTGAGAGTAAATCACCCTCAATATCTCTCCCGACTTCTCCATCGCATTTAGAATCTTTAAATCTTGAACGAGAAGTCGATAAAACAACAACCACTGCCACAAACCCGAACATTTCAGAGAAATCTACTATTGAACCTCCTGAAGTTGAATCTTTGATCCATAAACTTCAGCGATTTTCTATATCACCCAAAAGATCTGAAAAATCTCAAGGCAGTGTGACTTCGCAATATAACCCTTCTCATCCTCTTACCAGATTGTAGAGTGAAAAGTTTGGTATTGAACCAATTGAATTACCTCTACCTACAAGGAAAAGAGAAAGGAAATCACCTAAAGGGTTTGATAGTGAGACTCTTTCGTCATCATCTTCCATCTCAACTTCTCCACTGTGAAGTCAACCATCCACCCCTCCACTTCAAATTATTGTCCACCAAACCGCTGGAACTTCAACATCTCCTTCTCAATTATCTGGACCTGTAATATCCTCTTCTTCCCAACCGTAAGGAACATCTTCTGCGCTTTCCTCTGTTAGTAGTTCAACGATGGCCCAAACCCCATGGAATAACCCAGGGGAAGTCTTAATGCCTGCACCCTTGAGTCAAATACCAGCCCATCCTGAAAAATGGTTGCCTAAGTTTAATCCTGAAGCAGGCATGCTGGCAGAAGAACACATAAACAAATTTATGTTATCTATAAATCTCAATGGAGTTACTAATGAAGACGCTGTTGTCCAACTCTTTCCTTAAACTTTGCAAGGAGCAGCCAGATCATGATATTTTTCATTACCATCCTGATCTATCACTACTTGGGATATTTTCCAAGAGCAATTCTTGACTAAGTTCGGCGATGGCAGGTCCACTATGACACTGATCAATGACCTGTCTAATCTTAGGATTGAATCAAGGGAACCTATCAAAGATTTTAACTCGCGTTTCAATAAACTTTTCAATAAAATTCCTACAGCCTCCAAGCCTAGTGAAGAAGTTCGAAGTGAATGGTACATATCTGATCTACCATCAAACATAGCAATCTTCGTTGATAGGGCTGCCAAAACAACTTTAGCTGAAAATATGAAGGAAGCAATAGCGGTAGAGAAATCCCAAGAAAAAAACAATCTAAGAAGGTTACTTTTAAAGAAGATCCCAAGAAAAAACAATCGAAAGACCCATTTGATTTAGAAGGATTGCAGAAAGTTTTGAAAACCATGTCTAACGAAATGGTTGACATTAAGAAACAAGTGGCAGAGACTTCTTCAAAAACGTCGTACAGGCCTTATAGGAAAAATCCTTCAACTGATTCTAAGCCTCCCAATGCTATTACAAATGCAGAATCAGAAGAAGAAAAAGAGGAAGTTTCTAACAAGGAGCCTATTGATGAAGAAGAAGTTGTAGAAGTACAAGGAATGTGGGACTTCATCCTCCCAGATGAAGAGGATCAAGAGGCATCACCAGTCAGTACTAGAAATAGAAATCAACTCGATCCTCCACAACCTACTCCTAAGCCGAAGAGCACAAGATCAATATCTAAAGAGAAAGTCGCAGGTAAGAAAACGTCACCCAAAGTGACTCAAACAAGCCCAGTCCAAACAGATTCACCAACTCCATTTAAGACATTGATTGTTTCTGATGAGATGGAGTATAATATCATAGAAGACATGAAGAAGACTAGGGCTAACATTACTTTTTATCAATTGAGCAAGTTAAAACATCAACAAAAGCTACTTTTGAAAGAGTTACACGTAATACCTGTTGCACCTCTACCCACCGCTGTAATTCGCAAGCTTCTCACGAGATGGGAAGACCTCCAACTAGTGTGACTAATAAAGTTGATCCAAACGATACCACTTTAATTGGAGGAAGGTCAAGATCTCATACTCCCCCATTTCTTCTTACTTATGAAGTTTTCAACAAAAACCTACATAATTGTTTAGTAGATTTAGGAGCTTCATCTAATATCTTACCTAAATCAATATGTGCAAAGTTGAACGTTCAACCTCAAAAATTTGCAGTACGCATAGTTCAGCTGGATCGGTCGCAGGTTGAAGTGATCGGTGAACTAAATTAGGTTACCATAAGGCTGTCATCTAATCCAAAGGTATGTCAAGTTATTGATATTTTAGTTGCAGACATCCCAGAATTCTATGGCTTAATTCTTAGCAGAGATTGGTCTAAAAAGCTTCATGGATACTTTGCAACCGATTGGTCGCATATGTGGCTCCCTTACAATGGTAAACCAAATCAGATAAAGGTTGAGCGAGAAAGACATCAAAAATACATAGTAACAGAATTGGAAGGAGAAAACAAACCTGTAGCATACAATAGTAATATAATTGGCAATTATTCTGTTGATTCTTTCTTAGGAAATTTTAATGCTTATACTTCGCCTTACTTAAAACATTCTGTTTTGTCTCAAATAGAAAACTTTTCTCAAACATATAGTTCTAAATGTGTTAATTTTATAGATAGTCCTATAAATAAATTTTTATTTTGGAAGTTACTTTTTGACAGTTTTAAGTCTAACGAGGGAGCAGGAGCAGGATGCGTATTAGTCAGTCCAGAGGGAAACAAAACTATGCTAACTTGTAGACTCGAGTTCGATTGCACCAATAACACTGCAGAATACGAGGCATTAGTCCAAGGATTATACAAGGAAATTAGATTAGATATCAAGTATCTACAAGTCTTCAGAGATTCTGAAATTGTTATTAGACAGGTACGAAATACTATACATTGTCTATCAGGTCCTTTAAATCATTATCAATCTCTAGTGCAAGATTTGACTGAACACTTTATAGCATTCAATATTTCATCAATTCCCAGACTCCAAAATGCTAGTGCTGACCTCTTGGCAAACATAGCTTCCAAGCTCATTCCCTCAGAAGACTATAGCCCAGAAAGATTCTTAATCGAATTAATCTTTAGACCTTTGATTCCTGATAATATTACAAACTGGAGAATTTTCAACGATGATCCTGATATTGTAAGTTTCCTCACATCAGAGGGATCTTACACTAATCAGATAATTGATGAAGACCAACATGACAAATAGTTGCAACGAGATAACACTAATAATGCTATGCCAAAATCAATCGTCAAGTTGGAAGACCTATATGATTTGAAAGACCGATTCAAAAGATCTACCAATTCAAAACTTCAAAGTTCAACTCTGAACTATGAATTAGTAAATCTAGGAACTGATACCAATCCACAGAATATCAATCTAGGTCTTAGGCTAGCCCCCGGGGAAAGATTAGCTTATGTTCGTCTCCTGAAACAATGCAAAAGCATCTTTGCCTGGAACTACGATGACCTTAAGACTTACGACACTTCTATCATTCAGCATACTATCCCAATGATAAATGATGAAAAACTTGTCCAGCAAAAGCTGAGAAAGATCCATCCTAATCTGGAAAACCAGATTAAGTCTGAGCTCAATAAATTATTGAAAGCTAAAATTATTTTTCCCGTTCGACATTCTAGATGGGTTTCCAATATGGTTCCCATTAGAAAGAAAAACAGAGACATTAGAATTTGCATTGACTTTCGAAACCTTAACAAGGCCTGCCAAAAGGATAATTTTCCCCTGCCTCCCATGGAGCAAATATTGCAAGCAGTTGCAGGATCAGAATTAATGTCCTTTTTGGATGGTTTCTCTGGCTACAACCAAGTTTTGGTCCATCTTGATGATCAATTAAAGACCACGTTTAGAACCAAATGGGGTACTTATGCATATCAAAAGATGCCTTTTGGTTTGATCAACGTTGGTGCCACATTTCAACGGGCCATGGACATCGCATTTAAGGGATTAGTAAACAAATCAGTAGTAATCTACTTGGATGCTATAACTGTTTATTCTAAAAAACGTGGTAATCATCTCAGAGACTCAAAGCAGATTTTCCAATGTTGCCAAAGGTATGGGATTTCACTTAATCCAAAAAAGTCCTTTTTTGCATTAAGTGAAGGAAAACTCCTTGGGTTTATAGTGTCAAAATCTGGAATCCATATTGATCCCGATAGAATCAAGGAGATTTTTGAAATACCCTTACTTCACAACAAGAAAGTCATGCAATCCTTCCTTGGCCAAATTCATTTTGTTAAGAGATTTGTTCCGGACTTCTCAAGGATCGTATCTCCCTTGCAAGAAATAATTAAAAAGAATTCCACCTTCAAATGGGGCCAAGAGGAATATGAAGCATTCAATTTGATTAAGCAAGCGATTGTAAACGCCCCATCTTTAGCAACTCTAAATTTCTCCGATCCTTTCATTTTGTACACATTTTCCTCTGATAGATTATATGCTACGATACTCACTCAAGCAAATCAAGACAAGGCAGAAGCCCTAGCTACCTTTTTCAGTTCAAATCTACAAGGGGCCGAACTAAATTATTCTGACGTTGAGAAACAAGCTTATGCTGTTTTCAAAGCGATCAAACATTTCATACCCTTCTTACTTAAAACCCATACAAAAATCATAGTACCGTTTCCAGCAGTAAGAAATCTCTTAGTACAAAAAGACGTGGGTGAGAAAAGAGAAAATTGGGTTACTGCCTTACAAGAATACGACGCTGAAATCAAACCAACAAATATTGTAAAAGGTCAAGGCTTTTGCAAAATGCTGGCTGGAGCATCGCTTATTTCTGAAATACCATCTTCAGAAGTACAAATGTATGAGGTAAGCCTAAACAATATTGAATCATTATATGCTGATATCATATTTTATCTAAAGAACGGATATGCTCCTTCAAACCTAGATTATACAAAGAAAAGAGCCCTAAGATTGAAGGCTAAACAATATCAACTCGTGAATGATGTACTTGTTAGGATGAATTATGATTATGTTCTCCTTCGATGTCTCGAGAAATCTGAAGCTAAAAAGGTGTTGCAGGAACTCCATGATGGACCAGCAGGTGGACATTATGCTGGAGATGCTACAGCACATAAAATCTTGCGTGCAGGATACTATTGGCCTACACTATTCAAAGACGCACATAGCTATGTAAGGAAATGTCAAGTTTGTCAAACTGCTGCTGGAAGACAAAAGAAACCATCGTTGCCTTTGCAACTAGTCAATATCGATCAACCTTTTGATCAATGGGGATTGGATATAATAGGTGAGATCGTTCCTCACTCTTCTAAACAACATAGGTATATCCTTACAACTACAGATTATTTTACTAAATGGGTAGAAGCAATTCCTCTCAAGACAGCTAATGCCGAACACATCATTGATTTCATAGATTAGTTCATAATCACCAGGTTTGGTTTACCCTCTGCTTTAATGTTTGATAATGCGTCGTATTTTTCTGGCAATTCTATGACTGAATTCGCACTCAAAAGAGGTTTTAAACTTAAATACTCTGTCAATTATTACCCACATAAGAACGGGTTAGCTGAATCAACAAATAAAAACTTAATTAGAATCATTAAGTGAACCATCGATCAAAATCATAAGAATTGGCACAAATCCTTAATGTATGCTCTATGGGCAGACCGAATAACGCAAAATGCCTCCATTGGCACTTCTCCCTTTAATTTAGTTTATGGGAAAGAAGCGGTCCTTCCAACTCATCTAGCGATCCCCTCTTTGGCCTTAGTTCAATTTATTGACGAAACACCAACTTCTTCCTTACAACTAAGGCAGCTGCAAATTCTTAAGCTAGAAGAGCAACGGGAACAGGCTAAAATAACTCATGCTCATCACCAAGCATTAGTAAAAGCTTCTTTTGATTCAAATATGATATCCAGAAAGGACTTTCAAATTGGAGATTTAGTTTTAAAATGGGATAAGGCTCACGAAGAAAAAGGCAAACATACGAAATTCCAATGAATGTGGCTTGACCTTTTCCAAATTGCAGAAATCATAGGTCCATCTACTTTTATATTACAAGATCTAACAGGAAAAAGAGAATCTTTAGCTGTTAACGGGTAGATCCTCAAAAAATACTTTCTGTAGGAGATTTCTCTTCTTTTTGTAAATTAGTTTTTTCTTTATTTTGATAATAAAACCAGTTGTAAATGGTTGCATTTGGAATTCACGAAAAAGACAAGTATTTCTTTTAGATTTTGTTTTTCGCTTGTATAAATAGAACTGATTTAGAAAATTGGTCATTATTATTGAAAGGTACAGTCAAAGGCTATAAACCTAAAAATGATACTAGTTTCAACCTTACAAATTTTGATTAAAAAAAACCTTTAGTGGGAATTTGTTTTATATCAGTCAAATGAAAGGCATCAAAAAACAAAACGAAGATTCTCTGTAGAAAAGCTCTTTCCAAAAACTCTACAATTGTCGTCTAGAGCTATTCTTAAGGAAACAATGACTTCCTCCCCACCTAGAGAATTACGAGCTTCAAGGAATAATCCAGTGATACACTTTAAACTTAAAGAATAAGAGGTCTCATCACGAGTCGACTTATCATGATCATAAGATATTATAGCTTGCTGACTTTGCCAAAACTGCATACCACAACAGGGCAATGACTCAAGATTATTGCAATCAAAAGACAAGGGGTCTCATCACGAGCCAGCTTGTTTAGCAAAGTTATAAATCAAGTGAGTGGCACTGTCATAATTTGGCTACCAAACCAAGGCATTGTTCTTTAAGAATTAAAAGAAAATAAAAGCAATAAGTGTGGATATGGATTTCCCTTTGAAAATCGTATATTTCTCCAAGTAGGATACAGGATCATTGCTGGGTAACAGGTAACCATGTCGAGGCTATAAACGTCTGCTGGCAGTAGAGGCTCTACCTATGACAAATGAGCATATTTAAAACTGATTTACAGAGAAAACTTTGTTTTTATCTTTACAAACCAAGTAGTGGCTGATGTAAATACAATGACTAGCTCTAGGAAGTAAAAAATCAAAGTTAACATAGAAGAAACAAACTATCATTAACAGCTGAAAGCATGGTGTACTTTATCTTTCTATAATAAAGTTTGATTTTCTTAAAAAGCCTTCTATTTTGGAAGTTTAGAAAATTCAAAAGAAAATCAGAGATAACTGGTTCTTCCAAGTGAATCGCCAATTATTGTGGCCAGCAACAACCCCCCTTCTTATTTAGTTTTATTACTAATACTAAATAAGTGGAGACCCTTTATCGAAAAATTAAAAAAATAAATTAGTACTTGTATTCCCTTTTTGAATAAATCTTACTATCATAAACTTAGGAGAATACCCGCAAAAATCTAAAAAGACTTAAGTTTTATGATAAGTTCAAACAAAACCGTTCTCTCAATAATAAAGCGTCGCATTGCAAAAAAGGTAATGGATAACATCCTATAAACAAACCCATAAGATTGCGAAATCGCGATGCGAGATCACACACTGAAGAAACTCACCGCATCACAGTTTTCATATGCCTCAAATATCACTTAAGGTGAAATACCTCAAGCCGCCGATATGCCATGACGCGTCTCGCAAATCACATTTTGCAGAAATATATGGCAATAGATGATTGTCAAACACAATAGATCTGCGATATTGCGAAGCAAATCGCAAAATCGCTTTATCGTAAATCTGCAAGGTTCATTGTTCAAAAAAAGTTTTTCGTAATTCGAGGATGAGTTATGAGCATTAATGTTAATTTAATAAGTTAGTTGATGATCATTAATGAAATATGGTTTTGATCTGATCGAAGGGTCATTTCACGTAGGGTGATATATTTTATATGATTTCGGCATTTAAAGCTTTCCCATCACCTTATTTCTTATCATTACTCTTTCCTTATTTGTAAATTGCAGGAGCGAAAAGCAAAGAGGTATACATAGCAGTGTTCAGAATATTATGGGAAAAAAGGGAAAAGCTCCGATTTTTGAAGACAAAGAAATGACGCCCTTATACACAGACACCACCTGTAACAGAGACGCTAGCGTTACTACTTGGGAAGGCATGTACAATCTACTCGAGGAAGAAAATCCCAGAGTAATGGAGGTTACAGCAACTGTAGACTCACACGGGTCGTCTGAGGCGTCAATTTACAGAACTGGCATGTTCATTTTTGCACCGGAAAGCGGCGAGGCCCAAGATTCTTCCATACATGGATATGGTCAAATGGGTATTGGATAGTGCAGAGATAACAAAAAGACATGTCTAGATCTAAGTCTGGGAGAGAATCACCAGAACACTCTATAAGGTCCGAGAGTGACCATAATAAAAGCGAAGGGTCAGTAAGAGATACTGCCCAGTCTAAAGAGCGCACAGAACAACAGGTTTTGACTACTCCACAGGTAAATCTCCCCCCTCTCATCATCCAGCCACCACCAGTAAGAACTGGGCTGGATAAAGAATGGGAAACATTCAACGACTTAATTAATACTGAGGGGCAGAGCACAAAGACCCATGAGAGTAATGTACAGACAGTGAATGATATAGTCACTGGAATAATCAGCAATGTCCCAAAAATGGAACATATTCCCATTACCCCATCTTCTGAAATCATGCTCAAAATAGAGGAAATTCCTCCTCTAGATGTATTTTATAGTCCGCAGCATAAGGCGGTGGTAAGAAGGCAAAGAAAGAAAAGGAAATTGGAAAGTGTGCTCTCACCTGAGGCAGAGCAATTAGACGTCCTTTGGCGAGATCCTACCACTGACCCTACTGAAAATCTCACTAAATTATCTCAAATCGCAGGAGCTTATGCTTCTGCGACCATTGATAAAGCATCCGAGGTACAAAAATTACTGAAGGAAAAAGAGGATCAAATACAGATTTTGCAGCAACAGCTACAACAAGCCAGCGCCAACAGCGAAGCAGAGAAAAAGCTAGAAAAATTACAGCAGGATTTTCAACAGATGTAGCTAGGATACCAGAACAGTTTGGCAGAAAGAGAAAAATAGTTACAGGTTATGCAAGAGATGCATAAAGATGATCCCAAGCTTACAGAGTTTGTCACAGAAGCCATTTCCTTAAATGACAAACTCCTGCAGTAGCAAAAAACATTATGCCAAAGAATATCGCAATGGAGCTCTTATTGCGAGATAAGCGACAAAATCACTAATCAAGTCGTGGACTTGTGACATGATTACGATTTAATTGATAAAAGAGTTATTGAGTATTTGGTTTGGCAGGAATCAGAGGAAGGGAAAAAGGCAGGCACACCCATAATCAATGAAGCCCACAAAGAAATGCTCTTTAATAAGTGGGATGCATAGATCAGGAAAGCAGAACAAGCAGTAGAAGAAGCAGCCACAGTAGCAAACAATGTCATTGACTGTGTCAATGAAAATTTACACAGGGAAAATCTCATATCAGAGACCACTCCAGGATTTCTACCAAATGTACAGCATCTACAGACAAGCTGGAGACAAAAGGCTGAAGAAAGAGCAGAGTCCATCAAAAGGTTAACCAAGTTGAATTGGGATTCTTACTAGAAGTACTTGGTTAAACCACACAGTCAATGCATGACTCTCAAATGCCTCACTAACTCTGCCGAGAAGATAGCGCCAGCACTTGCCGATTCTGTTTTCGCAGGGAAACTAAAGTCGGAGGTCGGCCAGCCAACTCTCCTCAAGCCAATGCTGAATGCTTGCGACTACAGGGAACAGATACATAGATAGTTAATTGCCAGATTCAGTTTTAGTTAGTTTTAATTTTAATTTTGATTTATTTTTGCCTGAAATGAGGACGGTCATTTAAACCTCCTCCTATATTTTTGTAATAAACTATTTTTAGATTTAGCTAGTAGTATTTCAACCCTTCTCATGCATTTAGAGAAGGGTCCTGAAATTTGTCAAAAACATTTCCTTAGAACATGCACTTCTGCACCCTCCGAGGAGGTTTTGATGAATGAATGGAACAAGATTTATTGATATCTGTGTTTAATATCTACTACTGAAATTGCACTTTTGTACTCTTAGTAGATGTTGAATTAAGAAGAGATAAATCATTATTGCTGAAGCTCATGAGTAGAACTTGTTATCAATGGTACTTTTATCTCTTAACGATTTCTGCTTATGTGTTAAGGTGATATTTATGTTCAGTTATTTATATATGAATGCTTGAATGCTTGAGTTATCATTTGACACTTCTGTATGGTGATGGATATTCTAATTACGCTTAATATATGAGTGACTTATTATGTGATATGCTTTTCACAATTGTTTCGGCTAACTTTTTATATGAAACGGTTTATCTTTATTGAATTATTTTCTCATAGCGATTGAATGATCTTTATTACCAATTGCTGTTAGAAATTATTTTAGATCGCATAACTAAAAGATTAAATCCCGGGGTTAGTTTTTAGAATTAGATATTCCTATTCATTAGAATACAATTGCATGTTGTTAAATTAGATTTAGAATAAAAGCATTTTACTTAGAAATTATTAGAAAGGAAATATCAATTCTCAACACACACACACACATAAATTGGGAAACTGGTCCCATTATCCCCAGTTGGACCCACCATCCCAAACGGAAAAGGAGCTGCTTTCAAGGTCCAGATCGGGTGGGTATCCCCCTTGTTGTAGACCCCATTTTCGGGGCTTCAATAGTACCATACTCTAAAGACCTATCTGTCCAAACACTCGTTGAGTGTTGAATCGGGTTTGCCGCCCAGGCCCAGAAGATTGATTGCTACAAAGATTCTATGGGGCTCGGTGGCAATACCTCGCGGTGATCCGCACTATCAAAATGGTCGGAGTTCTTCTTAAACTTAGATGATGTAGAAGATATCATATGACAGGTTTCCACTGTGGCCACTTCCGCAAGACCAGATGGAGGCGGGAGGGAAAAAGTACCCATTAAGGAAGGGTCTTTTAAGAGACCTACTCCGACATTTTGAAGCGATTGAGAACTTCCATGGATTGATGGAATGCTTCCAGTAGCTTGTGAATTGTTAGGAAAAAAGGCTAGTTGGTCAACGACTGTAATTCCACCTTGGAAGGGAAATGCAATCTTTCTAAAATATGTAGACACAACGACAGCCATAACATAAATCCAAGGCCTTCCCAGTAAGATATTGTAATCAAGGTTTCCATCAATAACCTTGACTTCAATTTCTACTGTCTTGCCCCCCAGTTCAACTTGCAAGCTACTTAAAATCCCATGTGGAGTGTATGTTCTTCCATCGAATGCTTTTAATGTCGTCGATGATCGTCACAAGGGTGGTGAACCCAGAGTTTTCCAACAACTCATTGACATAATACAGGTGGATGCCCCCTCATCAATCATTGTTTGATGAACATTTTTATTGAGGGCTTTTCCCTGTATAAGGAAAGTGAGTTGGGCCAGTAACTAAGGCGTATATTCTTTATGATTAAATGCCACCAGATCAGAATCTGTTGGATCAATCCCACCTATTGCTGATAACAAAGCCTGCTTTTGGGAGGGACAATTTTGCAATACCTCAAGTGTCGACATAGCGGATGGCGATTGAGCCAGATCCTCCACTATATTATAATTCTAAGCAGCTTGAGCACGAGGATTATATGTCGATTTATGTACGAGCCCTTTTGGCGGCTTTATAGTTAATTCAGGAATAATGGGTGGAACAACTTCTAGCGAAGTCGTTGTTGAACCACTAGGTTGATCTGTAGCTTGGTTGTTTGATGATGATGGATTCCTATAATCTTTATTCCTTATCGATATCAAAGCATCATTTTTCTTTTTTGAGATGGATAACATAAGCACTTGGGATGTGGAAGCATGATTGATAACAACCAGATTAGTTTATGGGTTCGGAAACGGATCAGTCAATACCACTGAGGTACTTGAAGTCTTTAAAATTTTTCAACCTCAGCTCGATGTGGACAATCCCTCGTATAATGCTCCTCATTACATATGTAACATGGAAAACGAGGAGGTTTCTTTGGCCCAGTAGGGTTCTCAGAAGATTTTTCAGGAGTTGAATTCTCCTGTTTCTTCTTATTATTTTTCCCTTTCTTCTTGCCCCCTGGTTGCTTTGGATTCTTGCCCTTGTCAAATGACACGACATTAATCTCCAAGGCAAGAGGTTTGTCATTTTCATTCTGACTAGAAACAACAAGAGCTTTACCAGATGGAGCCCTTGCGGTTTGCATGCTTGAGGCACTGATCACGCCGTCACTGGCATGAGAGTCCCTATTCGATTTAGGAGGGGGTGGAACGGAAAATTCTGGTCTGGGAGCGTCAGGAATTTTGTCGTAGAGTGTGCCAGATTGAGTATAGATCAAGTCTAAATATTGGGCACGAGCAATGACTTGCTCTTCAGTGACAACTCCTCCTTTCTCCATGTCCTCAGTGATAGATGGCAGTAAGAACTTAATAAACCACTGAGCTAAAAGCTGATCAGGAACATACATCCTTACCATTCAACGATGACATCGCCACTCATGAATATGATCAGATATGTGAGTGGCCATGGTCTATTTAAAGTTAGTAAGGAGTTCTGTTCCTGTTTCGTACCTAATGGGTAACTGAAAGTGGGTTAGAAAAGTAGTGGCAAGGGTATTGAAGTTATCAAATGAAGCTCTAGGCAATTCAATATACCATTTTGCTACCGGACCAGTGAGCTTTCTCTGAAAAAGGTGAAACCTAATCGAATCATCATTCAGGGTGTTAGATAAGCACCACAAATGAAAAGTCATCACGTGATTCGATGGATCTTCACCTGGATTTCCATTGAATTTAGGAATATCAGAGGGAAGTTTATGAGGGATCGCTGGCCACCAAGGGGCGTATGCAATTGGATCATTCCTTAGCCTGTTCAAATCTGGTAATTCTAGAGTTGCTACAAAAGGAAACTGCTGATTCAGGTTAGGTGAAGCATACCCAGGATAAGATGGAATTGTCTGAGTAGTATGTCTTTGCATACCAGCATAATGTATCTGATGTTGGTAACTTTGATAAGGTTGTTGGACATAACCAATATAGTATGGTTGTTGATAACCTTTTCGAAAATGAGACTATCCATTACCTACAAAGCCTGGTTGCTCAAGTCCTCGGTAGGTTTGATATTGACCAAGCCCAAAATGAGGTTGGGTTTGCTGGAATTGTGGTTGTTGGTATTGTACTAGCCATGGCTATTGGACCATTTGCTATTGCCCAATACTGGAAGATTGACCAAGATGCGGAGTGATAATACCCATTTGAGCCTGAGTCGTTCCAAGTAAGGAAGCACTAACCTAAGGTTGCGATTGAGCCGTAGAGATAAGAGGCTGTTGTATTGCAACTTGAGAGACTTGAGGTTGAGACACAACAGGCAGTGCTTGTACTTGCGACACAGTCACAATAGCAGTGGGCATATTCGACATAGGTTGGATCGGTTGCATTGGATATACAACCCTTGGTTGTTGTGGCAGTATTGGTATCCAACCACTGGATGTAATTCCAGTTTGACCTGAATTTTTTTTGTAAACTCTCATATGGTTGTTCCCCAGGAGGGAACAATGAAAAAGCGTACTGCTCTCCATATGGTGGTAGTCCAGTGTTCAAAGGATATATTATTATTTGAAGACTGGTTTGCCCAAATCGATACTGGCATGCAGGATCAATTTGCTGAGTTTCAACATAAGAAATACCAGATGGGACTCCAAATGAATAAATAGGAACATACCATGTTGCCAAAGCAGCCTCTAAATGGACTCCCGCTAGTGATTGATAACTAGCTGGAACAGATGATATACCAGCAAACATGGTAGGAATGGCAGCAGGAAGCTCTGTCGTAGCTATATTAGATGACACAGTCCTAGATGTTGATGGTTGCTCATACATGTTTAGTCTATCCAAAATATTTCCTAGCTATTCGACAGGAACTTGCGATGAAGGATGATTAAAAGAACCAAACTTAGGAGTAGAAGGATACAAATGAATCTCAATTCAAAATGTAATGGGGCACTGGATGTAGGATCCTCTACTATCTCATCTATAGCAATCAGACCAGGTGGAAGAGGTAGACCGTTAGGTCTGTAGAAGATTTCTAGAGCCGAAGAAGGTATAGCTTCTGCAGTGACAGATACTGGAGGGGTGACACCTTTTGAATTCAAATGTTCAGGTAAGTGAACTTTAGTCTCTAGATCAACTCTAGATAGAGCTATTTTAGGTATAGAAGTGTTTACCGTTACGCTAGGATCAGTTCCAATGTCCTCTTGTAACTGCAAAACTTCTTCTCTAAAGGTAGACGTACCAGAAATGATCGGAGTAACTGTAGTCTATGATGATGTTGAAACAAAAGTTTCAAATAAACTAGATGAATTGGACTCAGTTAAACGAGACCGTTTTGCCCAGAATGGCTTCGTTTCCAGAGTCAAAGATGATTGACTCACTAGTCTCCACGAGCGACGGGGTTTTGATTGACTTTATTCCACAATTGTGGATTACTTGATCAACTCAAAATTAAGGGGAAAATGATGTTATTCTGAATTCAATTAATTTTAATGATGCTTTGACACAACTTTTCTTTTTCAATTTTTAAAAGTCGAGAAAAATCTAAAGATGACTTTAGTCCCCTTCGATTTTTAATGAGCCTGAAGTGACAAGTGCTTAGATGGACCTTTTCTTTTAAAGAGTTGAAAAGGAACGAAAGTGACTACTTTGGAAAATCTAGACAGAGGGATTACCAAACCAATCACAAAACTACAATATTCACCTTGGTGATAAATTAAAGAGAAATTACCAAGGACTTATGTACGGCAGTCAATCTTCTCGAATGCTGTGTTCAGTGCATTGCGATCAATAAGGCGACAGACTCAGCTTGCTATGGATAAAGGATATAAGCCTATTGTGGTCTCTCAATATATACGCGACAGTACGGGGAGCACAAGTCCATGCTAGCACTTGTTGTATCAAGGAGGAGGAATCACCCAACCTTTGATGAAAATGATAGTTACTAGTTTTTACGACGTTAGAACATGTCTCTAGACTAGACCTCTAGATGTGTTGCGTTAAGTTCCAAAGCGTTGTTAGGTTCATTGAAATTTATTTTAGAGTTGATCTTGATTAAAGTTTTCCTTTCAATAGTTCACCACGTGATATTGATTTGAAATTCCTAAAATGCAATCTACAATGATAAAAAATCTTTGTTTATTTTGAGCAATGAAAATCCTAGCTACTAGGGAAAGAAGATTACAATTCTTTCAAACAAAGAGCAAAGAGCACACACTAGTGCATTTTCCTAAATCATTTTTTGCACACAAACTAAATGAAAATGCAAATGCATGTATTTTTTTTCGTTCCCCTTAATGTGAAAAATGCCAAAAAGGAAAACTAAATGTAACAAAGATCTGAAATATTTTACTCAAAGCAACATTTTCGACAATTTATTTTTCAAAATAGAAAGGAAGACTAAATGACACTTTTCAATTTCGAATAAAAAATGATTTTGACACTTCGAATAAAAACAAATCAAACCAAATACATGACAAAAAATTCAATCGACTATTCAGGGAAGGAAGAATCCATGACACTTCTCTTTTTGACACAAAATGACAGTTATGACACTTTTTGTACCAAAGCAACAGATTGATTTAAGAAACTTTTCGACAAAGGATTGTAAATGATGGACAAATACATAAAAAGATTTACTCATCCTAATCTATGGAGGCTGATCTATGTGATGTAAGTAGTCTTCAGTAAGGAAGTATTGTTCATGAGCAACAAAACAACTAAACAAGACTGAAAACAAGGACAAAAACCCCAAATTTCTAGAATGGAAATAGGTTCAGTCAGTCATCGCACCTGGGCTTCACAGAAACCAGGATGCATCACATTTTATGCACTCAGGAGGTGCGATGCATACTGGTTTATAGTGACAGACAGTGCGATGGGCCAGGGAGCGCAACTGAAGTGGGTTTTGGCTCAGATGTGCAGCTATTTTCAGTGAGTTAAGCTGAGCTATGATGGACAGTAAAGAGAAAAGTACAGAGGCAAGTCTTGAGAGGTTACTAAGCTACCAAAAGGGCATCTAGAATGCTTGTAAGTCAAATGTTTAATTTATAAACTAAACCAGAGATTGACTGAAGCAACATTCATCTACTATGCAATTGCAGAGCAAGAGCAGTTCGAAGGCTACCTGGCTAACTTCAGGCTCTATCTATAGTTTATAAAATAAACAATAAAAACCAACAAACATCTAAACTCTCCCCAGTGGAGTCGCCATTTTGTTTCTGGGAAAACTAGTGTCTTTTTGATCGACTAGCCCTCTAGGTTTGGCAGCTACCCTAGAAACAACAGTTTAAAGCAATTCACGATTTCTTCTATGTATAATAGATAAGAGAAAGACAAAGGAACCAACCTGAAACTTCCACTTAATCCCTTGCTCGATCTTTCTCCCCCTTGACAAAGCTTGTAACTCCTCCCCATACTTATCTCGCTTGGCGAGTACCTGTAGAGACACAGTAACAAAGAACCATCAAAGCATCTTGATCTATTATATCATAAGCACTATAGAATAAGATATATAATGAACATACAATAGCATTCACAAATGATAACATTCACAATTGCACAATTATATGGAAGAAAACTTGAAGAACTTTATTAAATAGAAGGGAGAATCACAACCTAGTTGTCTGATCCAGCATCAATACCTCTTCACCTCATGAAATAGCAAGATCACCCCAACAATACAATACTCTTTTCCTCAAATACAAACTATTAGTACTTCCTTGCAATTCACAATATTCCAGCCTCTAGATCTCTTAGATGAGGGATCCATTTATAGATGTGTGCAAGGGTGTGAGTCATCTCTGGGGTTTTGATTAGTGTCATTCCACTTGTTACAATTGGTTCCATTTGGAGATTTCTTGGATCTTGTACTCATCCCTGGGCGAATTCAGAGAGGCAAGTGTCATAGGAGAAGTTTCTAGAAGATTCCATGAGCAACCACCTAGCAAACTATCTCGGACATTTGTCCATCCTCGCCCGTCACACCCTATAGAAGGCCCAAACATTATGCATCACACCTGGCCAGTGTAATACTCAGTATGCATCGCACCTTGCCAGTGGAGCAGTCAGTATGGTTCAGTTTAGGCCATTTCTGGATGGTTTTTCAGGTGGAACTTCTGGGGAATGATGTAATCAGATGACCGTGTTCCTTTAGGGTATAAAGCAACTCTTTTAGGGGTTGAAGAGCCCTATTTTATTGACATATAAGATTTGGGTTGAAGTGCCAAAATATGTCTATAACAGGATGAGGCCTCTATTTTCTTCATTTCCCATTATTTTCTTTCATTTTCCTCGTCACATGCAAAATGTGACTTTTCACCTCTTTTTTCTCCTAATTTCCATTATTTTCATAAATAATTATGCCAAAATGCCATTTTGCCTTTCTAAAGCCTTAGCCATATCCTTTGCCAATTTCTTTAGCCATAAACAACCAAATGAACACCCCCTAGGATGTATTTCCCAACATTCAACTTGGAATAAGTGCTTCATTCATCCGTGGTTGTTGTTTTTAACTTTTATTACATGGAATTTTCACCAAGGCTATTACAGAACCCTTCCATTTAGGGGACATGTCTTCGGTGTTCAATCACTCATATACCTTAGCAACCTGTTGAAAGAAGACATACTGCTTATTGAGATTTATAACACAACTCGATGCAGTATTTACAATGAAAGATTTGCTCAAGAGAAGAACATCATGACAATATGACAACATACCGCATAATGGAGCTTTATATCATAGCTCATTATGATATTTACAATGATCATCCCGATGAGTGCCAATCCACATGACATCATAACATCATGATAACATAACCACATGTTAGCATAATAACATGATAACATAACCATAATGACATGACACCCATACGCCATAGTGGAGCTTTATAACACAACTTGTTATGGTATTTACATCCATACACATAGGTACATATAGAAACATCACCATCAATATAGGTGCCAAAACATATTCCAAATCATATATCAAAACATATTTCAAACATATACTAGACATCATATTTAAACACATATCAAAACATCATATAACATATATCAAACTATTATAAAGCATATATCAAACCACCATAAAACATATACCAAACCACCATATCATGATGCTTTGCCTCAATTAGCAAACAAGGAAGGATACATGGCCCACATCTAATTCGCCATCTCCCATGTAGCTTCATCGGGCCTAAAGTGCTTCCATTGCACTTTAACTTGCTCGATTTCTTGGTTTCAGAGCATGAGCACCTATTTTTGCAATATGCACTGAGGCTTCGGTTGGTTTTCTCCATCAGGTTCCACCTGCAATACAGACCAGTGAATTACATGATCAACATCCTTAACATATTTCTTAAACAAGATACATGGAAAACATCGTAGAATTTCATTGTCGAAGGTAGTGCAAGTCGATAGGCTACAAGCCCAATCCTCTCAATGATACTGAAGGGTCCACAAAACCATGGTTCCATCTTGCCACATGATCCAATCCGCAAGGAGATCTTCTTCGGTTTGATCTGCAAGTACATATGTTCCCCAACCTAGAAATCATTGAAAAACTTGTTTCCATCTGCATAACTCTTTTACCTATCTCGTGCTTCCTTGAGATTCTTTTTGATCACCTGCATCTCCTGTTCCATGTCTACCAACATATCTGGTCCAATCAATACTCTACTAACCAGATCACTCCAACTAATGGGAGTGTTACAACTCCACCCATACAATGCCTCAAAATGACTCATCCTCAATGACTCATAATAACTGTTATTGTATGCGAACTCTACCAAAGAGAGATACTCTTCCCACTTCTGTTGTTGGTGCATCACATACATCCTCAACATGTCCTCCAATATCCTTTTGATCCTCTCTGTCTGTCCATCTCTCTACGGATGATAAGCTATGCTGAAGGCCAACTCTATGCCCAAACTTGCAAATAACTCCTTCTAAAACTTGGAAGTGAATTTTGCATCAATGTCTGACACAATATTATTCAGAAAACCATGTAGTCTAACCACATCTCTCATGAATACCTGTGCCAAATCTCTAGCTGAGAAAGTATATTTTACTGGAATTAAGTGTGCAACCTTTTTTAACCTGTCCACAATGACCATGATGGAATCATTTTGCTTCACTGTCTTTGGAAACCTTGTGATGAAGTCCAAGGAAATGATTTCCCATTTCCATTCTCAAATCGAAATTGGCTGTAGCAGTCCACCTGGATGTTTACATTCTACTTTCACTTGCTGAAAATCAAAGCATCTAGCCACAAAATCTGTTACATTCCTCTTCAAATTCAGCCAATAGTAATATCTCTTCATCGCTGTCAGTGTCTTCTAATAACTTGGGTGACCTGAATAAGGTTTCGCATGAAACTCCCTCAAGATCACCTTCTTGAGTTCACTGCTATCTGACACATATATCGTGTCTCGGAACCTGACCAATCCATTTATTGTAAGACGATAGTCCATGCCCTATGCACTTGCACCTGTATTGCCACATGTACCTGTACCACTACATGTCCCTGTACCTGTATGATCACCCTTCTGCAACCTGTGCACAATCTACATATACTTGACATCCTATTGACCTGCCTACAAGATCATATTCTGTAAGTCTATCCCATAGAAGCTCACAGTTTCCAAGTGGTGTAACTGTACCTTTCTACTGAGAGAATTTCCCACCCTATTCTCTTTACCTTTGATGTACCTAATATTGAAACCAAACTTGTTGATCGTGGCCAACCATCTAGCCTACGTGGCATTCAGATTTAGATGGTCAAACAAACATCTCAACCCAATGTGATCACTCATAAGCACAAACCGCCTGCCAAGAAGATAGTGCCTCCACATCTTCAGTGCATGTATAATCACTGCTAACTCAAGATCATGTGTCGGGTAGTTTAGATCATACTCATTTAGTTTTCAAGACTCATAGCATACCACCTGTCCAACTGCATAAGGATTCCACCAAGCCCTCTCTTGCAAGCATCTATGCATACCATAAACTCTTTGTCCATATCTACAATCTGTAGTACTGGTGCATGCATCAACAAATTCTTAAGATTCTCAAAGCTATCCTCGCATTCCTTTATCCATTCGAACTTCTTACTTTTCCTTTGCAAT